>BOPP01000003.1:22924349-22937781 GCA_017312745.1 Gryllus bimaculatus
ATAACAATAATAACAATAATAACAATAATAACAATAATAACAATAATAACAATAATAACAATAATAAAGAGTCAGTCCAGGTATCTGCTGCGGATGCTCCGGATTAGCTCACACAGAATATCTGAAGAGACACAACTGCGTCGCCAAAGTAATCCACCAAGCCCTTGCCAAGAGATACGACCTCGTAGATTGAGCAACCTTATTATACATGCAAACCAGAGCAAGTAAACAGCAATGATCGAGCTCGAATTCTGTGGGATACTATAATCATCACAGATCGAACAGTGGAAGCAAATAGACCACATATCGCTTTCTTTGAAGAAATATCTAAAACATCAAACATCATTAATGTTGCGTTTCCTACAAATGACAGGCTTGTAACAACTTTTGCTGAGGAAAGGGAAAATACCAACCATTAGCTGTTAAATTGAAGGACATATATATCGTCATACTAATTAGCATTCCTCGTAACTCCAGATGAACAGTTTCGCAATGTAAAGAATACACATAGCCGTGAAACAATTTAGTTTCCTTTCTTGTTGAACTTATTAATGCTGTGGAATGCAACAATTTAAGATGCTCAATTTGTTATTATTACCTTATTTCATAATTATACTTTATCATAAAGTAAACGGAAAATAGAGGGAATATGCAGTTACGAGGTTTACTAATTAGCATTACGATCTGGATTACACGCTGGAAGTACTTCCAGTAGTGATGTCAACGAATGTATGTGTTAGTCTCCATGAAATGGCAAGAGGCCGCGAAGAGATTAAAAGAAACTGAGAAGCATTTGTTGACCATTCAGAAAGCTGCATTATTGGGGGGAACTGCAAATATAGTCCATAAACTTCTAAGCCTGAATTGACGAATAAAATTAAATCATGTTCTTGTTCCACTTTACATGCAAACTATTGCTGCCATGGGTGATTTTGAGAATTCCATCATCGGTGTAGATACAGAGCAAATGGTAAATAATAATTAGATTATTATTATTATTATTTTATTATTATTATTATTATTATATTATTTTATTATTTTATTATTATTATTATTAATATTATAAAGCTAAACCTACAATAAAAAACAAACATTACAAACTGTACTACAATATTCCAATTCAAACAGATAAGTGTATTGCCGCCAATAGACCCGATACTGTATTGCAAAGTGTGAGAGAAGAATGTCACTCAGCCATCTGATGACAATATTAATAAAGCAGTATCTAAAAAATACCTGGATACTATTGCAGGTACCTACTTGCAATAGAATATAAAGAAATTTATAAAATGAATTCAGTGAAAATAATCCCAATAGTAATCACAGCAATTGAATTCTGGAAACATGTAGATGTGTTTGCACTGAATTATAACCTTTACCTGTGGTTGAGATACCAACGCTACATTCAAATAGCGCGGGTAGTGCTCTCTGCAAGAGGTTGGAAACCCGTGTTTATAAATATTCTAAGATATTTGAATTGTAGTGTCCGTGCCGACCAGCGCTGTAGGGAGCAACGTGGAGGAGAAAGATTTGAGACGCGAGAGAGGAAGGTCGATAAGTGTGCTATTAGGAAGTGGTGGTGAGCGTGGTAAGAACGAGAAAGGGAAACGAACATTGAAGCTGCTACGCCTAGATTTACGGGAGTCCATTTTCTTACACTACATTGCCGTGTAAGAACACGGATCTACGCGGAGACGTATATTCGGCGACACCAGCCCGCTGACCGTCGCAAGCTTCGCGCCGTTGGGTGAGGCAAGGCCCCGAGAAGAGGTTGGTAATAATCGTCTTTCCTATATAGTTCTCCTTATCTTTCGTCACGAACTTGCCATGACTGCGATAAGCATCAAGTTCGCCCAGTTCACTAAGACGTTAGAGGCTCTTGACAGTATTTCCGTAGTGCCCCAAGCCACCCCTTTAATGCAAACGTCCAGTGGTTGCATGTCATAACATTCTCCATCGGCCATTAGACCCTGCATAAGTAAAAAGTAATGGCAAAGAGCAACAAGCCTATTTACGTGAATGTTGTAATGTTACTTTAACTTTACAAACAGTGCTTGATGCTCCCTTTGTATCGGTATCAGTGTTAAAAATTATATAATTGTACTTAAATTTGTTATTGTTTTCTTCAAGACCGAAGAGAAACTTAATATTATACTAATTTTGTTATTGTGCAAAGGGTAATTTTTTGGGTAATTTTTGTTTGTTTAAGAATACATGTATTTGGGTAAGAAAATGTTCTTGATACATAATTTCTTTTCTAAGAAGAAAAGGAAAGATTCACGATCTTGTAAAAATAATACTTTATTAGTTTTTGTGGCTGTTAATTATGAACAGGTGACAGTTGTGAACTTCTAACATTTACAAGTAAAGTAAAAAAGTTAGAACATGTTTCAGTATTAAATCAACACAAGCATTAGTTGAGATATGAATGTATGTCCTCTCAAATAGTAAACACCAAAGATAAACTCTTAAACAAGTAACTAATAATAATAATAATAATAATAATAATAATAATAATAATAATAATTCCTGCTAATGAGCTGTCACTTGGTGACAGTGTTTATACAGACACATAACGACATACAAAGACAAGTTAAGAATACGAGGTAGTATATAACTACTAATTAGTAACTAAGAATACATACAACACATAAATATTGACTTCGCACGCAATTCTCTGGACGGTTCAGAAGCAACGCGCACTAGAGGGAAAAGTCGCTAGTACTATAGCTTCTAGGTCATTGGTGAATTCTTTGGCTACAATGGAGACATCCTTAGCACCAAAACTATTGTCGGAAAATAATAAAAATGGTTGGTAATTTAATGGAATTTTTTCTTGATTTTTATATAGGGTGCTTTTCATTGGTGCAATTAATTGTTATTTTCCTTTTTTGTTTGGTGTGATGTCTTGACTTTTAAGTGGTTCATTTTTTTCTGTTTTGTTCATATTTGATGGTTGAGCTATTTGGTGTTCAGTTCTGTCTGTATTCATTAAAATGTGTGATTCTTGTGATGATAAATCAGTAAGGTAGGCTCTCTTCTGAAGAGTTGGGAACTGTTGGTTATTGAATAAAGGAGCTTCATGTTGATTTTCTAATTGATGTGCTAAAGATGTGTTATCATCTGTTGGATTATTGGTGAGAGAGACTGTGTTAAGTTCTTCAGTTTCATGATTATTTAGGGGCTGCAGTGGACTCTGATTTTCAATATGACCATTGACTTAACAAAAAAACATGACATGTTGTCTATAGTGACGAATATTCGCATGATATATCATCGTAATTAAGGTAGAAGTTGGTAGTTTCTCTATAGATTCAGGAGCTATATAAACTTACCTTCTTAAACTCATTATATGGGAGAAACCAGGTTCACTTATACCACCTTTCACTAAGAATATTTAGTTGATATTGTGATACCTCTGTCATTTAATTCTTTTTTTATTATTTCATGCGGTATAACAGCAAATATTTGATAATTCTTGTACTTGCTGATAACAGATAATTTGTAGTTCTTAATTTCTATAGTAGTATTATATTCTATGAATCTGTCAGTGGTGGCGTGGTTAGCAAGAAATATACGTATTCCGTTATTTGATATGCGTCTAATCTAATATGATGCGCCTGATCTAATATCTGTGGTATTTGCAATCGATGCAATTTTAATAATGTAATTTTTTATGGATAACCCTTCTTGTGACTCAATAATAGCGGCTCGTTCTTTTGATGGAAAGACGTCTGACGTAGTTGCATTAGAATAAGATTTTCATACTTGGGTATGTTGATTCCTGGTGCTAGTGTAGGTAGTGGATAACTTGCTGAATGAAGATTCTTTTGCTGTTGTTTTGGTATTCATCTCCAATGCACGTTCTTGGTTGTTGTAGGTTCGGTTGGAGGTTAGGTTTCCCTTATTGTCAGAAGAAGCCATATCTAACAGATTGGCAACTGCAATTGCAGACCTTATCTGTTCTCTTGATAAATAAACCGAGCGATGAAGTTCATATTTACGTATCCAAAGTTTGGGTATTATTATTACACCTAGAAGACTTAGAAATATTTCGATCCAACTCGCGACGCTGTATACGAACGGGCTGAACCAATAGCCCTCAGATATCAGTGGTTTAGTTATTGGTGATACTCTAAAATAGAAATGAAGCCCCTTGTTTTTCAGCGTAGTTTTCTTCCGTGGATCTCCCATGAACGTTCACAAATGGTAAAAAAATATATAAAGTGGCAAAACATGCTAGGTGGCAGCCATCTTGGCTGCCACCTAGCAGTAACCAGCATGTTTTGCCACTTTATATATTTTTTTTGACCATTTGTGAACATTCATGGGAGATCCACGTTGCTTGAGCAGTAAGTACTTTCTATTTGTATTTATATGATATTATTTTTTTCCACTAAATTTCACTGTACACCCTCCCGTTTTGTGTTCAACTTATGTTAATGTTTCATTTCCCCATTTCGCTAGAGATCCACTGAGGATGGGAAAAGTGTTTCCCGAAAGTTAACTTTGGAAAATTGTTAATAAAATTATTAAAACTTTTGTGGAGATTATTTCCTTTACAATACCATTTAGTAGTCACATGGGAACAAGTGCTAACAGTTAAGTGAGTGTTCTAAAAGTAGCCAGTGCAATTTAATGGATTTATCAAGAGTCAGAGCTTGTGTACTGGACCGTGTGGTAGCACGCAGGATGTCACCGTGATTCGGTAGCCGTTATCCAGTCCAGCCGCCGGTACTCACCATCGCTTTACATCCAGAGTACTCCTTGAAAACATTTACTAACCTAGCTATACTATGTTATCAAACATATCCGCACACTTGGCTGAAAATGGCATACCAGTTTGTGGTGCCCTCGATCAGTATTGCGGGAATTCCATAGGTTGTTGGCTCACCCGTAGCCTTGATGACAGCTTCCACTCTCGCAGACATACTTTCAATCAGGTGATTGAAGGTTCCTTGGGGAATTGCAGCCCATTCTTCATGTAGCGCTGCACTGAGGAGAGAAATCCAAGTAGCTACGAAGTCGGCGTTCCAAAACATCCCAAAGGTGTTTTATAGAATTCAAATCAGGACTCTGTGCAGACCAGACAATTTCAGGGATGTTATTGTCGCGTAACCCCTCTGTCACAGGCTGTGCGGTATGAACAGGTGCTCGATCGTATTGAAAAATGCAATCGCCAACCCCGAATTGCTCTTCAACAGAGGGAAGCAAGAAGGTGATTAAAACATGAACATAGGCGTGTGCCGTGATAGTACCGCACAAAACAATAAGGGGTGCAAGACCCCTCAATGAAATACACGACCACTCCATAACACCATTTTGGGCGGGTCCGGATACTTTTGATCACCCAAGATCGACGTTTTCCTAGGATTTCCCAATTCCGAGTTTGATCATTGTTGTTTTTTCTACAAGTTTTATCGCTTTTGGTATGGTATGGACTCTTACATCCTCCTCTGATGCAATCTGGACAACAGCAATATCGCGATCGCATTCAACCAGCTGCCCCATTGCTTCAATTGTCTACCTTCATTGACTCTGGTCGCCGGACCCTGTTTATGGCATTACTTTTCCACTTTATCGCGACCATTTCGATATTTCTGATCACAAATGAATACTTTGTTTACTTAGAGAAGCATGATCAAACTGTGCTCTTGAGCCTCTTCCAAATTTCATACCTTTGCAGGCGAGAAAACGAATAATTTCGCCTTGTAACAGACACTCATACTAGGGCCTTGCAACTCTGCATCAAAACAGAAGGCAAAGCTCGAGGGAGCTACTCTAGGAGTCGCTAGTGTCGCCAGGTACAACTGCAGGTTAGGTCGCCAACTTTCGCACATAAAAATTTCCTAATTTGTGAGAAATAAGAAAAGTTTATTTTCAATGTTCAATTATTCATAATATTCACTTATAAGAAACCCCTGAAAAAAGCGCAAACATTGACGCTATCTTTTGTAACTTTATGGACCTGCTTGCGATCCGCGAACTCTTGTAGTAGCCACTCACGTTTTAAACATCGTGTTTTAGCTCCTGTAAGAAGGTGCTGCAGCAGAGCGCGCCATCGTCATGGTTTCCATCACGTTATATTGGAGTTATAGGGTCCTGGCTGATACTTCCTATTCATTCTAGTAATATTGAAATGATAGACGTGAGTATGAGGGCCGTGTGCATGGCTATCTTCTCTCCATTTTCCGTCATAGATTTCCTGGGACTCTGTGCTGATCATGTAAACAAACTTTCGGTATATAACTGAATGACCCTCCTATTAGATAACACAACTGAAGATCACTATCTTCCATTTAAAACAAAAATCACCAAAATTTTTTTTTCTCTAAATGAATGCCTTCAGTTATATAGATATATAAACATTGGAAGATATTTGCAACGTACGTCAGAGAGAACCACAACAACGTAAGGATAACTTGTATGAATATATTCCACTACGACATTAATGCTTAAAAGAGAACAAACCTAATTAATTGTCTTTCATAAAACCATTCTTCTGAATTAAGAAAGATACATTTCTTGAAATATCCGTGCTTTGCATTTTTTTTCTAATTTGATAATGTAATTCCCTGTACAGCAGCAGCAGATGAATTCGAAGGCCACCTGCCTCGCGCCATACATTCACACAAGAACCCAGTAATGAGCATCGGGTCGTGCCTTTACGACGTCTAGACTGCGCTTCAAACCCAACAGACCGCCTCCCCCCTCACGCCATGGGTGGTGTCTGAATGTACAGCCGCGGGATTAAAAGTAACGCCTGCACGTGCAACTGAGGTATATTCCGGCTGCGTGAGTACGCTCTCAAAGGCCTTTGTCATGGAGACTTTACGGGTTCTGCTTGCGAGTTTCTTATGGTTTTTATGGTTGATAGTTTGACCTCTATTGAAAGAGTAACAAATATCACTTCGGTCGTAAAAGCATTTTAAGTATGTTCAACTCGAGTAAGGAGAGTCATGTTTGCCTGGCTTTGGCGCCATTGGGAGAGCTTGTTGTCGGTAAATGCAATGAGGCGGGGCAATGAGATGATAATACGCTCTTGCTATTAGGTTGTAAAGACTTCCGTTTATATTTCGTTCTTTCATACACATAAGCTCTTGTAAATTCTCGTAGCTGTAAAAGATTCTCTGCATATTTAAGTGTGTTTTTCTGTGGTGATGGCTTTTCATGTGAATTTCGATTATTAGTAACTTGTAATAGGAAATCTATGTTAAGTCTAGTTTTATGGATTTCAATTGTTATAATATTTAGACAAGATAATATCAGTTTTTGCAGCAGTCTAAATTCAAATTTTTAATTACTAAAATGTTATGAATTAAAAAGTATTAAAAACAATGCAGGGGCCAACAAAATAGTATTTAGATGTATTTTTCTGTGGTGATGGCTTTTAATATGAACTGCGGGTATCAGACAGTTGACACTGTGATAAGAAATCTACGTAAACGATTTTTACGGATGCCAATTGTTATAATATTTAAGCATGACAAGGTAATATCAGTTTTAGCAGCAGTCCAAATTCTTAATTACTAAAATGTTATGATGTTTAAAAAATATTAAAAACAATACTGGGGCGTTTTAAATTACTTATAAAAAGCTTTTAAAATTAATATTATCGTATCTCAATGAGCATTAGAATACCGTTCATTGAAACAATGAAGTTTACTTTATAGTGTACGTATATCCTTTGGCAAGTTATCGAATGGCCCTATGGACAGTAAGCTAGCTTTCTGTGAGGCGGTCCCGGGTTCAATTCCTGGCCTGGGCAAAAATGAATCTGTAGCCTAATACAAATCGTCTCAGTTTCTATAGATGCGTGACGAAAGAAATCTCTGGTAGGTCAAATAAGATATGTCCGGCGGGAGCACGTTATTCCCCCAAGTCTCACTTACCCACAGGCGTGTATAATAATTAATAAATAAAAACAGGACCCAGACTTGAGAATACCGTTAGCTGGCGGATAATCAGACCCTAAATGGCTATTTACACACGTTTTCTTCAATAAATTTTCAGCAACATAACCTCTAACACAGGACTGCACACCATTTTGCACTTTCACTGACCTCAGGAGCCACGCGTGGGCAACTCGGGTGCAAATGCGAAAATGGAGGAGATTCATTCTAGGAGTTGGGGCCACCAATGGGAATGCGCAATTCGAACCGTAGTGCGTAAATTGAAAAAAAATCGACATGGATATGACGGACTGTTACATACAGGTCAAGTAATATTGCCCGTTGTGTTTTATTGGAAAGGTTTGTTGTTGATTGATGGCGATATCAAATATGAATCTAAAACGAATTAGACATATATATTTATTTGAACACCAAGCATTATAATATGATGATATAAATCGCTTTGCTACGATGTAATCACACATTTAGTGGGATAAACACAAAATACAATCTTTATTACGAAGGTTGGAAAATTAATTGAAAGTAAGTTTACCTTATAAATATATCTTAATTTTTGGGAATATTAGGTCCTTCAATTTAAAAAAGACATACAAGAAATGATATTTGTGAAGTCATGAATAACATATTTATTAACATTGTTATCACTTTTTACATACTGCACAGACCAACGTTTCGGTGGATATAGGCATTCATCATTAAGATCTAATAAAAAAATTATATAAAAACGTACTTTTAATAGAATATTGCTTTAACACTGTTCAAATTAAAAGTCACTTATAACACAATGTTACTTTAAAATACGTTGCAATAGACACCACTTATGAATCTTGTAGGTTATGATCTTTGCTAATTAGCGTGTGTCTGCCTTAAAATCAAAGAACCTAATCTTCACCACCACACATGTCAGAAGCTTAGAGAGGGAAAACTCACAATTCCACAGTGTGCTGTAACGCCCGGGATATAATTTGTGGTACACCGAAAAAAAAGAACCGTTGGAGTATACCAGATCCATGATACGGTAACATGGAAACTTGTTACAGTATCATGGATCTGGTATACTCCAACGGGTTTTTTTCGGACTCGCCGTGGACTAATGACCATGTGGTTGTCACGCCAGTAAATTCAGATTACTCACAACCGCACCTACCCACCGGCCTACATGCCTTTCAGCTACCCACTCGCGCCCTTTCTACTTTCTTGTCCGCTGCAACCCATCTGTCCGCTCATTTACAGGTCAGTTTTTCTACTTTTAATTGACTGATTAGTGATTGGAAGCGCGTCAACTGCGAAGGTCATAGTCCTGTCAGTGTAGTGGATGTTTCTATAGCGGGAGGTGTCCTTGATCTGCTCTCGTTGGATGGCGAGATCCAGTATCGACCTAAAAGTCGGTATAACGGGGTTTTCGCCACCCAGGTGAGTTTACCCCATCTACACACACACACACACACACACACACACCAGCGAGGCACCGCCGCAACTGGAGCGAATTCTAAGCTCCCGGCTGGTCTCCCGACATGTGAGGTTGTGCAGTGCGTGTAAGCGTGAGTGTAAGTAAGAGATGAGGATAGGAGTAGGAAGAGCAAAGAAATATCGCGCGCGGTCCGTGGCCCGGATACCATTCATCAGAGAAACCACGGAATATTACTGCACAGGGCAGCCGGCCGCTAGGATTCTCCTTCGAACAAAAGGTGAATTCGACCAAACTATCTAGCTAGTGTCCAACATCATGCCACCACATGATTTGAACTCTTGGACCTCCCTGCTCTGCGCTGAGTCTTATCTGAACCACCTAAGTCGGTCCGTCTTTCTGCCTGCCCAGTGCCTTGTCAAACCTCTGTATCTCAACAGAATACAACATTCAATCTACTAGGTGGTTTATCTTTAAACTACCATAATTTCAGCTACAGTTTAAAAGACAACCTTCTGTTTCATTTGACCGTTGATTTATTGATGATTTCGGTCGCGTTCAATAACATCGTCATTAGACCCATTAGAGTAGTGAGTGTTTTATCACGGGAGTAGTCGGTGTATCTCCTCCGCTGCAATGTGACATCTGTCGACGGAAGGATGCTACGTGAGGTATTTCTATGAGTGGGACAACGACCCGTCAGAGACAAGCTTTAGGCTCTGACTGGCCTCCAGGCATGTGTAGTTGCGTAGTTTGTCATAGTTTTTTTTCATCCTTGCCTTTTGACTATGAGGCTACGGCGCTAATGGGGGTGGGCTCAATTTTGTATTGATTTTCCGCATACAACATTTTTACACAGATTTGGCGAAGGTTGTACGGCCGGATGCTCTTCCTAAGCTAATCATAGGGGACGCACAGGCGCATTACACATAGACAAAACTCCCAAACACAAAACACTCACAACCACGTTCAAGGCGGGATTCGAATCCACGATCCTTCGGTTGAAGACCGCCACTGCACTTCTGAATTAGCGATCTCGGCTACTCGGTTCAACGTGTAGTTTATTATATTACATTACAGCATTTTTAATTAATTTTTAACCCGGTCTCTTAATAAAAACCTTACACAAGAAATCGAATAAATCACTTTTCGAAGAGAGCATTTGATGAAAAGCATTCAATGAAAGTTGTCGTAACGGGCATATCTTTTACACCATTACTATTTAAGCACGGTAAAAAAATGCAGTGTGGTAAATTATCACTTTCGATGTCCTTCGAACACGACCATCACGCAAACTTAATGGTAAAAGCTGTAAGCATATAGGATCGAGACTTCGGGAAGGGATATCTAGCTGTTCTTTTAGATCAAGCCACTGAAACTTCTACTAGACCATCAAATTTTTTAAAAAAATATATGTAATTCCGAAAAGAAGTAACTACCAGTTGCGTTATCCGATGAGAAGACATTATAGAAAACTCTATTATTGGTTACCTATGCTTGTAAGTGTTCATAAAGTTATTGTGCTTGGAGACACATACTTCAATATAGTATTCTGCCACTTGGACGCCTGGGAGAAGCAGCTTCAAAATCCAGAAATAAATTGTACAAAACGGTCAGAGAAAATTGCGCAAGGAAGACAGCAGAACCCACAAATTTACAGGTATTTTCAACAGAGCTTTGGATACATCCAATCCCATTATTTCGACTATCAGCCTTCAAAAAAGAGTTAAAAATAATAATAAAAATGAGCTTCCGCTTGAAGTAGTTAAAATGTTCATTTGTCCTGCACCAGAATCAAATTCACATAAAGCAAGCGAGGATATATCTGAACTTCTTGAAGTATCTGTTGAGGAAGCTATGTAACAGATACTTTCTAGATAGTTTCTAGTTATTAGTAAACATTACTTAATATTAGTAATATGAATGATGTATATTTATTTCACAACAACATGAAAAATTATTAAATGAAAATATAGATAAATAACTTCATAAGAAACGTTTTAATAGTAATTTTTAATTTCTATTTTTTCCCACCTGAAGACAGTACGTATACTCAAGCCGCCATTTTGAAATTATGCAACAGGTAATATGATAAATTTATTACCTTTTTTATCGATATGTGTACCAAATTTCAGGCCACTTGCTTTTCAAATGACCGAGATATGACTTTTGGCAAAGGACAGCGTGCTTTCATTCCATAGTGCGTTTTCTGGAATGAAATCCCGATTTTGACCGCTCACGATTTTTCCTTTCTCTTCTTCACACACTACACTTACAGGCACTACACTACCACACATGCCGGGAGACCGGTCGGGAGCTTAGAGCTTGTCCCGGCTGGGGCGGTGCCCCACTGGTGGGAGATACCTAGTTGGAGAATACCTCGCAAGGTGACGAGTTGGTCGGCACCAAACCTCCCCATTCAGCAGGGGACGATCTCTGTCAACTCCAGCGATAAACACGTACACAACACTCACAGGAATAATGACCTTAGCACTTGACGCTCCCGGCATTATTAATGTATCAAACATAATTTTTATATTTTTCCCAAATTCCCAAATTCCTAACGAAACCCACACTTAACACATGTAACACAGAGGTTGGCTAGTTTTCACTGAATTTTCGCGACTTCGTAAATCAATAGGGGACGGGTTTCAAGAGACATTAATTTTATGTCATGCCAAAAGGAAATTCACTAATTTTTGTATTACCTTTCTTTGTATTTTTCTTCGACTTCGACTAATAGTTCATTTTTACCCTTTTCCCTCATTTTTAAACATTTTTCGCTGATTTCATTAACTTTAATATAATTTTCATTGTACTTGCTTCAAATAATATTTACGAGATGAAACAAATGTTCTCCACAGAATTCGTCAGTAGATTTTCGATGTGACTCTTTTCAGCGCCATTGTCAGTTTGACCAATTTCGGTTTTCTTCTAGGAAAGAACAGTTCAGAATCAAAATTTGCGAGTTGAGTTCTCTTAAACGAAAGAAAGAAGCTTCAATTACCTCAGTAACATATCCAACAGCTTGAGTAGTTTATTTGAAGTGGTTTTGATCAAATGTTACACTAATTTTCTTTGCTTTTATGTCATTTTAAAAACATTTTAAGATAACTTTATTGATCATTTTGGGCGTTTTGATAATGTTTGTGAAGATCATGGAACCGGAGTTAGATAATTTGGGGCCCTGGGCATAGGTGAATCGTGAAAAATATAAAATTAGAAAGTTGTATTAGGAAACTACAGAAGTAATTTTATTTATTTCAACAAACAACAAAAAATACAACGTTTAAGCTAGAATAGTATTTGAAAATATATTTTTAATAATAATTTTAAGAAACAATATTTGTGATCAAATAATATAATTTTTACGTGAGCTTAAACAGTGAAAAATTCTTTTGTTTAGTCAATGTTTAATAAAATGTCTTGTTAACTACATATATTTATTTCATATATAAAATATCTATGAAGTTCGGGAGATCCAATTTGCCGTCATTTTGATTAATTTCATAGAAACCTATAATTGTCTAAATAAGGAATAAAAGGTAATTGAATATTTAGAGAACTATCAGATTAGTTAAAAAAAAATTACGGTAACGATTTCGTCGTGTACTAATTTATTTTTCAATTTGTTACTTCTTTTTCCCCGCCACTCCATGATCGGCCCGGTCTTGCCCAAGCTAGCGCTGCCGCCTGAAAGTCATCAAACGCGCTGCCAGACATGAGTGAGCCCGCCCGTTCGCGGGCGCCTGCCTGCCCGCCCGACAGGCGCCTCCGCGGCAGCCCGCGGGGCCCACCAGCTGGCGCGAGGGCCTTGGCCGCGAGCGCGCTTTCGAGTAACGGCCTCCTCCAAATCGGGGTCACGATCAAGGCCCCCTCCCAGGCGGCGCCGGGCGCCGAAACTCAGCCTGCGCCAGCGCCAGTGCCTGCACCTCGCCCCGCGGCCTCGGCCCGGGCCTGCGCGCTGCACCCGGCTGCCCGACGGCTGACGCACTCGCGGCGGCGCCCCACAGTGGTTGATTTCCAGAATCCAGCGGTATTTAAATCAAAAATATATATGCTCTAAACGAATAAAATCCTACGTGAGGGGGTTCCTAATAGTCCTGCCAGG
>BOPP01000003.1:22937806-22956640 GCA_017312745.1 Gryllus bimaculatus
TAAAAGCTAAGGTAAAAAAGTTTAGAACATGGTTTCAGTATTAAATCAACACCAAGCATTAGTTGAGATATGAAGTATGTCCTCTCAAATAGTAAACACAAAGATAAACTCTTAAACAAGTAACTAATAATAATAATAATAATAATAATAATAATAATAATACATAAAATAATTTCCTGCTAATGAGCTGTCACTTGGTGACAGTGTTCTAATACAGACACATAACGACATACAAGACAAGTAAAATACCGAAAGGTAGATATAACTACTAATTAGTAACTAAAGAATACATACAACACATAAAGTAGTGGACTCGCACCAATTCTCTGGGACGGTCAGAAGCAACGCGCACTAGAGCGGAAAAGTCGCTAGTACTTAGCGGCTAGGTCATTGGTGAATTCTTTGCTACCAATGGAGACATCCTTAGCACCAAAACTATTGTCGGAAAATAATAAAAATGGTTGGTAAATTTAATGGAAATTTCTTCTTGATTTTTTATATAGGGTGCTTTTCATTGGTGCAATTAATTGTTCTTTTCCTTTTTTGTTTGGTGTGATGTCTTGACTTTTAAGAGGTTCATTTTTTTCTGGTTTGGTTTCATAATTTGATGGTTGAGCTATTGGTGTTCATCTGTCTGGTATCATTAAAATGTGTGATCTTTTGATGATTAAATCAGTGAAGGTAGGCTCTCTTCTGAAGAGGTTGGGAACTGTTGGTTATGAATAAAGGAGCTTTCATGTTGATTTTCTTAATTGATGTGTCTAAGATGTGTTATCATCTGTTGGATTATTGGTGAAGAGAGACTGTGTTAAGTTCTTCAGTTCATGATTATTTAAAGGGGCTGCAGTGGACTCTGATTTCAATAATGACATTGACTTAAAAAAACATACATTGTCTATAGTGACGAATATTCGCATTGATATATCAGGTCTAATTAACCGGTAGAAGTTGGTAGTTTCTCTATAGATTCAGGAGCTATATAAACTTACCTTCTTAAACTCATTATAGGAGAAAACAGTTCACTTGATGAAAACACCCTTCACTAAGAATATTAGTTGATATTGTGAATACTCTGTCATTTAATTCTTTTTTTATTATTTCTTGCGATATAACAGCCAAAATATTTGATAATTTATTAACTTGCTGCATAACAGATAATTCTGTAGTTCTTTAATTTATATAGTATATTATATTTCTTATGAATCTGTCTGGGTGCGTGGTTAGCCAAGAAATATACATGCTTTATTGGATATGCGTCTAATCTAATATGATGCGCCTGATCAATATCTGTGGTATTTGCAATCGATGCAATTTTAATAATGTAATTTTTATGGATTAACCCCTTCTTGTGACTCCAATAATGAGCGGCTCGTTTTTGATGGAAAGACGTCTGACGTAGTTGCATGAGAATAAGATTTCATACTTGGGTATTTGATTCCTGGTGCTAGTGTAGTAGTGGATGACTTGCTGAATGAAGATTCTTTGCTGTTGTTTTGGTATTCATCTCCAATTGCACGTTCTGTTGTTGTAGTGTCGGTTGGAGGTTAGGTTTCCGCTTATTGTCAGGAGAAGCGCATATCTAACAGATTGGCGCAACTGCAAATTGCAGACCTTATCTGTTTCTCTTGATAAATAAACCGGGCGATGAAAAGTAATATTACGTATCCAAAGTTGGTATTATTATGACACCTAGAAGACTTAGAAAATATTGCGATCCAACTCGCGACGCTGTATACGAACGGGCATGAACCATAGCCCTCAGATATCAGGTTGTTAGTTATGGTGATACTTTAAAATAGAAATGAAGCACCCTTGTTTTCAGCAGTAGTTTTCTTCCGCGGATTCCCATGAATGTTCACAATGGTAAAAAACTATATATAAAGTGGCAAAACAGCTAGGGTGGCAGCCATCTTGGCTGCCAACTAGCAGTAACAGCATGTTTGCCATTATATATTTTTTGACCATTTGTTGAAACATTCATGGAAGATCCAGTTGCATTGAGCAGTAAGTACTTTTCTATTTGTATTTATATGATATTATTTTTTTCCACTAAATATTTCACTGTTACACCCTCCCGTTTTGTGTTCAACTTATGTTAATGTTTCATTTCCCATTTCGCTAAGATCACTGAGGATGGGAAAAGTGTTTCCCGGAAAGTTAACTTGGAAAATTGTTAATAAAATTATTAAAAACTTTTTGCTGGAGATTATTTCCTGTTAACAATACCATTTAGTAGTCACATGGAACAAGTGCTAACAGTTATTGAGTGTTCTTAAAAAGTAGCCAGTGCAATTTAATGGATTTATCAATAGTAGAGCTTGTGTTACTGGACCGTGTGGTAGCACGCAGATGTCACCGTGATTCGTAGCCGTTATCCAGTCCAGCCGCCCGGTAACTCACCATCGCCTTTACATCCAGAGTACTCTTAAAACATTACTAACCTAGCGTATACTATGTTATCAAACATATCCGCAACTGGCTCGTAAAAATGCAACCAGTTTGTGGTGCCCCGATCAGTATTGCGGAATTCCATAGGTTGTTGGCTCACCCGTAGCCTATGATGACAGCTTCCACTCTCGCAGACATACTTTCAATCAGGTGATGAAGGTTCCTTGGGAATTGCAGCCCATTCTTCATGTAGCGCTGCACTGGGAGAGAAATCCAAGTAGCTACGAGTCGGCGTTCAAAACATCCCAAAGGTGTTTATAGAATTCAAATTCAGGACTCTGTGCGACCAGACCAATTTCAGGGATGTATTGTTCGCGTAACCCCTCTGTCCACAGCGCTGTGCG
Source organism: Gryllus bimaculatus (assembly GCA_017312745.1). Lineage (NCBI taxonomy): Eukaryota > Metazoa > Arthropoda > Insecta > Orthoptera > Gryllidae > Gryllus > Gryllus bimaculatus. The sequence continues at coordinate 22,940,599 of BOPP01000003.1, forward strand.
GTATGAACAGGTGACTCGATCGTTATTGAAAAATGCAATCGCCAACCCCGACATTGCTCTTCAAAACAGAGGGAAAGAGCAAGAAGGTGATTAAAACATGAACATAGGCGTGTGCCGGGATAGTACCGCACAAAACAATAAGGGGTTGGCAAGACCCCTCAATGAAATAACGACACTCCATAACACCATTTTGGGCGGGTCCGGATACTTTTGATCACCAAGATCGACGTTTTCCTAGATTTCAATTCCGAGTTTGATCATTTGTTGTTTTTTCTTACAAGTTTTTATCGCTTTGGTCTGGTATGGACTCTACCATCCTCCTCTGATGCAATGCTGGACAACAGCAATATCGCGATCGCATTCAACCAGCTGCCCCCATTGCTTCAATTTGTTACCTTCAGTGACTCTGGTCGCCGGACCCTGTTTATGCATTACTTTCCACTTTATCGCGACCATTTCGAATTTCGATACAAAATGATACTTTTTACTTAGAGAAGGATTGATTCAAAACCCTGTTTGCTCTTGAGCCTCTTCCAAAATTTTCATACCCTTGCAGGCGAGAAAAACGAATAATTTCGCTTGTAACAGACACTCATACTAGGGGCCTTGCAACTCATGCATCAAAACAGAGCCAAAGCTCGAGGGAGCTACTTAGGAGTCGCTAGTGTCGCCAGGTACAACTGCGCAGGGTAGCGTCGCCAACTTTTCGCACATAAAAATTCTAATTTGTGAAAGAAATAAGAAAAGTATTTATTTTCAATGTTCAAATTATTCATAATATTACTTATAAAAACCCCTGAAAAAAAGCGCAAACATTGACGCTATCTTTTGTAACTTTATGGACCTGCTTGCGATCCGCGAACTCTTTGTAGTAAGCCACTCACGTTTTTTAACATCGTTGTTTTAGTCTGTAAGAAGGTGCTGCAGCAGAGCGCGCCATCGTCATGGTTCCACACGTTATATTGGAGTTATAGGTCTGTCTGATACTTCCTATTCATTCTAGTAAGTATTGAAATGATAGACGTGAGTATGAGGGCCGTGTGCATGGCATCTTCTCGTCCATTTTCGTCATAGATTTCCTGGGACGCTGTGCTGATCATGTAAACCAAACTTTCGGTATATAACTGATACCCTTCCTATTAGATAACAACAACTAAGATCACTATCTTCATTTAAAACAAAATCACCAAAATTTTTTGTTCTTAAATGAATGCCTTTCCACGTTATATAGATATATAAACATTGGAAGATATTTGCAACGTAGCGTCCAGAGAGAAACCACAACAACGTAAGGATAACTTGTATGAAATATATTCACTACGACATTAATTGCTTTAAAAGAGAAGAAACCTAATTAATTGTCTTTCATAAAACCATTCTTCTGAATTAAGAAAAAAGATACATTTCTTGAAATATCTGCTTGCAAATTTTTTCTAAATTGATAAGGTAATGCCCTTTTACAGCAGCCAGCAGAGAATTCGAAGCACCGCCTCGCCGAAAACATTCACACAAGAACCCAGTATTGAGCATCGGTGGTCGTGCCTTACGACCTAGGACTGCGCTTTCAAACCCAACAGACCGCCTTCCCCCCTCACCGCCATGGTGGTTGTCTGAATGTACAGCCGCGGGATTAAAAGTAACGCTGCACGTTGCAACTGAGGTATATTCGGCTGCGTGAGTACGCGCTCAAGGCCTTTGTCATGGAGAGCTACGGGTTCTGCTGCGAGTTTCTTTGGTTTTTATGGTTGATGTTTGACCTCTTATTGAAGAGTACAAATATCACTTCGGTCGTAAAAGCATTTTAAGTATGTTTCAACTCGAGTTAAGGAGAGTTCATGTGCCTGGCTTTGGCGCCATTGGAGAGCTGTTGCGGTAAATGCAATTGGAAGGCGGGCAATGAGATGATAATACGCTCTTGTAATTAGTTGTAAAAGACTTCCCGTTCTATTTGCGTTCTTTCCATACAACGATAACCTTGTAAAATTCTCGTAGCTGTAAAGATTCTCTGCATATTTAAGTGTGTTTTTCTGTGGTGATGGCGTTTTCATGTGATTTCGATTATTAGTAACTATGTAATAGGAAAATCTATGTTAAGTCTAGTTTTATGGAATTTCAATTGTTATTAAGTATTTAGACAAGATAATATCAGTTTTTGCAGAGTCTAAATGCAAATTTTAATTACTAAAAGTTATGAATAAAAAGTATTAAAAAACAATGCAGGGGCCAACAAAATAGTATTTTTAGAATGTAGTTTTCTGTGTGATGGCTTTAAGAGGAAACTGCGGTATCAGACAGTTGACACTGCGATAGAAATCTACGTAAACGGTTTTTACGGATGTCAATTTGTTATAATATTTAGGCAGACAAGACAATATCAGTTTTAGCCAGAAGTCCAAATCTTAATTACTAAAATTTATGATGTTTAAAAATATTAAAAACAATACTTGGACAGTTTAAAATTAACTTATAAAAAAACTTTTAAAATTAATATTACGTATTCCAATGAGCCAATTAGAATAGCGTTCATTGAAACAAGGAAGGTTTACTTTATAGTGTATGTATATCCTTTGGCAAGTTTTCGAATTGGCCCATGGACAGTAGCTAGCTTTCTGTGGGCGGTCCCGGGTTCGTTCCTGGCCTGGGCAAAAATGGAAATCTGTTTAGGGCCTAATACAATCGTCTCAGTTCTAGAGAGCGTGAGCGAAAGAAAAATCTCTGGTTAGGTCAAAATAAGCTATGATCGCGGGAGCACGTTATTCCCCCCAAGTCTCCCTTACTCACAGGCGTGTATAATAAATTAAAAAACAGGCCAGACTTGAGAATACCGTTAGCTGGCGGTTAATCAGACCCTAATGGCCATTACACACGTTTTCTTCAATAAATTTCAAGGCAAACGTAACCTCTAACACAGGACTGCCACACCATTTGTTGCTCTTTCACTGACCTTCAGGAGCCACGCGTGGGCAAACGCGGTGCAACATGCGAAAATGAGATTCATTCTAGGGAGTTGGGGCACCAATGGAATGCGCAATTCCAACGTAGTTGCGTAAATAAAAAAAAATCGACATGGATATGGACGGATTTTACATTACAGTGTCAAAAAGTAATATTGCCCGTTGTGTTTATTGGAAAGGTTTGTTGTGATTGATGGCGACTATCAAATATGAATCTAAAACGAATTAGACAATATATTTATTGAACACGCAAGTATTATAATATGATGATATAAATCGCTTTGCTTACGATGTAATTCACACCATTTGTGGGATAAAACACAACATACATCTTATTACGAAGTTGGAAATTAATGTAAGTTAAAGTTTACCTTATAAATATTATCTTACATTTTGGGAAATATTAGCGTCTTCAATTTAAAAAAACATACAAGAAATGAATATTTGTGAAGTCATGAATAACATAGTTTATTAACATGGTTATCACTTTTACATTAACTGCACAGGACCACGTTTTCGGTGGATAAGCATTTCATCATTAGATCTAATGAAAAAAAATTATATAAAAACGTACTTTTAATAGAATATTGCTTTAACACTATTCAATTAAAAGTCACTTATAACACAATGTTACCTTTAAAAATACGTTGCAATAGACACCAACTGTATGAATCTTGTAGGTTATGATCTTGCTAATTAGCGTTTGGTCTGCCAAATCAAAAGTACCTAATCTTCACACCACACCATGTCAGGAAGCTAGAGAGGGAAAACTCACAATTCCACAGGTGTGCTGTAACGCCCGGGTATAATAATTTGTGGTACACGAAAAAAGAACCGTTGGAGTATTACCAGATGCCATGATACGGTAACATGGAAACTTGCTTACAGTATCCTGGATCGCGTATACTCCAACGGTTTTTTCGGACTCGCACGTGGACTAATGACCATTTGTGGTGTCACGCCAGTTAAAATTCAGAATTACTCACAACCGCCACCTACCCACCGCCTACAATGCCTTTCAGCTACCCACTCGCGCCCTTTCTTACTTCATTGTCCCGCTGCAACCCAATCGGTCCGCTCATTTACAGGTCAGTTTTTCATTACTTTCTAATTGAACTGATTAGTGAATTGGAAGCGCGGTTCAACTGCGAGGTCAAGTCCTGTCAGTGTAGTGGATGTTTCTATAGCGGAGGGTCCTTGATCTGCCTCTCCGTTGGATGCGAGATCCAGTATCGACCTAAAAGTCGTATAACGGGTTTCGCCACCAGGTGAGTTGTACCCCATCTACACACACACCACACACACACACACACACCAGACGCTAGCGACAGACAGGCAGGACGCGCAACTGGAAGCGAATCTAAGCTCCCGGCTGGTCTGCCCGACATGTAGTTGATGCAAGTGCGTGGTAAGCGTGAGTTGTAAGGTAAGAGATGAGGATAGGCGTAGGAAGAGCAATAGAAATATTCGCCGCGCGGTCCGTGGCGGCCGATACCGATTCATCAGAGAAACCACGAAATATTACTTGCCACAGGGCAGCTCGACCGCTAGGATTTCTCGCTTGAACATAAAAGGTGGATGTCGACCAATCTATCTAGCTAGTGTCCAACATCGATGCCACGCACATGATTTGAACTCTTGGTACCTCCCTGCTCTGCCGCTGGTCTTATCTGAACCACCTCAGTCGGTCCGTTTTCGGCCTGCCAGTGGCTTGTCAAACTCTGTATCTCAACAGAATACAACATCTCAATTCTACTAGGTGGTTTATCTTTAACTACCATAACAATTTCAGCTAAAGTTTAAAAGACAACCTTTCTTGTTTCATTTGACCGGTTGGATTTATTGACTGATTTCGGTCGCTTCAATAACATCGTCAATTTTAACCATTAGAGTAAGTGAGATGTTTTAGTCACGGGGAGTAGTCGGTGCTATCTCCTCCGCTGCAATGGATCATCTGTCGACGGAAGGATGCTCACGCTGAGGTATTCTATGAGTGGGACAACGGACCCGTCAGAGCAAGCTTACTGGCTCTGCACTGGCCCTGGCAGCATGTGTAGCTTTGCGTAGTTTGTCAATATCGTTTTTTTTTCATCTTGCCTTTTGACGTATGAGCGCTACGCACGCTTAATGGGGGTGGGACTCAATTTTGTATTGATATTTTCCGCATAACCACATTTTTTACACAGATTTGGCAAGAGTTGTACGTGGTTCCGAGCAATTATGCTCTCTCCTAAAGCCTAATCACGGAGGGGACGCAACAGGCGCATTTACACATAAGACAAAACACACATTCAACAATCACTACCACGTTTCAAGGCGGGAATTCGGAATACTACATCCTCGGTGCAAGACGCCAGTCACTTCTGAATTAGCCGATCTTCGGCTACATCGGTTCAACGATGTAGTTTATATATACATTGTCCAATTAGATAGCATTTTTTTAATTACTACAACCAGGTCTCTTAATAAAATACCTCACACCAAGAAATTGAAATAAATCACTTTTCGAAAAGACTCTGACTGGAAAATTATTCTAATTGAAGTTGTCGTGAGGACGGGCATACTTTTCACACTTCATTGACTATTACTTACGAGAAAGCAGTGCGTAAGGTATCACGTTTTGCGAGCCTACCCGAAAAGTGGCATTCCCAATTTTCTGGCTGCTAAAGTATATAATCGAGATTGGCGAGAGTATCAACTTGAGCCGCTTCTTTTACAGACTGAAAAACTTGACACTGGAGATATCGCAATAGATGGTTATATTACGCGCAAGTATATTCATCGGTACTTTGCGCCGAATAATTGGATAAGAGAGTATCCAGTTTCATTTAGATAGTCCGAAATAGAAGAGTTTTCATTTTTAAGAAACTTAGTTTATTGACGTTGCCCTTATAAAAACTTGTCGCTGGTTCATAATTATTTCGAAGGCAAACATATAGTCAATATTAGTCTCTAACTTCTTGCCTCGATCACTGAGGGTATGCTATCATGAAAACTTCATATGGATGTACTTGCCCTGGAGACAAGCTTCAGAAATTCCAGAAATAGATCTACTACCAAATGTCGGAACAGAGAGGCCTCGCACAAGGAGAGACACTGAGAATCCACAAATTAACAGTATTTTCGACACAGAGCTTTGGGATACATCAAATCCATTATTCTCACTAATCAGCCTTCAAGAAAAGAGTTCAAATAATAATAAAAAGTAACTTTCCTGCTTGAAGTAATTAAAATGTTCAATTTGTCTTGCATTCCAGAATCCAAATTCACATAAAGTAAGAAATGAGAAATATATGAACTTTTTGAAGTTATTGATGAGGAAGTTATGTAACAGATTTACTTTCTAGATAGTTTCCTAGCTTATCTAGTAAACATTACTTAAGTATTAGTAATTGATTCGATTGTATTTAACTTTGATCAACAATTTATTAATGAAATATAGATAAATAACTACATGAGAAACATTGTTCTAATATATAATTTTGAGAGTTTTCGTATTTTTTCCCCACCTGAAGACAGACGTTATAATGAGCCGCATCTTTGAAATTATGCAACAGGTAATATGATATAAATTTATTACCTTTTTTATCTATTGTGTACTCGAATTTTCAGGCACTTGCTTTTCAAATGACCGGAAATATTGAACTATTTGCGTAAAGGACAGGTGCTTTCCTTCCGATAGTTGCGTTTTCTGGAATAAAATCCCAGTGAACCGCACACGATTTTCCTTTCTCTTTTTACACACTATCACTATAACAGGCACTACACTACCGTCACATGCCGGAGATCGGCTCGGAGCTTAGAGCGTTTGCCCGGGCTGGGGCGGTGCCCCACGGGTGGGAGATACCTAGTGGAGATACTCGCAGGTGACAGAGTTGTCAGCCACCAAGACTCCCCAATTCAGCCGGGGATCGATCTCTGTCACTCCAGTCGATAAACACGTTACACCTACAGCCTCATCTTTGCGCAACGTAATATGACCTTAGCACCTTGACGGTCCACGCATTTGATAGTCGGTGTGGCATTGCTATCCCAACTACCTGAGTCCTGTGCTTGTGGTTTGCACTCTAATTTTATATTTTTCCTAATTCCTGTTTGTCCAACCTCGAACCCACACTGTAAACACATGTAACACAGAGGTTGTTGCCTGTTTTCAACTGAATTTTCGCGACTTCGAAATAATAGCGGACGGGTTTCAAGAGACATTAATGTTTTATGTCTATGCAAAAGAAATTCACTAATTTTTTGTATTTACCTTTGGCATTTTTCTTCGACTTCGACAAATAGTTCCATTTTTACCCTCTTCCCTCATTTTTTAACATTTTCGTGATTTCATTACTTTAATAAGTGTTTCATTGTACTGCTTCAATAAATATTTACAAGAGAAAACAAAGTTCTCCAGAATTCGTCAGTAGCTTTTCGATGTGACGCTTTTCAGCGCCATTGTCAGTTTGACCAATTTCGGTTTTCTTCTAGGAAAGAACAGTCAGAATCAAAAATTTGCGAGCTGAGTTCTCTTAAACGAAGAAAGAAGCTTCAATTGCTCAGTAACTATATCCAACAGCTTTGAAGTAGTTTATTTAAGTGGTTTTGATCAAATGTGCAAATTTTCTTTGCGTTTATGTCATTTTAGAAACATTTAAGTAATTTTATTGATAATTTTGGGCGTTTTGACTAATTTTTTGAAGAGACATGGAACCGGGAGTTTACATAATTTGGGGACCCGGGCAAAGGTTGAATCGTAGCGCCCCTTAAAAACATTTAAAATTAGAAAGTTGTAATTAGGAAACTACAGAAGTAATTATTATTTTTCAACAAACAACAAAAAATACAACGTTTAGCTAGAAATAGTATTTGAAAATATATTTTTAATAAAATTTAAGAAAAACCATATTTGTGCATCAAATAATATAATTTTACGTGAGTTAAAACAGTGAAAAATTCTTTTGCTTTAGTCAGAATGTTTAATAAAATGTTGTTAACTACATTAGTTTATTTCATATATAAAATATCTATGAATTCGGGGATCATTTGCGTCATTTTTGATTTAATTTCATAGAAACCTATAATTTGTCTTAAATAGGAACTAAAAGGTAATTGAATATTTAGAGAACTACTCAGATTAGTAAAAAAAATTACGGTAACGATTTCGTCGTGTACTTAATTTATTTTTCATTTGTTACTCTTTTTCCCCGCACTCCATGATCGGCCCGGTCTGCCCAAGCCTAGCGCTGCCCTGAAAGTCATCAAACGCGCTGCCAGACATGGTGAGCCGCCCCGTCGCGGGCGCCTGCCTGCCCGGCCGACAAGCGCCTTCCGGGCAGCCGCGGGGCCACCAGCTGGCGCGAGGCGCTTTTGCCGCGAGCGCGCTTTCGAGTAACGGCCTTCCTCCAAATGGCGGTCACGATCAAGCCCCTCCCAGGCGGCCCGCGGTCGCGAAACTCAGCTGCGCCAGCGCCCGCGCGCTGCGCCTCGCCCCGCGCCTCGGCCCGGGCCTGCCGCGCTGCAGCTCGCTGCCCGGACGGCTGACGCACTCGCGGCGGCACCTCCCCCCCCAAGTACAGCGGGCCCGTTCGACGCATCTTTTCCTCTTCCTTCTTCTTCTTCCCCTTCTTTCTTCACCTTCTTCTTCTTCTTTCTTTTCGTTTTGTTCTACTTTCTTTTCTTCTTCTTTATTTATTCTTCCTTTCTTCTTCTTTATTTATTCTTACTTTCTTCTTCTTTCTTTCTTCTTACTTTCTTCTTCTTTCTTTATTCTTACTTTCTTCTTTTTTCTTTCTTCTTACTTTCTTCTTTCTTTATTCTTACTTTCTTCTTCTTTCTTTCTTCTTCCTTTCTTCTCCTTCTTTCTTCTACTTTCTTTCTTTCTTTTCCTTCTTTCTTCTACTTTCTTTCTTTCTTTTCCTTCTTTCTTCTACTTTCCTTATTCATATTTCCTCTTCTTTTCTTCTCTTTTTTCCTTCTTCTTCTTCTTCTCCTCCTTTCACCTTTCACCGGGAGAGGTGACACAGGGCATCATCTGATGTCACTGCAGGGCTTCTGACTGGGAGGTCCTGGGGTTCGAGTCCCGTGATTCAGGTGGCAGGATTGACAACACAAGCTGGGTCGTATTCTTTCGTTGTCTGGATGAGAATTCTGGAAGCCGGCTGCTCTGATCGGTGGTTTCTCAGATCAATACCAGACGAATGCTGGAGCAGAACCTTGCCAAAAGGGCCACAGACCTCGCGTAATCTTTCCTTTCCATTCCTTGCCATCTTCTCACCCCTTATACACACACACACCCTTAAATGCACTAAACTGCCACACATGCCAGAATACCGGTCGGGAGCTTAAGAGCTTGTCGCTGCTGTGGAGGTGCCCCGCTGGAGGGAGATATGTGGTTGAGGGAAACCCCACTGGCCGACGGTAGGTCGGCGCCGAATCTCACCATCTAGCGGGTGAAGATCATCGCCATCGGCCGAGGAAAAACATGCACTACATTTACGAGACAAATGAGCTTAGCAATTGACGCGACCGGAATCACTAGTAATCAAACAACTTCGTTCTGTTCTTCTTCTTCTCCTTCTTCTCCTTCTTCTCCTCCTTCTTCTTCTCCTTCTTATTCTTCTTTCTTCTCCTTATTCTTCTCCTTCTTATTCTTCTTTCTTCTCCTTCATCTTTCTTCTTACTCTTCTTCTTTCTTCTTCGCCTTCATCTTCTATATTTTATTCTTGCTCCTCTTTGCTCTCCGGCTTAGCTTCTTTTATTGTAATAGCCCAACTGCTTCCATCTTTTCTTCCCCATCTTTTAACTGCCATATTTCTGTATTATTCTTCACCGGGAGAGGTGGCTCAGGGCATCAGTTGATGTCACGACAGTACTTCTGACCGGAAGGTTCTAGGTTCCAGTCCCAACGGTTGTAGGATTTTCGAGTTCAGTCGCTGTCTGTAAGAAATTCTACAAGCCGGCTGCTCTAAGCGGTAGTTGTCTGTAGTGTCTCCGATCAGCACCTGGCGAATACCGAAAGAGTACCCAAACAAACGGGCAAACGTTTGATTCTTGTTTACAATAGATTGTGTGTACGTTGAAGCAAGCGCATCTTTGTCATTTTTATTCTGCAAGTTGCAGAAGTTATTGAATTATATTTTCGGCTGTTTATATGTGCAGTGAATGTACTGAATAGTAGTCTATTATGGAAAGCACAAAAAAACGACTCACACATTCAGCGACATAGACGAAATGAACCAAAAGAGAAGAAAGAAACATTGAAGAAGCTCGCCAGAGCAGAAGGGAAACTTCGTAAATACGTCAGGAAAGCTAGTCCCTAGCAACATTATTGGAGAGGATTGAAAGTACGAAATTATTACATTTTTTATTCTAAGAATAGGGGTAATCGTACTCTGTGGATTATAGAACGTAAACTAATCAAATTTCAGGTTGTGGTTTCATTTATTCGTGGTTTTGATTTTAGATGCTTGCGACACTGTTGTTTCAACTTTAGGCGAATCTTCTAGGAAGATAATTTTGTGGATTTTAGTATTTTGGGAAACATGAAATTCCAGGATTCTTATTTGTGTGGATTAATAAACACTTCATCAATCGTGAGAAACAAATCAAGAAATGTCACGAAAATATAACGCTGTTTCTTACACCAATAATGTTGAGTAAAAGAAAAAAAATTCACTTTATCAGAAAGCATTCGCCAGTCTTCTTCCTCTTTTAATGTCATACTCTGATTAGTGCGTACGCTAGTCTCCAGAAGCTCCCTAGCGCCTTCTTGTGACACTTATCCTGAGCATAGGGTAATTTGTAATTGCTTTCCCTAAGGGGTCTAGTGCGCTAATTGTGACGTTTGATTTTAATACCGTACTTACGTAATATCAAACAAAAATAAAAACAATGTAATTGATGTTGGAAACAAATTTTCAATGAAGGTTTATTCAGTATTATATAGATACGTTCTTCAAACAATACACTCTTTCTTAAAAACAGTTGAAGTAATTATTCAATCTTCCTTGACAGTTTTTCGCTTTCCTTGATAGCCACGAACATATTGGAAAATATTTTTTTTCTCTTGGGAAAGCTAAGTAAAGTTTTCCATACGAAAATACAAGATCGCCAAGTACAAACCTACTCTTTGCAATATTATTTAACTTTCCCGGATTTCTTATGAGGAACAGAGGGGGTATTGGAGGTACAGGGTGCCAGCTGGCTGGAGTGCAAAAATTGAAAAACTACTTGCATACTGAAAAGTATTGCATTATTTCCTGCGTTATTACTAACCTCAAGTAAAGCAAATCTGAGCCAAAAATAATAAAACAAATATTTGCACATTTGAGTAATAAATACAATTTGTTACCATTAGCAACAATTCAGTAGGATTAGATTTCACTTCGGTATATGAGAATGTTACTCAAACAATGTTTAAGTATTGAATATCTGAGTGAACCGACACCTTAAGTTTAATATCAAACGATGTATTATTTACAATATGAGTTTACAGCTGGATATTGATGTACAGACTTCCACATACCGCTTTGAATTGATCATTTAAATCATGCGTCTGCATTGTGGTCGTTGGCAGTTGTAGAGTGACTTACGCTATTCAGTCTATTTTTTAAATTTTGTTGCTTTTTTAACACATTCGCATAGTAATATAGGCCAGCGCGTTTTCATTTTTGCTGTTCATTTCTTTCAAGTTATTTTACTTTAGTTAATTTAAAATGTTTGTTCTTTGTGTTGTGCCATAGCACAAGGTTTCACATACTATCTCCGCGTACCCATACGAGAACTCGCACATGTTAAATCGCATGTTCTTTCCTATCCTATTTAAAGAGGCAATGTTGTTACCAAACGTATTTGTTTGTTTACAAATGTTTACAAAGTTAACTTCAAATGTACTAAAAAAATAAAAACAATGTAATTGATGCTGAAAAGTAATTTTCTATAAAGATATATTCAATATTATCGGGAGATTTCTTGGAACAATTCACAAAACTTTCTTCAAAATATTTGAAGTGATTATTCAATATTCTTTGACAGTTATCTTTTTCGTGATAGTCACAAAAATATTTAAAAAGCTTTTTACTCTTGAGAAAGCTACGTGACAACTCTCTGACTTGAAAATTTCACTACAGGTAAAACACAAACTAAACCTAACAAGACACGTCTTCAGTCTTCATTCTACATCCACATCCCTGCACAACTATGTACACAGCACTTATTGTCCTCGACAAAACGTTAAATGAATGTTTTCAATACACACATAAGAAACAATCTTCATCGGAATCAAAAAAGTATTAATAGTTCTTCTAGTTGTTGCTGCGAGAGCGAATCTTGAATTAATAATTATGTAAATAAACCTCGTCAGTCTGCGCAAGTCACGGTGTACACAGAAAGAGTAAATAATAGAAGAGAGAGGAATCTAAGCCTTTTAAGTGTGACATCACAAAGATGGTACCATCACCTATAGGTGATATTCATAGTATCGATAAGTAGCGAACGAGCACAAATTTAATAGAATGTCCAAGGATATTTCATCCTGTGTATTATGGTGTAAAAACGTTTCTTTGTGGCAGGTGGCCTCACAATTTTATTTTTAAGGCCATATAATTCTTCGTTTAGGACTTATTTATAGCTGAATGCTGCTGGTTGCATTTGGCATGAATATTTGGATGAGTTTTTTTAAACAATTCCGTCATCTTTTGCAAGTCAAAGTGCAATTCGTCACGTCTCTGTGAAATTGTATTTCTTTAGAAACCTCATTTATGAAGATCGCTTCCGTTTGAGAACCGTACAAGGGATGTATAATACTGAAATAATATAAGAGAAGATACTTTCATTTATCGTAATTAATTATAGTAAATACCGCTAGTTCATTTCTGTGTTTTTGTGGACCTGAAACGAAAGATGTAATTGAAAACTTAATACCCTTGGAGGCCTTTTGCATTTTTAATGCTCGCGCCGGCCTTTTAAATACTTTCATGTTCGCTCCGATATAAACACAACAAATAAGCTTTTTTGGAATTTGATTTATGAAAATGAAGGAAAAGTAAATTACAATAAAAATAAATACCATAATGCTCAAATAAGAGAAATAGATCCATATAAACGTTATTTTGTTGAATTCATAACGAAATTGCAATTTTGGAAAGTCTCCGTGAAAGTATAATTTCTATCAATCACACGTATTTCACTTTAGCATATTACATTGTTAGAGACACATATGCTGCTTGATTAGTAATAACACTAGTAACAACAGATGTACAAGGCACACCTGCTAATATTTTCAAAATGTTGTTTTTATTAATAAAATCATACTTTCGGCAATATAGGCAAATATCCTTAAAGTGTTGTATCATCTACGCAATTCACACTTGTTTGCGAAACAACTATCAAATACACCACAGTTATTTTCATATATTTCTCGAAATTTTACTCGAAACAAACCGTCCGAAGACATATTAGCTTTTTCGAGATTTACCGTAGGATCATCACAATATTATTTCATTGTGTAGGAATAAACCAGTCCAATTACAATTACGTAAGAGTAATTACATACACTCATTTTTATGTTTCTGACGCCATGTTGACAAGTGACGATTGCAATGTATCTTTTCACTTTTGATGCAAGACAAATTTTAAAATATTCGCAATGTGGAGATTAAAACTCGACAAACTCATTCTCATTTTAGTTTACTTCTATCTCTGCAATTGCTCTGTTAATCGTTTTGTATGCAAATGTATATAAATATTAAAAGGCCAATGTTATGTATATTTATGTGAATAAGTTTTAAATAAGATTAATAAGAATAAGTTGTGGGTCACACACTTTTGAAAATTAATATTTGCACACTTAAGAATGTAAGTGTGAAAAGTCGAACGTAAGAACGTTCATTCATTCTGTAGTACTACTCATAGTTTAGTTCTCTCCGTATTCCCTTGGAATTCTTCAAATTTAGTAAGTTCCAATGCAATACTGTTGGTTGGTTTCTGAAAATGTATTTTTTGAAATGTGCGATTCACTCGGAAATTCACTTATTTACTTGAAGATGACAATATCAGTGTTGCCAACGTCATAAAAGAAATTATGGGGCATGAAGCAAAAATTGCCTTTGGATACCGGAGTTCAATCAACGTCCTTCATAGATCTTTTTAGGTGGCATTGCTTTTTTTAAAATCTTGTGGCCGGATCCGAAAAGTAAGTATCAGTTCCCTACCAGGAGACCGAGGCGGGTCGAATGACACCTCATATGTCTGAATTGATGTACGGAAAGTGGTCTAACCGTGAGTGACGGATCCGCACTCACACACGCACACTTGCAGTTACTCAAATACTATATATGGATTATTCAATCACAGATACTGCTTGAAAAGCTCACCGCTGAAGACAACAGTTTCAGAGACATCAATAACTCTTCCTATGAATTAACGTAAAATGTTATAATCCCACCCATATACGTCAACATTATCGCAAACCTCTTATAATACAGCAGATAAATCAAGAGTAAAATAACAAATCAGTTCCCTGCAAACTTAAATAAATAAAACTCATGTACATCGCTATATCTGATTTTACGAAGCTCATTGTAACTACTTACGCTCAGTACAAAGCTCTTTCCACAGAAAACGTGTAGAACCCCCATCTAAAGAAAACACATCCAACCAATCTCAGATCAACAATAACATTCTATCTCGCTTATCTTCCCACAATTTCCCAAACCTCCCAACCACAAACAGTATCCCTAATTTCAAGTGTGCTAGTAGTTTGTAAGTGTGTTTGAAAGGGGAGATGAGATAACGAGGAAGAGGAAGGGAAGATCGCGCGCGTTCAGCGACCCGTGTGTTAGTGTACCTGTTCCGGCTATCACGTTGCGTTAATCGCAGAAACCCCGAAAAACAGCTGATTAGAGCAGCTGTTTGTTAGGCAGCGACTGAATTCGTAGTATGTAGCTATTGTCGAAAACCATGCCACCGTCGGGATTCAAAAATCAGGGCCAACTATTTGCTGCTGACTCTACAGAGTCACTGAAGAATCATCAGTAAATGGCTCTGAACTAAAGTCAGCCTGTGCAAATACAGCATCAGGATTTTTGTTATTGCAATCCATCCTGCTGCTTTGATGCGACCATTTATGGTAAATTTCCAGAATTCGAAATATTAGGATGCATTAGAATGTAGGAATGATTTAAAGCCCTTCGCACTAGCCACATATAGTATTAAGTTATGCACGTTTTTATGTAGTAGTTACCAATTAAATGAATAAAAATTTCAATACATGGTATTTAAAATTGGTGCTTTTGTAGCATTGTAAGCATCAAGAATACTCATAATTGTGTTTAGATTTGTGAAATGTAGAACACAATATCACCTATCGACGAGAATGCACCTACTTTTCTAACTTGACATTATTAATTTCCTTGTCGAGCAGAATGTTTTGCTATTTTTTCAAATTATTATTTTATCTTCCCTAAACGTTTTTATTTTTCATATACCTCTACAGGTTTCCATCCTAATGAAATATTGTATACGCGACCTTCAAAACAAAAGAAAAGTTACCCTTTGCATGAGATTTCCAAAAAATTACTCCTTTCCCCCCATTTCTATCTCATTCATGAACATTCCAGCGAATCTCCTTCACCGAATCCTGCTTTGAAAGTTCGACACACCGTAGACCCAACTGGTGGGTTGCCGGCAAACCGACAACCAGCAGCTTAGCATCACCAAGTCACTGCCTCCACCTTAATACTAACGACGTGTGTGCCGCCGTGAAAGTTAGGGTCCTCTCCACCAGAAACCGTGTCCGCCTACGCAGACACGATCTCCCCCTCCGTGGTGTCAATGAGGAGTCGTTTCTATGTATGGGCACAACGCACAACTGACATTCCATCGGGATGGGCGTCTTGGCCTGAGGGTTTTAATCCGCACCCCTCGCCATCGCAGAATGTGGTGACAGGCCGAAATCCGAATCCAGCTTACACTCACGGTAACCTACCCGATCAATGCCTGGTTCGAGCCACCCTGCTAGCTCAGAGTTACTAGGTTCGGGCTGAAGTCAATATCGTATGAGAACGCGCCACTGGCATGCGCGTGGACCCCAAGAGGGCGAT
>BOPP01000003.1:22974480-22994055 GCA_017312745.1 Gryllus bimaculatus
GCCGCCGCCGCCGCCGCCGCCGCCGCTAACAAGAAACTCCTGTGTGCGCCGCCGCTCCCGGACCCTCCAATCTTCGAACGCGTTGATCGAGCGCACGTCACGCCCGACATCCCCAAACCCGCCTGCGGGAATTCCCTGCTTCCGGAGCGGAGACGGCCTGCAGTGGGGACGAACGCGAAACAACGCGGACAAAGGCAGATTGTTCGTTGATTGATTGATTGATTGGTGTTTCCTGACGCGTTAACTTTTGTGGTTGTCAGTTCCGTGCGTGTTGTGTCTTGAGAGTTGGGCGTACGATCTGGAGCCGACCGACTCGTCTGCTGGCTGTGTCCCCTCCCCCTTCAGGTACCTCTAACCACGGGAACAGGCACAGTCGGGACAAGCTCAAAGCTCCTGACTGGTGTCCCCACACGTGTAGTACTGCACGTAAGGGTCGATATGAATAAGGGTGAGGGTAGGACAGCGAAGAGGAAAAGAAGATCGCCAGCGCCTCGTGATCCGTTTGACAGGGTACTGTGATTCACCTGATCCGGCATTCACTTGATATTGACTGGAGAAAATAAGGGAAACTAGCGACCAGTAATTCAGAAATCAGAATCAGTAATCTTAATAATGGTTTTTCTCTTTCATTTAGACTAAAAAATTATATATTACTTGCAATTTATTTTAGTCCCCGTGGCAACAGTTTCTTAAAAATGAGTGAAGGTGTGTTGTTCGAATAAAATATTATATTTGTTGTTTCTTAATTAATTTTATTCGTTTACATTTTTATAATGGCAATGAATACAATTCTGAATTGCAATTAAAGGTAAATGAATTTTATTCACACGTGCAAATGAACTGAATTGTTTCTAGGTTGCTAAATCTTTTTCATTCTTGAATATTTTTTTTCTATCTCATGGTACTTTAGTAACGTATCTTATGATGCTGGATTTGCAACAATCCTAAATAAAATACGAAAATTACTTTTTATCTCACCTTGTAACAACTTTCACTTCTTTAAAGTTAAATAATTATTTTAACAAAATATGCAAAACGAATTGAACTAGTTTCTCAAACGAGGTGGAAGGAAAAGGACTTCGATTATATAACCAGTATGGCTACGTATTGGTAAAAGGAAAATAGGAAGATCTTCAATATCCTGGATAAAAATCTAAGGGAAGGAATATCGATGAATAAATAAATGTGAACAAAAATAATAGACACATTTTCAGAAAGATGTGGAAGGTCCAATTTACATTAAAAATATTAAATAAAACAAACAAAAAATATTATAGCTCTAGAATTGTACGTTAAACGGTTATAAATGAATAATTTTTAAGGTTTTGTCTCTTTTTAGTAAAAGGATTTTCAAGAACGGATCTTAATGTGTTTCAAATTGTAAATTTTAAATATTTCCCGTATGATCAATTTAATTATTCCTCAGCCTATTAGGGGCACAAAAACGGATAAATTAAATCAAGACCGTTTTTGTGGCAACCCCTTCCAAAAAGTTTCAAAATTGTTAAAAATAACCACTCCGTAGTGATTCTATTCAAAATTTACCAATAAAATGTCAATTGGGATAGAACCAAATTTGACTCTCCCTTTCCTTTTGTAATTACTAATATTTTGATTTTCATCGTAATGAGATTTCATTTTTGGTTCTCCAGAAAACGTCACAGGACAAGGACAATGAAAAACCTGAGACCTTTCTTGTGACGTATACTGATAAAGACAAAAATTTAAGGTTAGGGAACTCCCGATTTGAGAAATTACTATTGAGTAGGATTTTACCAAGTGTATTTCTAAGAGTCCTACGAAAAAATACTCGTCTACTTCTTTCTTATTGAAATAATTGAATTTTTAAAGTAAAAAATTATTGCATCAGTTTTTACATGAAATTTTTTAAATTTCGCAGTACCTGCAATGCAAAATATAACGGCAGTACACAACATATGTCAGATAACACATGCATTTTATACTGCTATAGAATTTTTTTACATATAAAAATAACTATTGTACCTTGAGATATTTCTGAGGCGGAGAGATGATTCTTTCTCATTCATTTGCACAAAACGGCTGAAATATAAGTGCGGTCAATGGCATAGTTTGGTGGACAAATTTAAGTATCTTCAAGGCTTACCATGCAAATTATTGAAATTAGCTTTACTAGATCTCTCGGAAATGAGATCATATGAAGGATACACGAAGCATCGAGTTATTAGAAGATCACGTGTTTTAATTTTTTTGTTATAGCAAAATCTTGGATCTCACAGACACATTGTGGTAATTGTAATATTATTCGAAACTACGGACAAATTTCGTACGTCGTGAAATTTTTTTAAAGGGGAGAAAGATAGTAGGTTTTCTATGAGTAATTTCAATAATAACAAGAAGCAACCCAACAAATAATAAAAAAGCAAATAGAAAAGATGATTGCAATTAAGATTACCCCCAGTCGAAAGGTTTGGTACAATCAATGGATCTCAGTCTGAATCTTTGTAGATCAGAGTGTCGCGGTTGCCAGGTTTGTGTCTCCATTTACGGATTTTCGGCACACTCTATATATCTGTCGTATGTTGCTGTTGTCTGTGGTAAAATTCAAGAGGGCAACTGCTCAGTCAATTTTGACTCCCTCAGTGGCTTCTCCAATCGTTTTCGAGCGCATGCCGGAGCAGTTCATGAAACTAAGGGCTACATCCTACTTGCGATTCTTCCTTCTATCTCTATTCTCCACCATGTGTGAGGTAGTGCGATGGACAAATGTTTAATTGTATCATACCTCATCGCGTATAATGTAGAACAATACACATTAAAATGCTGCGTCAATAGCAAGCAACATCTTCTCAGAGCGATCGAAAGGAAGAATAACTATGATCGGAAGATAAAAAATTACCTCAGAACCCTCTTCGAATGCCGTGTTACCTGAAAAGCAAACATCCATCGTAGATTTGCCCTAGCCATTACATTAACTCACCAACTCTTCCCTATTTTACATCTACCTTCTCCCCTACAATTCCATACTGGCACCTAAATCTACAAAGATTTCATTAGAACCATGCTCACTTACACAAGCCCGATCTGCGTTTCAGCAGCCAAATCTGACTTGAAAATGCCTTCCAAAATTCGAAACTCACAAATCGGCAAACTAGGCAGTATAAATTAAAGGAAGCAGTATAAATTTGAAATATTCACAGTTTCTTATTTAAATAAGCATGGCGTCATGCATACATAAAACTTAAGCTAAAACCAACTAAATGTATTTCTGACCAGGGGAGAGGATTTTTTACTTTTGAATTTTGCAGGTCAAAATCTATATCTATATATGCAAAAGGATATGTGCGTATGCGTGTCGCTCATAGTCGCAAAAACTACTCGATCGATTTCGCTGAATTTTTCACATTTTAATACTATTAGTAAATGCGATGTTTGAAGATTGGTTTGAATTATATCGGACATGAGTGTACGTTGTTGATGATGATGATGATTTTCGTTTATGACGACTCAAGCGCCCCTGAACTCTACGCAACCCGCCGCACAGGCAAGGATTAAGGGCTTCTTCACCGCATACTAGTATTCTGCCCCTGCGATTGTAAAATATCGACCGGAATTATTACTTGAATCTCGGACAAGTAAATAAAATTTCTCCAAGATAGTGTCATAGCGAACGCATGCACAAATTTGATAGAGAACATTTAAACAATAGGATACTTGACAACCATGTCCAAACCAGGTCATAGAACAAACCCATACTTGCCACAAAGTCTTTCATTTATTAGCATTTACGTATTTACGCTACCCATAGTGTAGCGTAAAACGTGATTATTAATCACGTGACGAGTATTGTGAGAGTTCTAATACACCGAATCAGGGTCCACTATTAATGAAATGTTCCTCTCAATGACCACAGTGAAGGTATCTAAAACTAAAGCACATCTACGATGCTGGTCTAACGTTAATGCTGCTCATCCAGAAAGTCCAATCGCTGAAAGAAAGTGTCGACTTGCAGTCTTGAAAGTTGATTAAATCGTGACATTAAACTTCTAATCCGTAATCGTTCTACTTCTTGTTCGGAAATTGCATTGAGAGTTATCGCCAAGTCAGAATACTCAAAGACTACAAGTACTACAAATAATTAAAACAAATCGGCAATTTTTTAAATGAGTGAAAAATAAAATTTTTTATAAGTTGAAATCTCACCTCGATTTTGGAATATTGTTGTCGTTGAATATAGTTCGCTCCTTTATCGGTAGACCTCTCACCAGAGAAGGTCCAACCAGTGTGACCACAAACTCCAATATATTATGTCTTCATCAGCTTATGACGAACAGCTTTTTTGAAATAGTAATATGATCAGGAAAGATGTGGTTTAAGTAAAATTTACTGAAACTCCACCGACTAATTCCTATTTAAATTCGCACGCAACGTTTAAAATATTATATTTTCAAAATTACTTCATTATTAATACTTTTAAAATAAAGTCACTAATAATATAATAGCACTATACTAACACTAGCTCAAGTAACCCAGATTTGTCCGGATATTTATTTCGAATTTATTATTATATAGGAAAAGGAAATAATTCCATCTATAGTGTGAATTAAGAGTAATTTTATTTGCACCTCTACCCTCCCGCGCCCTGCCTCCAAAACGCCACCGCTCCCGAGCGGCAACAAAGCTGCTCTGGCAGCATCGTTGACTGCGAAGGGAGGGGGGTCGTGTCCCGACAGGGACGGATCGACACTAGCTACGTAACTAGGTCCAATCCATTCTGTGGAGAAGAAATCTAGAGGACAGCTGCTTGTATTCGCAGTTTTCCGAGATTTCTGCGAACAAAACCTGCCTACAGATTGCGCGCGATGTTTCCTTCCTCTTCCTTCTCTTATCCTCTCCCCTTTCACGCCCACCGTGCACTTTAAGCTCAATACACCACCACACAGACCGGAAACCAGACTTTGTACCTGAGGCGAGGCTGCCGCGGGCTCCGGTAGAGGGAGATACCTCGAGAGAGGAAACCCTCTCACACCCACGTGTAAATCAGCGCCGGATCTCAACGCCCAGCGAGGAAGGAGCATCGCCATCTATCGGGCCAAATATTCACTATACTAACGGGACTAACGACCATACCAGTTTACGTGCACGAAACTATGAATCAATAAGTCAATCAATTGGCCCCCTCCAGCTTTCCCCATGCACTCCCGTACAACAATGTAGAATTATTTTGATAAATAAATAGAGATATTGTCAGGTATCAATATTTTAATTCAACTAATGATCATTTCGATCGCGTAGCGATCATCCTCAGAGCTTGCAGCTTCTGGGCCGAAACAAAGTTCTGCCAGAAACCAAAGTTTCGGCCCAGAAGCTGCAAGCTCTGAGGATGACACGCTACGCGATCGAAATGATCATTACGTTGAATTAAAATATTGATACCTGACAATATCTCTATTTATTTATCAAAATAAAAAAGGTTTCTACTTCACCAACAATCCAATTAATGTAGAATTAATTATAATTTTTGGCGGAGTATTACCAAAAGCCTAATTACAGTATCGAAATGAACTAAATGAATTTTCTAGGATACTTCATAGGCTTTTCTAAAATTTTAATATAATTTAGCCGTTTGTTTTTTAGAATAGAAGCTACCACTGTGTCACTGAAAGTTAATTTCAATTTGTGCTTTATTTCTTCTTTAAAATGTATTGATAGGATTTCAAGATGAAGGTAAAATGATAAATAAATATTCAGGTCCGTCGGATAATGTGGATATGGTGGGTAGCTATGCCAACACGAAAACTTCCAAGTAGGTAAAATACCCGCTCGGAATGTGGAGTAGAGCCAATTTCCAGAAATTACGAACTTTCTGGGTAATGCATCAACTCAAAACGTATATGCGATCAACAACGGTGCAAGATCGGCTCAACAGTATTGCAATTTTACGTGTTCTTAGCGTCAGGACGGACAAAAACCATTTGCAAAAATTGTTCAATGAGTTTAAATCAAGAAATGCAAAACGCAGCGCTGTTTTTGTCGTTGCAAATATGGACTGCTGACGTTACATAAAATAAATGTGATATTAAATTGATAACAATTTGGCAATGACAACCATGACAATTGAAATAAAGCTGTTTGGGTATTTTTTCATCATATACATTTTTGCTGGTAGATGGAGGGGGTAGGGAGACCCCCTCCCCATGAGTTAACTCTCCACTCGGACACCAATCGCCAAACTTGTAAGAATTGCAGAACGCCTAGAAGTATACTAAATAGTAATTACATATGGAGAGACATTGAAGCATATTAATAGCATCAAGGCGCACTGTTGTTATCTAGGTATCTTGCAATTTAATATGTTAAATGTACAGGATCACAAAACTCAATCAAAGCTGAACATTTTACTACAAATATAAGCTGAAATTGTACATTGCTATGAAGCATACAGACAAATGAAAATGAAATAGAAGATCTGACGACAATATCCCATTTACTTTCTCATATACCAACTTATATACGGAGTAATATATGTATAATAGAAAAAGTTTTGTAATGCTACGCAAAAAATACGGCGGAGTTTCGGCAGAAAAAAAAATCATTTCCGGACCCTTATAGCCAAATATTGAATAATCTAGTTGCTAAATTAAGAGGAAAAATTCGCTAACATAGTGTAGTCAGAAACCCTGTTTTGTGGCTCCTGAAAATGCAGAAAAATCGATTGTCGGTAAAACGTCCTTCCGTGTGTCAGTCTGTCAGGTGTATGTGAACAATACTAGCGTCTAATCTATGCATAGGATTTTTTTTTCATATTGAAGAAATCCCTTTCGATCTGGTCTGAGCAAAAACCCGGCGTTTTTGAAAAGCATTCATTAATTTTTGGGAACACTTTACATGAAGACCTTGGGACATTTTAAAATTTTCTCAAGAATGGCTCCTTTTTTTATTAAATCTCTGATAAGAAGAGCGTAAAATACACTTGTAAAGGAGTGGTAGTTCCGATTTTCAGGGTTCATTGAAGTAGCGAAAATTGCAAATGTTTGACTTTTTCCAGCGTCATTCTACAACTACAGATTTGAAGGTAGAGATTTTTACTTCTAATAAAATTTGTTCTCCGTGATTAGTTCTTTCATTAAGGGCATGCAATTGTTTTTCAAAATTATAATATTTTCGCGCAATATGTGCAATATTAAAAAATAACAAAAACAAGATTTTCTCCAAAACGACTCCAATTTTTTTCTTCAAACTTAAATTAGGGATAGTGCTAAGTGTGCGCCATGAGATGACATAAACCTTACATAGCTCTTTTCTTTCGTAATTTGTAACAAGAATTTAATTTTTTTTGACGTGTGTCTGACTTTGTTAGTATTTGTATCATGGGCGGTTGGTTTACATTATTGCATTGATGAGTGAATGTGCTTGAAATGATGGTTTATGAAGTTTCTGGAAGACTCAAGAAGTTTTCTGTAGAAATGATCTCAAAAATACACCTATTCAGAAACGATCAAGCCCCGTTTTCTCCAAAACTACTCCAACTTTTTTTCATAATTTTGTGCGTATAGTGCCAAGTGCACTGTTTGAGATTATATAAACTTTATATTGCCTCATTTTATATTTTTATTAGATACGTGTAATTTTTTTAAAATCTCTCTTGCCGTTAATATGGACATTTCCAGCGATTTGTAAAAAATATTGCATTTGTGAGTGAATATGCTTTAAATGTCTTCAAATGAAGGTTTCCGAAAACTCAAAAGTTTTCTGTGAAAAAGAGCTTCAAATTTCGTAGTTGCAGATGTTTGATTACGCTAAACGCTATTTTCTTTAAAATGACTCCAATTTTTTTCACGAAAATTGCCACTCAGGACTACACTTGAATTTTGTTCAATATTCCTAAAGTAATATTTCGCTTCTATCATAAGAAAACCGAAAAACTGAGAGAATCTTAAAAATGCTTTGTGCGGCGATAGCTGGCAGCTGAGAAGGGGATGGGACAAGACCGAAAAGCAAGTCCAGACGAAACACATTTAAAAAAGTTATACGAGAAAGCGTGTGCCATTATGTTACACCACGGGTATACTTTCTCGTTATTACGAACGCACTTCGTAGGAAGTGATATGTAATCGGGCGCCTGAAAACGGCAAATTTTCATCAGAAAAACTCTTATTGCCGGGCCCTGTTAATGAAATTGTAGATAAACCCTGTTTCTGAATATAGAAAAATAAGTCCTCTAACACATGGTGAAGCCAGAATCTATGTCTTTGGAATCTTGATAACGAAAAATTGATTGACGCTAAAGCGTCCGTGTGTCTGCCAAACCTCTGGTCAACGCTAGTCCCTAAAATCGTTTAACCGATTTCTTCAAAATTAATATTCCCCAATCGATTTGAACTCAAAGCTTTGGGAGTTTCAAACGGAGATTTTAATTTGTGACAATTTTTTGCATGAAGCCTCAAAAACATTTTCAAAATTTTCCAAAAAATAGCACAAATTTTTGTATTACACTTTGTCTTTGAATAGCGTAAAATACACTTAAGAT
Source organism: Gryllus bimaculatus (assembly GCA_017312745.1). NCBI lineage: Eukaryota > Metazoa > Arthropoda > Insecta > Orthoptera > Gryllidae > Gryllus > Gryllus bimaculatus. The sequence goes on from BOPP01000003.1 coordinate 22,982,990, forward strand.
AATGGTGTAAGTCTCATGTTCGTTGAAATTCTAGATATTTTTAATCGCAAAAGTGCAATTTTTTAGGATGTCTTGCTAGAACTAATATTAAAGATTGATATTATTTCCTTAAAGAAATCTGTTTCTTAAACACGGATCTTTAAACAGGTGCATGTTCAATTTTTCGAAATCATGAGTATTTTACGTGTAATTTGGCATTTAACATTTTTTCTTAAAATACGCTCAAAATGTTTCCGTTAAATTTTTTCCACGTATGGAGGAAGAGATGCTCAAAAGAATGCAAGTCTAATTTTCGTTTGACTTGTATTTTCGAAAATGCCAAATTGAGAAATACTACGAGAAGATATGTGCTGTTGTGGCACCACTAGTTTCAAACTGAGCCAGTTGTGTTGCCTGGCTACCTATTCAACATGCTGCATCTCGTGTTTTGTTTCAAGACGTTCAGCTCCGCCGATGACCCCCACGCTACGCCGCCCTTGATTGAGGGGCGGTGTGTGACTCCGTCGGGTGACACCACGGCCGGCCGTTCGCTCCTCGCGCACGTGCTCCCGCGTTCGACCCCCGGGGGGAACTTTCGATCGCGATTCGGCCCCGGGCGCGGCCGCCGTCACGCCCTGCGCCCGCAGCGCGCCGCTCGGGAATTCCCTGCTTCCGGAGCACTAGCGCGGGCAGTGGGCCCGGCGCGCGATACAAGGCCTGAAAGAAGCGTTATATGGGGTGGTAGGCTTCCGCGGCCGGGGTCAATGCATTCTGAGCCGCGTCTTGGTCAATTGTTCTGACGTTTCGGCCATCTTGCTGTGGCCTTCTTCAGAGCAATACTGCTAATAGCAGATTAGCAGTATAGCTCTGAAGAAGGCCACAGCAAGATTGCCGACACGTCAGTACAATTGCCCGAGACGCGGCTGATCCCGGATAGCCAAGAATGCAGAAGCGTAATATATTCGTTGGATGGTTTGATTAGTGTTTCCGTGCTCGTCAACTGGCTGAGGTCATTTGTCCCATAAGAGAAGTGCATGTTTTTCCTCGGGAAATGGAAGTTATTTTCCTCCGCTGAATGGCACCGAGGTCCGGCACCGACCTACCATCGGACCACTTGCGCGGGCAGTGTGCCCAGCGCGCGATGCAAAGACCGAAATAAGTGTTACTTATTCATTGGATAGATTGATTAGTGTTTGCGGACGCGTCAACTGGTTGGGGGTCATTAGTCCCGTAAGAGTAGTGAATGTTTGTCTTTCTCCGTTAGTGGTGGTGATCTTCCTCTGCTGTATGGCGAGATTCGACGCCGATCTACCGTCGCAAACTGCCGTCGCAATCTCGCAAACTGACCTGTAAGTCGACTCCGAATCTCGTTATTGCCATCTTCCTCAATACAAACATGCATCATACTTACGGGACAAATGAATTTAGCTGTTGACGCGCCCGAAAACGTCAAACAAACAGTTAGTTCTTAAATCAGTACGTTTCTAAGCCATTGACCCCACTAATTGTGTTCTGTTGGTATCGCAATGATATTTTTATGCGACTGATAAGAAATAACCAATGGTACTGTAATAGCATGTACATTCCCCCCGTACTTTTTACCCAAAATTACGCGAAAAATACTCAAATTTTCGAAAAATTGTGCATTTTCTTATTTCAAAACCTATCTTTGGGGAACAGATTTCATGAAGGAAAAATCTCCCTCTAATATTTCAGTTGTAGACAGACTCGAAAGAAATTTTGAACGTTTGCAAATTTCGAAGAATCAGGGTTTTCAACGAACCTAAAACCTCCACCATTCTCTTAAACACCCTTCAAACTATCCAAAAACAAAATTTAATAAAAAAAAGGAGCAATTTTTTTTTAATTCAAAAATGCTCCAGGGGCTTCATGTAATGTACCCCCCGAAATTAAAATATCGCTTTCAAATTGAAGAGTGGCATCAGCCAGATCGATTAGGGAATATCAATTGTGGAGAAAATGGGCTGAACGGTTCAGCCACACGCGTAGGACAGACTTTTTTTTCCGTCATTCGTTTTTTCGGTATCAAGGACCTACAAACATGTATTCCGCCTACACCACGTAATAGAGGATTTGTTTTCTAAATTTAGCAACTCAATTTATCCACTTCTTCATTACTAGAGCCCTGTATTAAGAGTTTTTCTGCAGAGAATTCGCCGTTTTCCGCGCAGCATTGCATAACTTTGTCTCTTTTCGTAGGAAGAACGTAAACGTACAAGGAATGCCACAGGACATCAAAAGGGTGCAACAATCAAGTAAGCTTTAACGTGTAATTGAGTTGCAAGGAGTAACCAAAAACAGAAACATCAATATGACATCATCGATTATTTAATAGCATTCGAAATCATTCCATATTCTGTTACATATAGTAAACATATGCAAAGTAGATTCAATTTTTCGCCTCCAGCACAACACGAGGAGCTGAAACAGTGTTCGGCATGATTCAAGTCGATGACGCTGGAATCTCAAGACCCTTCTATATGGATAACTTTCAATATATCTCATGAAGTGCATTGGGATCCTGCATGACGTTTTGTTGCCAATGTTCTTTGTGTTTCATTTGGCTGTTTGTTTCTATTTTTCTCACAAAAATAATAGTACAACGCTAAATATCAATTGTGTTCTGTTTTGTGCCTAAGCCTAGGCATAATTTTGCCTGAATTATTTTAAAATTGAGAGAAAATAATAAGTGTAATAGTAATAATAATTTTTCGCAGAATTTCTTAAAAATAAATAACAAAACTTCGTTATCAACAAATGTTTGTTACTATGCATGCCGTACAACATTTATTCATCAATTTACTTACACAGTGTTCCAATAAAAGCAAAAATAAGAAGAAAAACAGAACAAGAATAAATGTAACTCATGATGTTACATAAGTATGTGCAGGCATGGGAAGCACTAAAAGTTTTTCCCCGACAAAAAGCACTACCTCCCTCAAAACTTCAAATGTGATTCCCTCAATTTCCATTTGCCGTGTTTCTTGCGACAAATTCAAAGCAACCTTCAGAGATATCTCCGCATCTCTGACAAAGGTGTCCTGGGTTTGAGTCACGATAGACGTAGTGAATTTTTGACGCTACACAGATAACATTTACGACATTCTCTACACAATATGCAATACAGAGGAGGAGAATTTTAGATACCCGTTTCTCTGATCTGTTTGTTGACGTATTTACTAGGCTGTCCGGGTGACGCCGCGTCCATGGCGAAGGTGCCGACGTTCAGGGCATTACGCCCCGAGGAAGGTCGCAGAATAGCGACCGAAACGTCGGCACCTTCGCCATGGACGCGGCGTCACACGGACAGCCTAATAAATACTGACTCCGGCCGCGGAAACCTACGCTCCCTGTTTGTTGCCGTTGTTTCTCCGATCGATACCGGGCGAATGCCTGAGCAGTACCGTAACAAACGGGTCGTGTACCGCGCGCTATCTTTCCTTCCTCATCTTCGTCCTCTCCACTCTCATTACACACACACACACACACACACACACACACAAACATACACTTACGCACACTCCACTACAACAGATGGCAGGAGACGAGTCGGGGACGTAGTGTTTTTTTGCGGATGGGGTGGTGACTGGCTGGGGGAGACACCAGGGAGCGGAAATCCTGCAAAGAGAGAGTGTGCGATGTCGGATGTCAAGCTCCAGCAAGATAGGAACACCGCCACCTCCCAGAATATATCACGCCTTGCACTTTCGAGTCTAATTATTAGAGACGAAAAATACATGTAATACAGAACTTCAAAATATGTAAATTAATATGTGATGAAAATAGTGAGAATATGTAATAAATATGTGTAATCGGATATAATATTAAAATATACTAATTATAAAACACATTTACATAAAACGAAATGACGTTTATCGAAAATTATCTAAACAAATTTTAAAAACAATTTTTTACAAATAATTTGGAGAACACAAGTTCTTGCACATTACCTTACAGCTTTCCTGTCAGTAATAAACGTTTTATCTAGAGCTATTCAGAACGCTAGTTTATCATCCAGAGCAATTAGAAGTCATCGTACAAACGCGATAGCTAGAGAATAATCCCTGCAGGTATGTTGCTTGTATGTACTCTCAAATCATATTGAAATGAAACAACCTCACTTGTTTAGTCTTGTGAATTAGGTTATTTCATTTTCCGTGAGTCACTGGGGTTTATTACCGTGAGCCCCCTTGCCTTGCACATTGAGGTTCATACTTGATCCCGTAGGTCTCCTTGCCTTACACGATCGGGTGAATCATTACCGTAAGTCCCTTTACCTCTCACTATTGGGGTGCATGATTATTGAGAGTCCTTTTGCCTCTCACTGTTATTATTGTGAAATAACATAATTCACAAATCTAAGTGAATTGACCCCTGTGGTACCCCCGAGTAGAATTGGGACCGTGTCTGCAAAGGGGAACAAACCTCAAAGCGCAGATCCACAACAAACCGACGTGTAGCAACTACAAATGCCGGAAGACCGGTCAGGAGCTTAGCGTTTGTCCCGGTTAGGGCAGTACCACGCGAGTGGGAGATACCTGGTTGGGGAAAACCTCGCCAGCCGACGGTTGGTTGACACCGTATCTCGCAACCCACAGGGGCAAAATTACCGCAACCTCCCAAGCAAAAACATGCACTATACTTATGGAATTAATGACCTTAGCCGTTTATGCACCCGTAATCACAAGAAATCAATCATTCAAACGAAAAAACGATAAATAGTAGCAGTCTTCCTATGCGTGAAATAATCGCAATTTTAAAGAAATTCTTCAAAACGGCTCAAAAAGTTTTCTTCATATTTCATCAGATAGAGCAAAAACGCTTACAAAACGTTCCCGCCTGTTTTCGAAAATTCCAAACATTCAACATTGTAAAAGTACCAAACTGAGAATACACGATAATGAATCCGTTCTGTAAAATTAAATCTTGAAATAAGGTTACTGAAAATCTCTTAATGTTTTGAAAATTGCATATGCAAATATTCAAACTTTTTTCAAAAGGAGGGAAGGCTGAATTTAGATCTAATGCCGGTGTGAACTAAGAACCTGATTGCGAATATCATCGCGGAGAAGACATGTTTGCTGATTGGAAACAGCAGTAAGTATGCCAGCAGCAGCTTAACATTCACCATATTAAGGGAACTATAGAGATTCAATCACTGTTTTGAATCCTGTGGTGCGCAGGACAGAACGGCGTTTTTTCGGCGGAAACAAATTCAATCACTGTTTCGGTCCCTGTGGTGCACCGTGCAGAGCGGCGTATCGGCGGAATCAAATTCAATCATCGTTTCAATCCCTGTGGTGCACCACGAAGAGCGACGTTTCGGCGGAAACATTCAATAACTGTTTCAATCCCTGTGGTGCACCGCGCAGAGTGTCATTTCGGCGGAAACAGATTCAATCACTGTTTCGATCCCTGAAGTGCACCGCGCAGAGCGGCGATTCGGCGGAAACAGATTCAATTACTGTTTCGTTTCCTGTGGCACACCACAGAGCTGAGTTTCGGTGGAAAGAGATTCAATCACTGCTTCGATCCATGTGGAGCACTACAGAGCGAAGATTTGGCGGAAACAGATTCAATCACTGCTTTCATCCCTGTGGAGCACCACAGAGCGAAGATTTGGCGGAATCAGATTTAATCACTCTTTCGATCCCTGCGGTGCACCGCGCAGAGCGGCGTTTCGGCCATCGCGCCGCGCCGTGTCGCGCCGCGCCGCGTCGTGCCGTGGTTCCGGCGCCGGGCGGGAACCCCGCGCGGGGCCCCGGGCGCCGCCTGCTGCCAGGGCTCCATCATCGCGAATTCTGTCTGCGAGCGCCGCCCCGACCGCTTCATTACCCCGACAGCGCACGCTTTCGGTTTGGAGGCTGCTGCTGCTGCTGCTGCTGCCCACTGCGAAGATTTGGTTTGTGTGTTGCTTCGCGCGACAGTAGTAGTCACAGTAGTCTGAGTCAGTGAGTTCTATCGGCTTTCCGCGGGAACTAGCGGTTGATCAGGAGTATAGGGTGCCACCGGTTCATTTGGTTCACTGATTCGGTTCACTAGTTCTCGTGATTCACAAGATTATAGTTGCGCGGTTCACTTCAATTGCTAGAGAATAATTTTGCTGGCACAGATTCAAAGCATAAATATATACACAATTTGACTATGCCATATGAAGCTATACATTTTGCTTTCGTTACCCTGTAGGTTTGTTGAACTTCGTTGCAGACAGTGAAGGTTGTTACTGTACACTGTCGTGTACCGTAGTATACACACTCGTAGAATCAGGCGTCTGCCCCGCCAGGGCTTCATCAACGCAAATTCTGTGTGCGAGCGCCACGCTGACCACTTCATTACCCCAATATTTTTTTCAAAACTTACTCCAAGTTTTTGCTCTAAACTTTTTGTGATAGTGGTAAATGCGTTCAATGAAGTTTCATAAAGGCTAGTTTGATGTACCCTTTTGTTGTTTCAACAGAACACAAATATAATTTGTTTTAAAATGTTGCGCACGACATTTATAGTTGAATTTACATTAGGATATGTGATTAGTTGTTGCGTTTGTTAGTACAAGTGCTTCAAATGTTTTTCTTATGAATTTTCTCGAAAACTAGAAAGTATTGCGGTAAACGAAGCTGTTGTGTTAACTTATACGTGCTGTAACTATTATGTTTTATAATTTTGTAGAGTTGAATAGTTTTAAAAAAAATAATACTGTGAACGAAGCTGACAGATTTTGATGCTAAAGTAACTTTTTTGCATTGATGCTTGAGGAAAAAATGATGTCAAATTAAATTATGTTTATTCAATGCTGCAAAAGACTCAGTAAACATAAAAGATTGAGCTTTAATTACGTTCTTAGTTTTTATTATTATTATTATTATTATTATTATTAAATGTCCCTTGAGAAGCATTAGTTCCATAGTTATAGAGAAAGTTTCTGGTAGCTGTTTTACCTAAAACCGGAAAGGTATCCCAGACTCAATAGAATACTTAAATAACACTGTAAAGAGCAAAGTTTCTATGAATAGTTTATTAAAAAGTTAATACTGTTGTAAAGTGATCGGTGTTATTTACTTTGCTTACATATAATAATATCTATCAAAATATAGTTTTGAACGATTGTATGCTGCATTTTGATGGGAAACATTGTTTTTAGTGTCCAGCAATAGTCTGCAAGCATAGTTGGATACCATTTTCCGTGATAACGTTTTTCATTGTTACATTATCTTGGTGGAAACGCTTACCGGTATCATCACTCTCAGCACTGAGATTTTCAGAAAAAATGTTTAAGTATGAATCCAGAAAATGTATTTTAATGGACATGTTACCTCCCCAGTGCTTTATAATTGTGAAGTAGTTTGAACACTAGTCACTCATAGTTCTCGGCTATTTCTGTTAATAAGGAATTCAGTTTCGATCTTTTAAAGCGACGTCCATTCTGTCTTTTGATTCTTTTCATGAAACAATCACGAACTCGACCATTGAGTTCTAACTGATTTATCTCGGAGTTTGTGTAGTCGTTCCTGTGAAATCTTGGTCTTCAATGTCGTGCTTTTTGGCACTTACCTTTAAACACTCATTGCCAGAGTTTTTGGGATTTAAATTTTAATTGTCGGGTGACGCTGTGATAGGAAGGCCGTCGCTGTGAGTAACGCCTCATAGCTGAAAGAAGGATGCGATATTGAATGGCCTTCTTGGTCTTGCATGTGTTTCCAGCAACTTTGGCAATGCAGAAATGGTAGTTTATGGAGTGACCCTTTGTCTCTCTTCGTACCATAAGAACTGTAAATGGTATAAGTCGCGAATTTCCAAATAACCAACCAATACGTAATGTTACCAAGATGCACAGCAAATATGATCCACAATTTGTCCTGATTTCCCATTCGACACTCGAAATTCAATTCATTTGCCTTTCTTATTATCTAAAGCCGTCCGCCATTGACTCTTCAAAGTTACCTTAGCAAACACATAACAGAACTTGTTTGGATGGATTACATACTTTTGCAGCATTGCAAGGAATCTGTTCGTACAAAAATTCGTGTACGTTAAACACCGCTCTTATCTTTGCAATTCCCAAACTTACTCAATTCATTTGGCCAGTCTGCCGTCTATTTCATATTTCTAGTGAGAATTACAACATCATGCATACTTGGCGACCATTGTCGTCTCATTCGTAAGCAACTAGCGTTTCAGTATAAACGACGCCTCTACATGACAACGCTATCTGCGAAATATATCATTTTAGTAAATGTGCAATTACACAAATAACCGAGCCCGATGGGCAACTTTTCTGATTGTATTCGGTTTTAGCGTAGCAAGCTACAAAACAACGGCTTCGGTTAGTCATTAAACAGAATCACTATCGACCAGTGTAATTTAGTACAAGAATGTCTATACCATTCCGTAGCACGACTAGTTTAAATCGCAGTTATGCTCAAGGCGTTCTGTTCTGGGGACTGTTCCCTAACCGTCTTAGTTGTATGTAAATAAAACTGTATGTATGTTGTATGACAACATAATTGACACGACACTAAGATTAGAGATCTTTTTACGTGAAATGCCATGAAAGTAAGGTTTTTATATAAAGTAGAATAAATGTAAAAAAAGGAATAGACCATGTCACCTCTGACGTGTTTCATTTGCCACCAATTATATCCAACTTGAAGAATCTATTGATCAGATTTGTACGCTTCCTTTGAAGAATATTTTCATAGAATCGATTCGGCGCACCCGTGCATTTTCTACAGGTCACGAAATTTTTCGTGAAAAGGAAGCGTGTAAATCGGATCAAACAGCAATCTTCTTTCTTCTTCTTTTAATGCCACACACTGACCAGTGCGCAGGCTTGTCTCCAGAAGTCCCTAGCGCCTTCTTGTGAGACTTATCCTGAGCAACTATACCTAGGGTAGATCGCTATTGCTATTCCTAGAGGACTCTAGTACGCCACTTTTGACGTTTGGTTTGAATACCAGGTAGCGCAATTTCTGGTGAATCTGTGAACGGCTACGAACTTGGTATTTTCTCATCTGGCTAGTTGGTTTTCCTCTACTTTTTTATTGTAATATTTGGATTGTGACATTTAGTAAAGCACAAAACTCAATTAACTGTTATATTTGGTACATAAGTCTTTCTGTTTTTTTTTAAATACATTTCACATTGAAATTTTCAACGGATTGTTTCCTTAACATGACTGAAAATTTTCATTTCTTGCTAATTAAGTTGCATTTCTTAATAAAAACACTTCCAGAGGCCAAATTGATAATTTTTTTAAGTTAACTTTAAATATCTTTTAATTTATTTAAAATATTTTTGAAGTGTTTACACAAATATAATCGCTTACTTTTACTGTGATATCGAGTGTTCCCAATATCATTGGGGCACAATAAACATAACACATCACAAATATTGCCATTTTGCAGAACGATTGTTTTAATCATTTTTATTTCGTGGCCAAAGAAGAGATATTTTTTGTGTACCGACATTTTAAACAATATTTTAATGCACCGAAAATCGTTTATAAAGTGAAGGATTAGGAAATTAGTTCAATAAAATAACATACGTCATCAAGCAATTGCCGGTTGTTCTGTATTTTATATTTACAGATAAAGAAGAAGAATGTTATGGAACAATACATTGCATTACAGAAATTAAGAAAATTAAAAACTGCACATAACTTAAAAGCGCACATTTATTAAGAAAAATTGAACGTCCAATTTGAAACATTGGTGAAAGTGAACACAGGATTTGTAGAAATTGTTGTTTTATTTGTAGTGTGAGTTTTGGAAGGTTATCGAGCATCCGGCATCTCTTCACCAGATACAACTGTATTGGCGACTCTTATCTTCTTATTCATTGACTCTTCAATGTACAGATCTGCATCAGTAGATGAACACCACACTCCGTGGCCTTTCAGAGAGGTTATGTCACCTCCATGATCAACCAGCATTCTGGCAGAGGTTCTACGAAATTGACTCCATTTCCATACAATCACTTATATGAATACTCAAGTTCCGGCTTCAGTAATAATTTATCCCTTCTAATAATTTTGTAATGTTGTTATTCAAAAAATAGGGTATGCATTGCTTTATTGCGTTCGTACAAATTTGAAATCTCGCTCGTAACATTGCTGGTTTTCAAAACGTGTAATAAAGCATAACTTTATATACTCGTAGCATAATACACCGACTGCCTTGCAACTAAATGTATGACCATTTTATATTGTAAAACGTAGGAAAGAAATATTTTATTGGCATAGAAAATTGTATGAACATGTTTCGACGCTTCGTTTAAAAATGACGATTTTGGAGATTTTCTTTCTTCTAAAAGGTCAATACATTCTCTGAAACAAATGTTGGAACGTATGGAAAACGCATTTTACAGGCAATGTTCTTGCTTTGACCTCTCATATGGACATTTCTCTTTTGAATTGAATTGATGGCCTTATTTTATGTGGCGACACTCGGGCTATTAGGCCCGCTCTTCCGTCTGAACACACAAATTTCACTACGCTCCTTTCACCAACCAGTGGAGAAAGGAGGTATTTCTTGGGCGACGAAACAGGCGATTTGAATTTACCATAGAGTCGTCATTTAGTCTTGAGGATCTTTTACGTGCAAGTAAATATACTGACGTGGGACAGCCGGCTTTACTTCCCCTCTGAAGGACGGCGTACGAAGGATTTTTTTCGCCCTTAAAATACCACGGCTTCGATCGGTTTGAACCCGCCGACTTATTATAACAGTCCGATACGCTCACCGTTGAACCATCGCCGCCGTTTTTTCCTCGTTGGTCTCCCGAGCGAGCCCCTGAATCGAAACCTCCGGCCCCGCCAGTTGCATCACCCATTCGTTGTTGTTGTTATTGTTGTTGTTAGCCAACGCCCATCCTTGGCATGTTAGCCATTTTGTGACCAGGCGATTAGTATAGACGTCAAGACTTTCCTCTCTTGCTTGTAGGGATCCGCAGGCTCACAATGGTCAAGCGCGTAGGTGGCGAATTACTGTTCCTTATTTAGCGATACCCAGGGGACACGTGTGGTAGACCACGACGGCAGCAACTTTGTCCCCGCTGTGAATTATTTTATT
>BOPP01000003.1:22996429-23026951 GCA_017312745.1 Gryllus bimaculatus
GAACAGACAGAGAACAAAGAGGCAGACAGAGACAAAGGCAGACAGAGACAAAGGCAGACAGAGACAAAGGAGACAGAGACAAAAGCAGAGAGACAAAGGCAGACAGAGACAAAGGCAGACAGAGACAAAGGGCAGACAGAGACAAGACGGCAGACAGAGACAAAGGCAGACAGAGACAAAAGGGACAGAACAAAAGCAGACAGAGAGCAGACAGAGACAAGAAGGAGACAGACAGAGACTAGAGAGAGGCAAGAGGCAGATAGACAGAAGAGACAGAGACAAGAGGCAGACAGAGGCAGAAGAGAGAGACAATGAGGCAGATAAGAGAGAGAGCACGAGCAGAAGATGAGAGAGACAGAGCAGAAGAGAGAGCAGAGGCAGAAAGAGAGAGACAGAGGCAGAAAGAGAGAGACAGAGGAGAAGAGAGAGACAGACGGACAGACAGGCAGCCAGACACAGCCAGAGGGGAATGACTCAAACGAGGCGACGGAGCGGACGACAGACGGAGGCAGACGGAGGCAGACGGAGCAGACGGAGGCAGACGGAGGCAGACGTACGGAGGCAGACGGAGAAATATTTTCCATCTTTGTACTCTTTACTCACCTGACCATCTTCTTCATTACATCTCAATTAAAAATTACTCTGTAGACGCGCCGATGGAGAGTTTTAACTTTGAACTCTAAGGTCATTGAGTCGTCTCTCTGAAAATTCATTTAATGCTAAAAAAATCCCCGCTTAAGTACTGATGTCTTAATAATTCTCTTGGCTACCCTCAATTTTTGGCAAAGAGGAAAGAGGTATTGTTAATTTATGTATGAGAATAAGTTCAACACCTGGTGATTATTGAAGATATATGAAACGTATTCAAAATATTTTTTCAACAATTATTAGTTCAAGTGCTTTATTGTGAAGTAGGAACCTTTTTTCATAATTGATTATTCTCGCTTACTTATGTATACTTATATAAACGAGTTAAAAATAATTTACAATAATTATTGATGTTCGGATAGACGTTCTGACTGTCGGTAGCTGGAATGGCCGATACAAATTGCGGGACGCATTGAAACAAAACTAGTTTTTTGAATACGAGGCTACCACACTACAGTATTTCCAAATAAATATCGACGTCGAGTTTGTACGCCATTACATAGTTTTGTATGCCTAAATATGTACTGTGCAGATACGTAGTGTATAGAAAAAAAAAAGGCCCTGGATCATAACTGACGTAGGGTCCCTGGATCTGTGCCTCACCTTGACATATGATATTTTCCGTCTCCCTCATCCCAAGAGTCGAAAATTTCCTGGCTCTGAGATAGTGCTAGATGCTGGGATACACGAAGGGACCCAATAAACCGGAAATTATGTCTATTTTAATATATCCGGGTTTCAACACTTCGCATTTTGTTTTCATTTTAGTATTTTAATTCATAGCTATTGAACAAGTATCCAACTTCTGATATATAGGATACAACATTACAACTCTTATTTTAACATTGACTACAGAAAAAAGTAATTAAATTTAAAGCCATTTCTGGCACTGTAGCAATCTTGTACTTTATCAAAATATTCTGGGAATTAAGAGGGCAAAGGAACTAAGTTCAAACTATATCAGCAATAGCCCTACCTACTCTTGTATTCTGTACAGGAGAAAAACATGGGTAACATAATCCAGGGACCATAAAAGAAAAATAGCGTAAGAAATGTGATTTCTAATGTAGGCCAAGGGTTAAACATTTCTGGATATATAAAAAAAGGTATTCGAAAGTAATGAAATATAAAAAGTGTACAAGGTAAATAAAAGGCTATATCGTGACCTCCAGCTTTGTAAAAGGAAAAGCAATTTTAAACAAAATTTAGAATTCTCGCGACGGCCTCGAAGTAAAATTGAAAGCTGCGAGCTATACAAGGAGAAAGTAGACAAGCTTTGAAAAACACTCCTGGGCGATGAGTTTGAGATACGTATGACCAGAGTAATCAGTACAAAACTAGGTCTGTTTATTAGCCGTCCATGTAGCAGACGTTACATTATGATGAACGCAGTAAGACATTGGCATGCTGGTGGCAACGAAACGATTATAAGGAACAATTTAAAAAAATATTAATTAGGTTGAAAATGAAGATCTATCTTATATAATGGATTTTTAAAAATTAAAAATACTACTGTCACTACCAAGTAGAATGTGAAGAACCGTTAAGTTAAACTCATCGGAGACATTTATGAAGTAAAATAATGTTGTATCTTCGCAGCTTTTAATTCATTATTTCGTGATTACTGTACTTCTTTCTCGATTTGTTCATTCATTAAATAACTGGAGGAGACGTGTGTGTCTCATCTTAGTGGTCAGAACAACGTATTTTGGTAAAACGAACAATAGCAATATTTCCCAGCAATTCCTCGCTTCTGGAAATTTTTATGGTGTGCAACAATTCAACGAATGCAAAATTAAGGTCGACTCATTTTCCGTGATCACTTACCCGTTGTCTTATGATTACAAAAACAAGATAATCAACTAGAGCCACAACAACGTTTTCGCATAATTAATATAAAATAACACCTGTGCTATTCCTTAAGCATCCCTTTTTTTATCAATGGAAAGATTTAAAGAAAAAATTGGAGAGATTTTTAAGAAAATGTGTTTGTATCATTATTGCATTACCTTAAACCAGATATTATGCAAAAATTACTTGTTATTTCAAACAATTGTACAAGGCTTTTTGAAAAGAACAGCATTTTTGGAACAGATTTTGTTTAAGACAAAATTTTTATCTTCAATTTTGTAGGTCTGAAATGTTTGCTTTTTGCAATTTTCAAAAATACAGATCTACGAGACCAGCAGAAATATTTTTACCATCCTTCACTATCTACGAAGAGAAGAATCAATCCATTTTTGAAAAACTAATTGTTTAAAAATTAAAAATTGTTTATATCACTCAGAAAATTACGCGAAAAATTCTCAGATTTTGGAGAAATTGCTCATGTCCTTATTTCAAGGTCTGTCTTTAAATAACAGATTTCGTTACGGAAAAATCTCTGTCTTCATAACTATATATTGAAGAATATTCAGTTTTAATTCAATGTTACCGAATAAAATTGAATTTTTGCAAGTTTTGAGAACTCAGTCACTTGAAGGTAATGGCCTACACATATCTCCTATGTGTACTTTACGTTATCCAAAAACAAATTTTTTGAGAAATTTTTGAAAATGTTTTTTGATACTTCATATGATGTGCCCCCAGAAATCCACATATCCGCTTCAAACCCAGAGATCCTTGAGTTCCTTTAAATTAATCGAGAAATGTCAAATTTGGAGAAAATCAACTGAACGGTTTTGACCACAGACGGACGAACAGAGATGTTTGTTGTCAATCGACGATATCAAGGACTCACGAAACAGATTCTGACTGCACAACGCGTTATAGGAAGTAATTTACTTTATTAATAAAGTACTAAGTAGTAAGATTTAACCTCTTTTTCCTTGCCAATAATATATTTTCTGTCAAAAATTCGCCGCTTTCTGGTGCACGTTTACCATACCTTGTCTTCTTAAGAATTAAAGACGAGGTAAGAAAAGTACGCACTTTTTTTTCATTTTCAAGTATTTCAATATATTTCTGTTAAATTATTAACTAACCTAAAACATCGTTATTTTTAAGCATATTTAATTACTTGAAAGCTGTACAGTGTATACATTTTCTCTGTAACAGTAGTGAGTACAATTATGAAGTTGCAAAATCGCTTTCCCTTGAGAAGTATCATACGAAAGTTAGAATAATGGCTGTCAGTAATCTAGTTATTAAAAAATCGTATAAGTCTGAAACTTTTTAATGCATCCGTTATTATTCAGTCAACATTATAGATCAAGAATATCGAAAACTATAGTACTACAACATGCGAAATATGAGAACGTCCTTACTCATAATCCGTCTTTTTAATTGAGTGGAATTTGAAATGTTAGCACGATAGAAGCTATCAAGTTGGCTTTAAACTGTTTTTTTATGAAGTGTTTACTGAGATACATCTTTTTGAAACCATTTTTAAAAAACCGGGCTTTTATGGGCGAGAAATTGACAATGTTAACACGATTGGAACAGTCGATTAGAAACATTAATATAGTTTTGATCATACCATGATGTCTGGTCTTTTAAAATAAAACCACGATTTACGATTAAATAGAAGTTATCACACTACAATCAAGTGAAGCATGTTTTATTTAATACAATCAAGTTTTATACATTTTTTCAAATTCATTTTTATGTTATTTTCGTTTTATCGCGTTTATTCATATTCAGTACAAATTACCACAAAATCTCAAATGGAGCTACTTAGTTGATATCGTGATATGGTTCACTAAACATTATCGGCTGACAATAGGAAACTAAAACTTAGCAAAAGCCCGTTAATTGTGAAGTCATGTATGAGTGAAATGTATAATGTTTACACAATTGAAACATTGACTTATTGTCGTTAATCTAGTTTTGATGTTACCAGTGTGTCTGCAGTCTTAAAATTATTACAATAATTTATTATGAATGAATAGATTTTTCATCTCGACTGAATCTACTACTCGCAATGTTATTCACTCAGCATTGTCGACTGGGAATATTGAAAATGAACATGACAATAGTGCAAATACCAACAGTGCGACAACGTTCCCAATCTTGAACCGTGTTTTTATGTCGGTGAATTGTATTATGTTAACACGATTTATAAAGCAATTTAATGTCATTGATCTAATTTTTATGATGCCCGTATAAGCCCACGGATATAAAATTAATACCATGATACATGATTGAATAGAAATTATTCAACTACAATGACATGAAAAACGTTTTATTTAATAAAAAGGTTTTATAAATATTATTAAAAAATTACAATTATTTTATTGCGGTTTGATAACATCTATTCATTTATCTTTAACACGAAGTACCACCAAATCTCGTTTGAATCGTACCGCGATATTTTATTAGTATTTTCAGTCAGCATTATCGCCTGGAATCATCGAAAACTAAAACACGGCGATAATGCAAGTGACAGACGACACAGGTATTCTTTCTGCAAATAAAGATCCCTCCTGCGCATCACAACATCTTCAAGAACATCTAAACAAAATCGAAGATTGGTTATCGTTGGCGAGTCACCGTTAATGAAACAAAATCAAAACATATAACATTTCACTAAGAAAAGAAAATTGCCCAAAAGTAAAATAAACAACACAGAACTCCACGTAGCTGATTACATATCAATACTTGGACGCATTTGATAGACGCGCTGACTTGGAAAACCACATCAAAACTAAGATAAAAGAAACGCATTTGAAGTCCTCAAACTGTCAAGGCTAATAAACAATCAAAGCTGTCCTTGCATACAAAATACAGATTTATAAACCTATAATCAAACCAACATGGACCTATGGATTGATTGTGGGCCTCTTCCAATAAATAGAATCTAGAAA
This sequence comes from Gryllus bimaculatus, assembly GCA_017312745.1. Classification (NCBI taxonomy): domain Eukaryota; kingdom Metazoa; phylum Arthropoda; class Insecta; order Orthoptera; family Gryllidae; genus Gryllus; species Gryllus bimaculatus. Next base: position 23,001,883 of record BOPP01000003.1, read on the forward strand.
TTCTAAAAAGATTCGAAGCTAAAACACTAAGAAACTATGCAACGCACCATGTTACGTGACAAACAAGACGATATACAGAGACCTCGACATCGTCCCGCTGAGGAAGTAATCGCCACGAAGAGCCACATACAAGAGAAGATTGTACAACCACCCAAATCACCTCCCAACAAGCCTTCTAGATAACAGGGAGCATATCTATATACTGAAGAGAGAGAGTATTTTAGATTTGCCATACCGATTTTGTAAATGAAATTTTTCAATGTCATAAAAAGTACACGTCGGAAATGTATCTGTTGACACCATTTGCTTATTGTTCTGATAGAAACAGATTGTAAATTATGCAGAAAAAAATAAAAATAAAATAAAAATAATGCAAGTGCCGAAAGTGGCCGGGCCAACGGCCCCGCTCGCGGCCCGTGTTTTTCGGCGTTGTGCCGCAGCGCCGATGGTGCTCAAACCCTGAGTCTCGACTCCTAACCCGTTCTCTACCATTACTCAGCACTCCGCGTCGGAGGCGGCAGGTCCTTCGACCTGGCCCAAGAGGGGCCCCATGGGTATGGCTGCAGCTTCGGCTGAGTCGGCGCATTGCGGGTTGCGGAACGCGTTTGCTGGCGTGCGGGCCCCGCCGATCGCCTGCAGCTGTGTGCTATCTGCTTCGATTACACCTCTTGTGAGCTCGTTTGGGGCGCAGAACCGTTTCCTTTCTTGCATTGGTGATGGTGTTCTTTGCGAATGGTTGATGAACTCTAAATTTCGCTTCGCTCACCCGAAATATTGATTGTAGTACTCGTAAAATTAACTGGCCGACAATTGTATAATCCCAAATCGTGATATTGCTTCCACGCACTATTTATACGTAGATATCCAAAATTATAAGGTCGGTTCGAAGCAGTTATGTAGAAGATCTTTATTCAGGTATTGATTATAAACATTGCTGTTCTGTACGTCATTAAACAAACACATTGTTGAACACCCTGTTGCTGAAGTGAAATGCTTTCGTTGTCAAAGAGAATGAGATGTGCGAAATCATAGGAATCGGACGCCGCATGATCTGTACAGGGCGTGGTGAACACCCATTTGTGGCCCCTGAGATGTCGCATCACGGGCCCCCCCACTTGTAATGACATTTATATGTTGACCATATCTGCATACGAACATGTAAAATGCAAGCAGACAAACAGCAACTTCAGAATCCTGCTTCTACGGCATCAGGTCAATTACATACACTGCGAAAAGGCTAATGTACTATAATAAAGCAGGACATCGACCTCCTGACACTCCCCACATATTCTAACAGGGCCCCCTTCTGCTGGTAAGAAGAAGCAGGTTTAGTATTAACCCAAACATAAACGCAGTATCGCAACGTAATTAATATAATATACATAAAAAAGAAAGCCTCACCTATAAAGTGAGTGTATGTCCTTGTAAATAATCTTATAATTTAAAAACAGAAGCAGTAAATCCGAGGTTTCTGCAATATCTAAGAATTCAAATCCCTACCTCTCATGGACAGTAACTGCAGCAACAAACAAAATTTGGGTGTGGTATAAACAAAGAGGAGTAGCGTTATGTTAATTGTCTCTAAATTTTGTTCCTCACTAGAACATTATAGGAAACATTTTATTTGAAAATCGTTATTTGTTGTTATATAATATTTATTTCAAATAAACTGTTGGATATTATTTATTGGTGCATTTCACAGTTACATAGAATTAAATAGTTCTCTTCATATTTTAAAGTACAGTATTTCTTAAGATATTTTTAATTTTTCAGTGCCGTAACTCATTGCCGTACTTTTTGAATATATGATTTTTCTAAATAAATGAATTTATAAAACGAAAATTATACATTTCTTTCTTTAATGATTAAATGAATGCATGTTACACAGTAGTTTTTTAAAACGTGTTTTAAACTAACATGTATGATCATTTGCATAACTGCTACGTAAACATAAATATAAAATGAATTTGAGAACCTCTGAAGTAATAGAAACATATATAGTACAGTTTATTCCGGGGAAACACATCCTGCAACACACAGGAAGTCTGCGGAAAAAATATACGATCAGTTAATTCCACTAGGTTCTTCCTGGTTTCTTTTCATACAATGTGAAATAATATTGCTGACCTGTTTTTTTTTCAGTGATATTTCTATGAATAAGTTTGTATTACAAAATTATATTTACTCCATACGGGAAAAATATTCTTATTGAACGTAGATATTCAATGAGTCAGAACGAAATAATTCTATGAATCACACATTAACAACACGTAAAATAAAAATTCTCAATCAATTTATTTAATCGTCCTCGTCGTTTCAGTGCTTTACTCGTAGCAGTCGATTTTACAAATTGTATCAAAGTAACTACAAATGTTTTGCTATTATTTATGCTATAAAATGTTGCTAACTATTTTCAAAACAACCTGTATTTACTAAAATATTTCACCAGTTGGTGGCCTTCAACAGAAAAAATGTTGCACATCAAAACCAAACAAATGGTTTTCGAAAAAGAAGTATGGACACTGCTAAAGAGTAATACATAAAATACTCTCACATTATACTTCAAAAAATTAAATATTTAAATAAAAATATCTTCACAAATACTGCGTTACATGGTTTAGTATAAACACAGTATAACATACATTTACACACTATAATTATCATGCTTTATATAGCTTTCATTCACTTTCTTCGCGCATTGTAAATTAGTAACAAACATTACCCACTGAGGTATTTGTACTAATCTGTAGTAATATAGTTTTGCATCAATGCCTCTAAAACTGTTAACTAAAACCAAACATCTTCATCTCCGTTTGATCAGATGAGTAAAAATCTACCTCAAAACTGGGGTCCAACACGTCAGGGGTGCTCACAAGATTAAAAAAGTCAAAATTTTGGAAAATTATTATGGTTAAGAAATGTTTGCTTTTTAAGAACTATTGTGAAAGCAATCAAAGATAAACACATATTAAAAAATATCAAATTTTATATGATATTCGAAAAAAACTTATGAAAATTGTTTTTAATGTTTTAATGTAAAACCTTTTTAAATGTTGACCTTCAGGTCAAGTTAAATGACAGGGTGTCAAATAGTGGTCAAAATACTTAAGAAGACCTGTAGTCGCCAGATTAAAAGTGGTTTCCTTGTGCAGCGTGACTTACGCTGCTACGCTAAGAGAATATGTAGTCTGAAATATTGCGTAAGCCTTTTTTTTAGTCTCTTCTTCAAACCACATATTTTTAATTACAAAATCTTACAAAACGTATTGTGTATATCTCTATTGACCTACATAATGTAATTTCAAATGTCGAAATTCAGCACGAAATCTTATCTCTGCCTAAATGATATCTGTTCACGGGCCGGGTGCGTCCCACAGATTGAAAAAGTCTTGGCTTGGCTGTAACCCTTCCCGCTGGCGAATTATGGCATTCGCGAAGCCTTCCAATGGCCGCGGCGCACGCCAAGCCCAGAGCTCCGGCGCAGCGCCGAATACCCAAGTCAGCTGGCTCGGAAAGGCACGCGTCCCCCGGTTCGTATGCGTCACGCGTGATGGCACGCGCGTGCACCGAACACGCGATCGGCAGAGCACTTTGTTCAAGTAGTAGTCCGTGGGGCGGGGATGAAATTGGTTTTCCGACGTTCGTTCAGTCGGATTCTGGGAGTGTCATCTGAAAGAATTGCAGCGCCCCAAATGATGCTTGCAACTAATTTACTTTGAAATGTTTCCATTGTTTTCTGATACAAATTATTGCAAATATCTTTTATATTTCTTCTTCTTTTTCTTCTTCTTCTTTTTCTTCTTCTTCTTTTTCTTCTTCTTTTTCTTCTTCTTCTTTTTCTTCTTCTTCTTTTTCTTCTTCTTCTTCTTCTTCTTCTTCTTCTTCTTCTTCTTCTTCTTCTTCTTCTTCTTCTGCACTTCAAGGATTCCGTGTTCACATATCAAACCATCTTCTTCGTGGTCTTCCTACACTCCTTCTTCCTGTTGGGTTGTACTGCAGTAATGTTTTTTCCATCTTTATATTTAAAATACTAAATGTTTCCTTCTAGAAAGGAGTTTGCGCTTTTTACTCTACCCAATTCCGTGGTTTTTGTTTTAAATTAAATGTAGTGGTCCACAGATGTGTTGTTGCTTGCTATTATCAACCTGATTTACACTGTTAACTCTACATTTTAAAGATGACCTTCATATTAATACAACAATCACTTGTATGCCGTCATTTCTTCACTCACATTTAGTACACAAGTTGTGATTTTTCTGGTTTATAGCAGGATTTTTCTACAGCTCTGTATTTTGTGTAATATAATCGTACGGGTTCGGTCTATATTAACTTAAATATTTTACTGTCTATCGAAATTTTACTTAAATATTTTGTCTTTGTCTAAACTAAAACAAGTTAAAATAAAATATAACTTTTTTTTCTATTTTGATAAAAAACATATTTTTTCTTTGAGTGAGTTCATTGCGTTTCTTTGAATCTTTTTTTGTGACCCAATATCGTCAATAATATTCAATAACCTTTCGATAAAGGCATGAACATAAATTTAATGTTTTGTACGTTAAATTTAACGTACTTTTAAAAAAGTTGTAACCGTTTTTTCTTTAAATTTCTGGTACATTCTTAATTTTAATTAATAAATACTTTTGAGTACAAGTTAAAGAAAATGAAAAGTGTTGTCAACTGTCAGAATTCACAATACAGTGCTGTCAACTGCCGAAAAAAGCCGTAAAATTATTTTATTCGTAGGTCCTGTGAAACATAGTCAACCATCAACACTTGAAAGGTATCTGTGGCGATCTATACGATAATCTATCACTTGGCATTTTTCACTGGACAGAAATCTCTGAGCCAGATCTTAACCGGAAAGTTAACATTACTCGAATTCGGTACCGCATGCGTCATTTCAACAGTACTGTGTCAAGGCTATATCAAAGTACCAGCTGATCATTCGAACAACTCGAACTCGGACAGTCACGACGCCACTGTTTTAGCAACTTCTCTCATCTTGGTAAATATTATACAAATTAATTTACTATTTTATTTGTGTATTAGTTAACTAATGAAGTTGCATGTAAGTACAATGTAAATGTGCGTGAACACGAACAAATCCCAGACAATACCACATTTTTATCACTGTCACGTTGATGTTCAAACGCCACTCATCTGCTTTCTTATACCACATAACACATTTGGTTTTTGATTACAGTAAAATATATCTATTTCGTTTACTAACTTACGTGGCATGCTCTCTGTTAAATCCCATAATATTAATCTATTTCATCGTATTTGTAGTTTTCTAGTTTGCTAATGCAGTTATTCTCGAGTTAGTTACATTATATACCACTAAGACTTTTGAATCACTCTCATTCACTGCAAAGTACCATTATTATGAATGATACATTTGTCTTTTCCCCTGAATGTAAAACCGACGTCCATTTTGTAGTCTGTCACTTGTGTTTCCTTTAGTCTTCAATTGTCGCCAGGGCCGTCTGCATAGACGTGATCCGCATCACTTCTTCCCTCCATTTTCTTTCACCGTCCTGCCTCCATTACGGGACACTGCAATGTTAACCAAGCCTGTTTGGTATGGAGTCTTTTCGTTTTAGGGATTAACTTTGGGAGTCACGATTGGAAGTCATTACTAGGGAACGGATTTTTATGCATGTACAAATTTTATATGAACAAGATACCTGCATCCAATAAAATACGAGTATCTTAGAGTTTATTAGACATCATGAATGAAATAAAACTATTTTTATCTTATATATCCTTATACATCCTTATATATTCTTAAAGGCAACTTTAAAAAATTGAAAATCGACTACCGAAGACCCAAAACTGCATTTAAATGTTACTGACCTCCCTCAAGGGATCATACACGGCGCCCTTAGTGTGTAGGAGCAGGAAGGCGAGGAGGTATCTGAGTAACTGCGAGTTTGTGTGTGTATGTGTACAAATGTGTGTGTACGTGTGCGTACCCATTCTAACAGTGAACTAGTGGTGCTATAAAATGCCACAGGCTTTTCCGTATTAGTTTTTTTGGGGGGAGGGGATAACGTTTAGGTCATTTTATAGAGTACATATAGCATTATCCCTACCACAACGTTGGGCGAGAAAAAAAATTGAGCCATTTCTGAAATAATATTGTTGTCGTAATTTTTTAAAATTCCACACATTTCTCGCAATATTGCGCGAAAGTAACTAAAATTTTTAAAAAAAGAACATGAGTTTAACGAAAGAACTCACTATGGAGAACAAATTTTAGTTGAAAAAATAATCTAAATCTTTAATTTTGTAGTTGTGAGAAGACAAAAAGCTTTTTTTAAAATGTTCGAAATTTCGGAGTTATTCGTGAAAATAGGCCCTGTGCCTACAAGTGAATGTTACTCTATTCATACAAGAAATTTAAAGAAACAATTTGGAGCCGTTTTTGAGAAAATTTTGAAAATGTTCGGGGTGCTTCCTGTAAAGTGCCCAGATGGACAGGGGTTTCTTCAATTTGGAAAGACTCTTTAGTATGGTTTAGGCGCTGTGTTGTTCACAGATACTCTGACGAAGGTTTTGAAAAACCCTTTTTCGGTATCGGGGGCCCCAAAACGTGATTTTTTTGAAATCTCGAAATTAATTTTCCGCACGCTTACAAACGTTTCCTATAAACTATATGTACGTATAATATTCCATATATACGTACGCATACGGAAAAATAAAAGGTCTGAGATCTCCAATATTATTGTGGGCTATGGCAGTTAATGGGTTAATTCAAGGAAGTCAATTCTTGGGCTTAAACCAATCATTAACAATAACAGATTAACTATAATAAATTGTTCTTGTAATCAACATTGTTGCCAGTGGATTTTAAAAGTTCTAATTGTAATCCCTGTAAATTTCATAAGCATCTCAGGCAAGTAAGAGCATCACCACAGCCAACCTCTTCTGTCCGTCCTAAACGAAACCATCTCCATTTGACAATTTTGACACCTATACCCCCATCGTCAATGCTGAAACACACACACTCACCTCTGCACTGCCACCCACGTAGTCCTAACAAACACTCTCGTCTTCATTGGGCACATCCATTCTTCCCACTGCCAAAGCCGTAGGAAACACCCCTCACCTTCACCAGCACCCCTAGCTCCATTCGACAGCACCATTGTCGCTGTCACCATAGCTTTTGTAAACGCCCCTTCTTTGTATCCACTGCTACCACCACAGATCTAAGAAATACTCCCGTCTGGACCTAACATCGGCACTCTCGCCACTACAGTAGCTGTGGCGAATAATCTTCCACTTCAGCCGCACCCACTCTTAACTTTGGAAACCTCCCTCTCCACCGCCACCACCAAAGACGTCAGAAACAAATCCGTTTGGACCTAGCGCAGCCACCCTCCCCACAGCTACAGCCGCAGCCACCGCCTCCAGGACACTTCCTGACACCTTCTCTCACGACATAACATGTCCATCGTATCTGTTGCCATCGTCCTCGTCTCAACCAACAACGACATAACTCCAATATAATCTTCTGTCTGGACCTAACACCACCACTGCCAACACACGCGTCTCCAGCAACACCCCCCTCCGCATCATCCATCTGACCCCATCCGACTCCACAGCTCTCGAAAAACCTTCCTCGTCTCAACCAAAACCGGAACCATCTAATAAAATCTCCCGTCTGGACCAAACACCGCCACAGACAACACTCCGTCTCCACCGACCCCATTCTCCCAGTCTCCATCTGACATCTCCCACGTCTCCACACCATATTTCCAGAATATCTTTCTCGTCTCAAACGACAACGGCACACATCTAATCAAATTTCCCGAAATGGCCACAGTCCTATCTGCAGCTTTTTTGATGGATTTATTAGTTATTGCAGGCGCGTCACCTACTAAGGCAATTAGTCCCGCAAGTGTAGGGCATATGTGGAGGCGATCTTCCCCCGCCGGATGGCGAGATCCGGCACCAACCTCCTGACAGCAAGTGGGGTTTTCCCTAACAAGGTATCTCCCACCAGCGAGGCACCGCCCCTGCCGGGGCAAGCTCGAAGCCCCAGAACGGTCTCCCAGCATTTGTGGTAGTTAGGAGCAAATACGTTTTAGTGTGTGTAAGTAAAGTGTGAGAAAAGAACAAATAAGGAGAAGCGAGGATCGTGCCCTGTTTGTTAGGCGGTACTTGATCCGACGGTTCGCCTGGCGCGCACCCTCCCCGTGTACCCCCACCCCATTAGGTCGGTGTTATCAGAGAACCACGATCAAGCTGCCAGTCCGCTAGAATTGCTGCCGCAGTGACAGCTAATCGAGCTCGACCGCACCTATGCAGCTAGAATCGAAAATTCCTGCGCACGTTTAAAAGTCGACCCTCGGACCACCCGGTCAGAGGCACCGCCGCGACATCCGTTATGCCCTGAAGCTAATATCCTCTCGCCGGTCCTCTATGCCAGGAGCCAACACCCGGCCATGCCTCCCCACCATCCCGTCTCACGCGCCCGTCTCCACGCGCCTCTCCCCCCCTGCCCCCTCCCCGGCGTGGAGGCTGCGCTGGCTGGCGTTCGCGCCGGACTGTTAACGCCAACGCATCAAGGCCACCCCAGTTGCGGCGCGGCGCAACCGTCCGCGGACGGGTCGGCCGGCCGTCGCGTACAAAGCGAGCCCCGCCCCGACCAGCGCCCTCCCGCCTCCGCCGCCCCCTCCCCTCCCCCCCCTCCCCTTCCCCCGTTCCGCCCGCCGCCGCCGCGCCGATCTGCGCCCCGTCGCCGCCGGCCGCCTGCCGCCGCCGCCGCAGCCCAGCGCCCACGCCCGCGCCGCGCCGCGGTCGGCGAAGGGCAAGGCTGATCGGCGCGAGAGACCTCGGGCGCGCGCGGGCGCTGCCAATCACAGGGCCCTCCGTGCTGCTTCTTTTGCTGCGACACGCCGACTTCTGGCGGGGCGCGCCTCGCTCATTCACCTCCGCTGGCGGGCGGCGATTCTCGGGCTTTTGGGATTTGGTTGTCCGGGTTGCTTTGAGACGCTGCAGATCCTAGGTAGACTAGTCTGGCTCATTCACCTCCAGTTGCATTTTTGAGATCGGGTAGACCAGAATCTGTCTTCGTGTTTAGTGATCCTTCTTTAAAACACTCTTAACTTCTTGTTGGTCTCTCCTGGCTCATTTACCTCCAGTTGCATTCTTGGTTTTTGAGATCGGGTAGGCCAGAATCCTTCCATCTTTTTAATTGTCTTTAAGACCTTACTACTTTCTGGTCTTGCGTGGCTCGTTCTCTTCCTTTCGGTGGCGATTCTTAATTTTTGAGAGCGGGTAGACCAGAATCTGTCTTAGTGTTTAGAGATCATTCTTTAAGACTCTCCGACTTCTTGCTCGTCTTGTCTGGCTCAATCACCTCCAGTGGCATTCTTGGTTTTTGAGATTGGGTAGGCCAGAATCCTTGCATCTATTTAATTGTCCTTAAGACTTTACTACTTGCTGTTCTTGCGTGGCTCATTCACTTCTTTTGGGTGGCGATACGTTGTTTTTGAGAGTGGAAAGGTCAGAATCTGTCCTCGTGTCCCTTCTTGAAGACGCTCTGTCTCCTGGCGGGGCGCGCCTGACTAATTCACCTCCTCTGGGGCGCGATTCGTGGATTTTGACATCGGGTTGGCCACAATCCTACCATCTATTTAATTGTTTTTAAGGCGTTACAAGTTGCTGGTCTTCCATGGCTCATTCTCCTGATTTGGAGTGAGATTCTTGGTATATGAAATCGAGTAGTTCAAAATCCTTCCATCTATATAATTGTCTTTATCCTCACTAGTCTTGCACGGCTCATTGACCTTCCCTGTAGTACGGTTCTTGGTTTTTGTTATTGGGTTGTGCAGAATCTTTCCTCGTGTTCAGTCGTCCTTCTCTAACACCAACTTCTTGCTGGTCTCGCCTCGCTCATTCGCAGCCTCATGATAGCAATTCTTGATTTTCGAGATCGGGTAGTTGTGACATAAATTCCATATTCAGGTGATGTAAACTAATATATTTAGAGCGATATTCAACTCTATAAAAGCAACATCGCAAAACATAGAATTTTGTGTCGATGGTGTTTGGAACTAGGCCTCTCAAGAGACGGGATCTCGTAGCTGGTTCTGAAAATCGGATTTCTGTAATTTTCTGATATTTTGGATTAGGTGCCAGAAGGGGTTGATTGATGGGGTAGTGATACCGCTGTTGTCCCACTGGTGCAGTGCATTTTTATCCCGAAGGTGGCAGTGTTCATCTACTTGCTAGTGCGTGAGATCTGGCGTCGTCGTTCACGTCAACCTAAAAGTTTACCTCTTCAAATATCTCCTCCCAGCGGGGAACCGCCCTAGCCTAGACACCTCGCACCTTTCGACTAGTATTTAGACGCCTATAATATATTACTGCATGCAACTGCGATCGTGAGGCGAGATGAGCAATCAAGAACGAAGAAGGAAAGATCGCAGATCAAGACCTTTGATTTTGTATAAACATATTTTAATATTTAAACTATCTCTTAAGCTTAGTCGATTCAACATTGAAAGTAAAGTGTTTCGAATTTAGTTTCTTCTTTCACATGTGCCATTTCTCTTAATTTTTGTTCCAAGGTGTCCTATTAGAACATAACAAGTACGTAAACGTCTAAAAAAATTTGAATAATTACAGCTATTTACTGATTTTATTAATTTTATCATTCCAATACCAGTACGCAATCTAGACACTTTGCCTTATTTCACCGATTTTATTTCAAAACATGTTTAATATTGGTAAACGTCTATATTTCTTTAAATATCTTGTGAAATAAACTGAATAACTTGTGTTATTTGTTCTTACCTTTCGATCTCAGTCATTCGTTTTTTAAAATTAACTATTCAAGGATAGTTAATACGGTTCAGTAGTTGTATTCAATCTACATATTTCCATTGATATGGTGTCGAAAATTTTGCCCTTCCGTTGGATCTCAAATTTTGAATTGTGGTCTGTTTCAAGAAAAGAAATCGTGATGTTATAGTAACTCTAAATCTGTTTGTGTTTCCCATGTATTGACAAAATGTAAAGTGGAGTGGAGTGGATTGCTGGAGGTGGACTTCCATCTGAATTCTTTAGTTCGCAAGAATGACCACACCTTCAGCTGTTTCGAATAGTGTCTGCTCACTTTGAAACCATAGTCTAAAAGACATTTTGAAATGAATTTCTCTTTCTATTGACGTAACCAGTAATATGATTAAAATTCCTTATTACTTGTAACATTTATTCATTATTTTTATTATTCATACAACCATAAAATGTTATTTAATGATACCTTTCGTGACAATTATGGCGTTTGTCATTTACGTAACTGGTCTATTGTTACATTTTGAACAAATAATCTAAATTAATCAGATGTAAGCATAGTTTTTGATGATTGTTGCTATTCTACAGTTAGATATTATTATTGTTGTTATTGTCGTTGTTATTGTTGTTTTTATTGTTGTTGTTATTGTTATTGTTATTATTATCATTATTATTAATATTATTTACTCCATTATTAATATTAAACTTTTAAATAAATACATATGTGGTTGCAATTCGTAAACTCTCTGAGTTTCGTCTCTTCATTCGTTCCCCGAAATGCAGGGAAATAGATCTGTCTCCCAAAACAAGCGACGACCGGAGACGCAAATGCGCAGGTAACCGCCGCAGCATCCACTTACCTCGAAAATGACTTGCAAGTCGGGGCGTTTTAAATGCATACTTGAAGATTTTAACTCCGTGAATCTCTCGGTTTACTCACTTTTTACGACATCTATGACGTCAAGAAGATAATTTTTGTTGTTTAACTGGTTTACATACTTATTTCTTGCTCGTTTCTCGTGAGTAGCCATTTCGTTGCATTCTTTTTCTGCTGTCGTCGTTGCATCGTTTACTTTCGGGCTAAGTTTGACTTGAAGCGCTTGGCATTAACCGCTACAACAGACGGTAACAAAAAAATCAAGGTTAAGAGAAATATTAAACTAAGCATTCAAATGAGGACGAAGTAAGAAAAACCTCATTGAAGTAAAAAGTCAAATAAATCACTGGCAGTAAATACTCAAATAACTTGAATTTAAATTACTAAGCATCATGAAGCATATAAAACAAGCAAGTGTTTAACTAGAGTAGTCAATGTGAAGTGAAGTGCCTTTTATCAAATATAAACTTAATGTTGAATTTAAGGCACAGATATTTACGTTACTTACGATTCTTCAGCAATAACAGAAATCTATAAAATACTGTAAAATAGTAGACAGTAATGCGGTAGTGTAAAATACACGCATTTTTATTGTCGATATGGCATGTGATGATTTTAATAAACCTTGAAGTACAAAAAGGGAAACGTACGGCACTAAAATATACATCCACAAGAGAATTCAGACAACTCGAGACGTTTTGAGAATGAAGACGACTTTATTTAACGAAAACGTCGTTTAAAGGCTCATATGGAGTTCCGCCAATGTACCGGTGAAGAACTTTTGTCGTTCTCGAATTTAATATCACATCTCATTGCTTAAGAGTTTCGGGCCCGAGAAGTAAATGTATTCCAAAAATAAATACGTTTACTGATAGTGTCGAAGTTGCGTGTTTTTGCAATTTTAACAACAAAAGGGGCAGTTCGGATAGGAGACTCAAAATTTTCTCCGACCAATCGATAATTTATCTTGAAATATCTTTAATTGATTAATGTTTCCAGGCACATTAACTTGTAAGATCATTAATGTAGTGAATTCTTTATCGCGGGAAAAGGCGGTGTTCGTTTCTCGCTGGATGGTGAAATCCGGCGCCGACCTAAGGCAGGTACCGAGAGTGTTACTCCTTTAAGTCTTCCCCCATAGGGGCACCACACCGACCTTTACACACATTAAGTTACTGATTAGTATCCCGACATGTGTTGTAGTGTAGTGGTTGTAAATATTCGGTGTATAACGAAGGGGAAAGGATAAGACAAGACGATGAAAAGGATCGTGCGCGGTTCATGTTTAGGATACTGCTCCGGGATAGGAGGATAGGAGAAATCACAGAATATACCGTCAAAGACGACACTGCTAGAAATGTCCTTCATACAGTGGCTGAATTCGATATAGCTATCTACAAGTCGTGTGTAGTTAGTGATAATAAGGACTGGGGTTTGAGCCACGATATTGGCTGGATTTTCGACACTTGAGAGATAGCTAAGTCGAATTCTGCCACTCCCTGGAGGAGAATTCTAGGAATCGCCTGTTGGATTTATTTTCGAGGTTTCTCCGGTCAACACCAGGCGAATTACGGACCAGTACCCTAAGAAGTCATGGACCACGCGATCTTTTCTTCCTCTTCCTCGTCATATCGTCACCCCTCCTTACGCATAAATACTTATACTTGCATGCACTACACTACCACACATGTGTGGTGACGATTCCGGAGACGGGTCGGGAGCTTAAAGCTTGTCCTGACTGGGGCGGTGCCCGCTGGTGGGATATATACTTCGTTGAAGAAAACCACGCTAGCCGTGCAGGTCTGAGCAAGATCCCCCAGCCAGCGTCGAAGGATCACCGCCTCCTGAGAAAAACACGCACACTTACGAGACTAATGACATTAGCAGTTGTCGTATCTGGAATCAATAAAACAATCAACTTGAGCAGACGTGCTCGCAGCGCGAATGCTTGCTCTGTGCTAATATCAGACGATGTTATAACTTAGATACAATAAAACGTTTTATAATAGTAAAGTTATAGCTATTAACATTCCTAGAAATGTTATTAGTGTTATTACTGCCGATGTCAAAAGTTAAAAATCGAGGCGGAGCGTAGTTGAGCCGAGATTTTTAATCTGGACGAGGCAGTAATAACACTGTAACATTTCGCGGTATGTTCAGCGTTTTATCGGTCACCATAAAATCTCAAATTTTTTGAGAAAATTTACGACATTGTGATATGAAACGCATGAATAACAAGGGGCCATCTCAGCATTTGCTCAACGGATCGGGAAAACTGGACAAAATCCTGATCGAGGTGGGAGTCATTGACCCGGAAGCTGAAGAACATTATTTGTTACAAACATATTACGTCTTTTAAAAAACATTACACAATTCAATTGTAAACTAATTCATTATATATCACTGTTTTGTTAAAATAAACATTATTTTTCTTTTTGATAATCACTATAGTCTCTAATTGCATAGACACAGTTATGTAGCAGAAAATATTTTACTTTTAACTTAAATTTGTGAACCGACTTCAATTGTATAATGTCATCAGGCAGTGCGTTGTAAAGGAACGTATATGTATTGATACTGACACTTGATGAACGTTATTTTTACGACGTGTGTTGTAATTATAAAAATCAGTATTGCATGAAAATATATTCTCACCGTTAAGTAAGTCACTTTTGACAAATATTACAGATTTGTAAATATATAGGCAAGGCGGTGGTAAGATTCCAAGATCGATGAAAAGAGGCTGGTAATGGTAACGCGGATGGCATTTTTTTTCATTATATAATAATATTATATAATAACATAATTTTCTTTTCCAATCTAAAGGTCTGAGTACTACTTGATGAGTTTCCCCAGAATTGTATACCATATCTCAGGTGGGACTGTACATTTGCAAAATACACGCAAGAAGCTGCATGAAGGCTGACGTGTCCTTGCTTCATCTACTTGTGTTGTACGATGCGCACTGTGTTCTAAACATTCTGGAGATATGTACGTGTGCACTTAAGGTTTGGTTATGATTGGAAAGCTCCTTAGTTTTTTGACTTTTACTAACTGATTTGCTCCCATAACATGTTTGCACAAATTATTATTATTGACGATCTCTGAATTAACTTTACCTACTCAAACAACAGTGCTCAATATCAAATATTTCACTAGATTAATATTTCAGTTGATTATTCATACTTTACAGGATAGTTTCTGTAGTATGTATTCTTGCTTCTAGGCCCGAAACCCAGAAGTTTAATTTAGTGTCTATAATTCATTCAAAATGACAAAAAGTGTTACTATAAATGTCATTATTATATGCTTTATTTAATATCGTCGTGAGGTCGCAGGACATCTTGAGCAGTTCAGAGACTAAAGCGGAATGTTAGATGCAGTACATTTGCGTGAAAAAAAATCATGTTCATGTTAGAAGTAATGGGATACCTGGATCGGTTGGAGTTTTGTCTAATGAGGGTGACTGCAAATACCATTCTGTTTTGCAGACAACATAATTTTTCATACTGAGTTATTACTTGCACTATATTTCTTATAACACCGTAGTACTCTTTGTGCCGGTTTGTTCTGAAGTACGTCGTATATGAATCATTTACATTGACTATAAATCATTGCGTTGAATAATTGTCTTAATAGTAAACAGTATGCACGTTGTTGTTTTATTTTTAAGAAGAATAAAGTTTAAGAAGAAGACACCACGATCGTATTTCGCCACCTTTTAAACCTTTAGTGTCTGTTGGAATATCTTTACTTTGTTCTCAGAATGGGATGTGGGGATCATGATGGTTGGTCGGGATAAAGAAGGAGCAGAAAGTGAAATATGTTGCAAGAATGGCAAAAAAGTATACAATCTTTCCAGGTATCTTTGTCCATATTTTATTTACTATGAAACATTGTTTCTGAGAAATAGTATAAGTTTGCCAAGGCTGCAGGAATGATTGTGAATGTAGCAATATTTTCTTTTCATACAGTAGTAGGTAAGTCGTGCCAAAGGTCATTGTGTGCAGAAATAAAACAAATGAACATGCACCTAAGTAATGCGCACTTTCTTAAAATGAGCCCTCTACTATCTCTCAGTGTTCTACGGTAGTTATTTCCATGACAGTCGATTTGAACATGCGTACAGGAATGAAGTCGTAGGCTTCCACGGTCAGAGTCATGTGGGTGATCTGGGCTGTCGGGGTGACGCCGCGTCGAAGGCTGTGTTGCCGACGTTTCGACCATCCTGTCGTGGTCTTCCTCCGCATACCAGCCCTGAGGAAGACCATGACAGGAGGGTCGAAACGGCAACACAAACTTCGACGCGGCGTCACCCAGAGAGCCCAGATCACCCACATGCTTAGGGGAAGATAGAGTCAACTTAAAAAAATTGATATCGGTGACAGGTGAAAATTCACATGCGTCACTACTGACTATATTATTATTAATTAACCAGTTCAAAATATACACCGTTTCAATACGAAGTATCAAAGTAGTTAAACAAATAAAGCTGTTTTATCTCGTCTACACCGTACAATTATCCTTCATACTTTTACCTGAAACAGGAGGATTTACAACTTCACATCTGTCTTGCCACACAGAAGTACAGACATTTCAGAAAATATTTATTTTGAATAAATTGGTTTTTAATTTGATGTCCATTGCAATTAAAAAAATATTTATTTCCTAATTTTACATTGATCGTATTTATTCTGTGCTTCAATATTTTAAGGGAGATTTCAAATGTTCCATGTGTTAAATATTTCAAATGTCAATGCCATTTATTGAATCACTGTTTTAGAGTAATTATTAACTAGTAGTTAAAACACAATTTTTGTATATCTAGAGAAGTATTTGATACTGAGTATTACACAACTTTTAGTTTCGCAAAAGTTAATGTATTTAATGTTTGAAAACGGATTCTGTAACCAAAAGGATTCGTGAAAGCTGACTAGTAGGTCTAGGAACTTTACATAGGGAATGTTTCAGAAAAAAAGAGTGTAACGACAAGGTGGGTCGGAGCTAGACTATATCAAAAAGCGCTACGGGAGAAGTCGCAGAGGACATCAACTAATGCCATTGTAGTGCCACTGACCACGAGGTTCTAGGTTCGAGTCTCAGTGGCGGCAGGACTTCGGGACTTAAACCGTAAGACCTCCCGGTCAGAGGCACCACAGTGACGTCAATTGATGTTCTGAGCCACCTATTGCTGTGCGCAAGAAATTGAGAAAGTGCATGTGTAACGAGAGTGGACGGGCAAGGATGAGGAAGGAAAGATTGCACGCGGTCCGTGGCGCGTTTGTTAAGGTTCTACTCCGTGATATATAGTAGAGCGGGCTGTCCTGACTCACTCACTCCGTGTACTTCAGTAGGCTTCAGAGGCTGAGACAGTAGAGGTGAAACCACTGGAAAGAAAACGGTGGCCGGATATGATCCCAATCACCGCAAAGTTATTGACATCAGCCGAAGGCGGGTACTCCTTTCATGATAGTGTCTTGCTGTTTATTACATCATTGAATCCCTTCCAAAAGTTACATTAAAGTCAGTTTATTCTTAATATAATTCGTGTATAGTGACATTTTGTTGATTTGATGTCGTGTGTTGTGACATTTTGATTTCTTTCACAGACGTTTCACTGTTGTACCCAGGAAAATGTTCCTGTTCGGCAAAATTCCACAAGTCCAATGCTTTGAAAACAGACAAGAGGGCAGACACGCAGATAGCTGCCTTCGCGTAAACCACGGTTTAGGAAAGTTCTGATATTTTTGAATTTGGTTTCCATCGTTTATGTCATAACTTGGTAACTCATCTCCGCTTAATAACAACGCACGAATTCGAAATTTTGATTGATTAATGATTTTGGGCTCATTCACTGCTAAGGTCATTAGCTCGTATGTGTACTGCATGTTTTTATCGCAGAAGGTGGCGGTGATCTTCCCCGGTTAGATGGGAAGATTCGGCACCGTCTCGCAAGTTGACATACGAGGTTTTCCCTCAACCAAGTTTCTCCCACCACCAGGGCACCGTCCCAGATGGGATTAACTCTTAGCTCCGAACTTATCTCCCGACATGTATGGTGGAGCAGAGCATGAAAGTGCGTGTAAGTAAGGGGTGGGGATAGGACAAAGAAGAGGAAGGAAAGATCGCGCACCATCCGTGGCGGCTCTGCCCCTCGTGTATGCCTCAGATCCAATTCCCGCGCTTCCTTTCAACGAACGATTTCGATAGATTTACCTAGTTCGCGCATGCGCACAGCGACTCTTCCTCACATGCGCGCGGCGATGGTGTGCCAGTTAGCGTATCGGACTGTTGTACCCAAGTTGGCGGTTTCAAACCCGATCGACGCCGTGGACTTTTAAGGGCGAAAAAAATCCTTCGTAAAGCCTTGCCTCAGCGCACAGGGAAGTTAGAAGCGCCTCTCCCATTTTCAGTAGCGACTACTCGTCAGTCAAACATATCCTCATCCTACCAATAACGCCGACGACTAAATTCAAATCGCCTGCTTCTCTCGACACTCTCCTCCAGAAATACCTCCCTATCTTCTGCCGCATGCTCCTCCCCAGAATACCGGCGCTATCCGAAACTCTACGACGTCCAGACCGGCAATTAACAGGCCTTCATCGCTCCTTGAGGTCTCGCATACGTAAAATAGGCATACATTCATATTAATTCACATGTTATGCTTTAAATTCGGTTCCGCACCCTGCTCCTTCCTGATACATTCTTAGGGAGCTTTTTAGCGAACGCTCTGTCACAGCCAAGCTACTCTACTCAGAAACCTGAATGCGCATGCACGATTTTACTTGATATCCAAATAGAATTCGCAAACAAGCAATATAAACTCGAATCTCATCACTTTAGTCGTTTGAACTAAGCCGATCCCCACTTTAATGCATCGTCATGAGCAAAAGTCCTAGACTACTCCAAGTAAACTGTGGAGTATTAGTATGATGCGGGACACTTACCATTATGGAATCAATGGATTAGACTGCAACCACTACCTAGGTATGCTTAGTCAAACGTTAGATATCACAGTCCCACAGATTATGTGGCATTCTCTCAAGAGATGCAACCTGCATGAGCAATTCATCGGCTACACAGAAGTCCTTCGGCGTGGTTGAGAAAGCAGTGAAGAGATAAAAAGGAATTCGTTAATTATATTTAAATGATACACTTTCATGTATTCAAAATTTAATTTGCACACATATATAATCCTTTGCCAGCAATAATAATAATAAGAGTAACTTTATTGGATTAATATCTTACTTTTGGTGATTTTATTCTTTTCCCCGTTTTGCCATAACGTAATATTTACATCACCCTCATCACGTAAATGTTTCATTAAATTAATATGACGTACACAATTATCTAAATTATCAATATTTACAAAACCATTAATTCCCAGTCAAATCTGCCATGGAAGGAGAAGCAAAGAAGCGTAACCATCTTTGCCTCGCGATCTATACGCTTACCAATGTTCTCTTTGGCACTACTATACTCATTTCTTAAACGCCTCCTCCTCTAATTTCGAGACGAGACATGTTAGAATTTGATGCTAACCAGGTACCAAACAGTGATGGCGCCGCGTCTGCTACATCTCAGTCGTAAGTGCTCGAACAAGAAAGATGGAAGAAAAGATCTGGCGCGGTCGGTTGTCGCATGGTTTAAGTACTTCTCCCCCATTCTCTGGTTTTATGTAAGAACTACGGAAAAAGCTAGCCATCAGACAGCAGCATGTCCAGCGTTCTGTATCATTCGTCAGACCTTGGATCTCTACCTAGGCTAAGATCTAGAGAATTATCTAATAATATAATCTCTCGTCATACAATGAAATCAACTCTCAATAAAAGAACTATGCTGAGGTTGCTACTTTGACCCCCGCACTACTAAGCCAAACTCCATAGTTAAGGTTCACTATGCCAAAAACAATCAATAATAGGGAGTATGAGAGTAACTGTCCTGCGTTATTACTCGAAAGAACCCACAATTTTTCACCAAGAAATAGGCGATAATTTTTTAAATCCTACGCCTTACATGTTTGAAACTTTGCGAAAACAGGATCCAAAGACCATCTACAATGTATTTCAAATGTCTTTGGGCTGTACGCAATAATCTAAGCATATTTCGGGCAAATGTAACCGACCAAATCCAAACGGAACAGATCTTTCCGACATCATTGATTCAGTACGCCCGCTGAACGAGATCGTTTGGTTCACAATGCCGCTCTCAGCTTACAAGATGCGACATGTGGAGTTAAATCCGCCGAAGAGTCCGCAACGACAGCCGACCAAGAACGTTGTTGTGAAAATAGGCATCACCATGTGAACGCGCCTCTCTAATTCTGTCAGTCGGAGTCAACCATCAACCCATTTATTCATCTACAATTTACAATAGTGTGCGCTTGTATAAAAAACGAGAAGCAATTTAAAATTATTTCTTATTAGGTTGAAAGAGGAAGTTTTACAGAACCTATTGATTAGTTGCTGTAGGAAAAACAATGCCTTACTGCAAATTCAGTCTCTGGTATGCTTTTTATTTTCATAATGTTGCAATATATATAAGAATTAAGGAGGTCTAGAGCACTACGTATCTTTTTTTTCAAGCGTTGAATATGTATACACTACATGTGTTTACATTTAAGAATTAATGATCGATAAATACTCCGTGTTCTACTTAATTAGTTTTCAGTTCCTAGACGGTTTTCCCTAGTATCACATAGAAATATAATGCTGACAATGATCCGTTTGTTGCCCAGCACAAACATAGACCGCAAAGCAGTATGTTCCATGCCTGGCAATTTTAAGCAGTTGTTTATCAATTACTCTCAGCAGAATGCAGCCGATATATGTACATTTAATATCATCTGATTTCTCAAAAAATGTACCGGTTTTTGAATAAAGAAAAAGTACTTTCAGCTTAGTAACTAAATAAACTTAACAAAATTATCCCGCAAAAGTGTTTTTATAAGACCTGTTCTAATTTAAACTTATTTAATTAGACAAACTAGCCGCTAAGCGGCATTTTTTTACACATATGCAGAACAAAATTTCACTTTCATTTAGAGGGCTTTTGTCTCGCGGGTAATTTCTCCATTGTCGGTCGACAGGGAACATACTACTTAAGAGGCACCGTCTGGATGCGCGTTGGATTGGTATGGGGAGGAGCCTAGTTTGACGTGTGACAGACGTCCAGCGAAAATAAGAGAAAGGCCACAACGATCGGAGGACGTGCCGGCACGCAGGCGGTTGTGGTGCGAACTAGTTCCCCTTGAAGGAGGGTTCTGAGGTATGCTGCTAACCCGGCAATGAGACGCGGGCGGATACGGGGAGCCGATGGCAAAGCGACGACCATGATGAGTCAAGTGAGCACGACCGTGAGCGTGAAGTTAGGCAAGTCGGGTGTGAGTGAGCGACCGTGGAGACCCTACTCCTCTCCTCGGTGTAGCGGGTTCGTGGTAGACATGTGGCGGCCAAACTACACTAGACCGGAGCTGTTAGCGAGGTTGATGTAGGCAGTCGGGCTCGAGTACACGGTCCTACTCCGAGAACGAGTGTCCGAGCTTGAGAGGCGGCAAGAGGGTGGAGGTGGCACGGGAGGCGGAGGAGGTAGCGGTGCTGGAGGTGGAGGCGATGATGGTGGAGGCGTTGGAGACAGTGGCGGAGACGGCTATGGAGGCGGAGGCGGTGGCGACAATGGTGGCGGTGGAAGTGATTGGTTGAGTCAGAACCAGAGTTGGAGATGGAGGTGGGATTATAGAATAAAATAGAATACTTATTTTGCTACTTATGAATACATAGAATAATTTCTGTGTTGGCGTTTTCTAGATTGTTTCTACGATTACACATAACAAACATAATATTTACATATTACGTAATACAATTTTACAAAATTACTGTATTAACCCCATCATACTAAAGCTGACCTAATATAAAATAACAATAATAATACCTAAAAAGTAATTTTAATGTTAACGTATTCCTTAAAAAAATTACAACTTATTTAGTCCAATTCTAAAGTTGTTGACTTTCTGAGGGAAAGTCTCCAGCACTGTTGCTGGTGGTAATAGTGTTCACGGCGGAGGTGGCGGTGGCGGAGACGGGGGTGGACGAGACAGCGGAGGCGGTGGCTGCAGAGGAGGTGGCGCCGGTGGAAGCGGCGATGGTGACGGCGACGGAGATTGGGTTCGGTTGGTGTGGGGGGGGGCAATATTAACGTTCAATGGAGGGGTTGGCAGTAGCGGTGGCGCCAAGGGTCGCGTGCTAGAACCGAGGGCGGAGTTGGCAGCTGGGGGAGATGGTGACGGCAGCAGTGTCGGCGATGAAGGCGGTGATTGTGGCAGAGGTAGGGAGGGGGCGGTGGCGGTGGTGGCGGTTATAACGTTCACGCGGTGGTGGACACGGTGGCGACAGCAGCGACAGCAGCGGCGGGGGTGGCGGTGGTGGAGCGGGTGCGTTGGCGGGGGCCTCTCCTGCCGGCGAGGGACGTGTGAAATATTGAGGTCAAGTGCACGCGAGGGAGCCAATGGCACAGGCCTCGCCGCTAGGGTCACGCCGCTTACGTCAGAGGGCGGCGTGGGCGGCTGTGATGCCGCGAGCCGAGAGGTTGAGAATGGGAGGGAGGTAGCGCAGAAGGAATGTTTATTTTTTAATGATACATTATTGCCTTGCAGCGTACGCAGCGCGATTTTCACTGCATAACGTAGCTAGGTCGAGAGGATCGTGGTTACGAGGGTAATACGAAAATAGTTGAATGTTGCTACATGTTCCCTGAAGGAGGGAATTAGGAAAGGAAATTAAGGGAGGGAAATATGAATTGACAAACTCAGTCAAGTTAAGAAGTAGTTAATTAATAAATAAGTAAATATGAAAAATTAAAATTGAGTAAAAAATAAAAGCGTTTACATACCACGGGCGTTAAAAGGTTCTAATATATATGGGATATGGGAGTACAAAAAGCCTTTGAATCAAAGGCTCTCGGTCGTTTTGTCCCGATCAGTCATTAAAATCCTTATTACGCTCTTGATACATAAATAATTTTTAAAGAAACAGATGGTTCGATATGGAAATATATAAATACCGAATCGGTAATCGCTAATATTTAATAAATAATTATACGGGTTAATCGTTGCACCTTTTTTTGAATAACCTATACAGTGGCACAACATTACAACACGAACTTTCTCGTACTCTCGTAATTTCTAACTTGCCGTTTTTCATTGGCAAATTCTGCAGTCTCCGGTAATTCTGATAACTCCGTTATTCTCCGGTAAGATGAGGAGTAACTGCTACAATGGCACCGTCCTGACCGGAACGATCTTTGAGAAACCCTCTGATCTCCCAACAAGTGCGATATAGTAGTGAATATAAGTGTGTGTAAGGAGAGAGGATAGCAAAAGGAAGAGGAAGGAAAGATCTCGCGCGGTCCATTTCCCGTATGTTTGGGTTCTGCTCCGACATTTTCGTCGTGTTGATCAGTAAAACCACGGAAAACTGCCGACCAGAGCAGCTGGGAGCTAGAATTCTCGTCCAGGCAGCTACTGATTTCGACGGAACTAGCTAGTGACGACAATCCTGTCCCCATCGGACCTCAAACCCTAGAACCTCTCCTACGTTGACATCAATAATTGATGCTTTGAGCCACCTGAGCTAGACCTGCCCTAGGAGAATGTGAAGAATGAAAATAGCATATTTTGTCAAATTTCAAATCGAAATCAAAATTTGCGCTGAACAAGAGTTTTAAGTTTTTGATAACAGTTACGTGTTTGTAATAAATACGTTCCTCCAATAAGCTGTATCACTGGGGAAAAAAAGTTGTTTCAAAAAGCAAAAGAAAAAATTTAGTTTCAGGAATTATGTTCTCCGCAGTTTTTGAATTGGCGACAAGGTACATTCAATAAAGATGTAACAAGTGGCAGTTTACAGCTTCTAAGAAATGGAAGCAAAAAGATGGCAATACTGTGGCTCAAATTGCAGGTTGGCCACGCCTTCGTGATGGACTCCAGCATTACACGTCAACATAAATCTAACGGGTAATGCACGCTGTAAATGTATAAAGATTCTATAGATACCCGGCCACCGCGTAGTCTTGATAACGATATGACATAGATGTACAAACCGAGCGCTAGTGGTTTTTGACGCTGTGTTTTCTAGACCCGACACATGATATTTGCTATTTAGTGGAAAGTACACGTGATGTGTGAATGAAGCTGGCACGTATATTGACTGCCAACAGAGATACACGTCCACTTGCAAGTATTGCAATCACGGCCAGATTAAGCATGACATAGCCTCTAGGTACATATTTTTCGTGGGCCTCAGAAAAGAAGATAAGGTCATATTAAACTGTAATTATCAAACCTTTTTTGGAATAAAAAAGAGGTTTTGAGGAATACAGTTAGTAGAATTGTTTCGAAGGTTTTGTTGTCTTAAGTGATTGAAATATTTCTCTTTTTTTTCCATTTTTTATTTTTTTGGCCCTCTTTTACAATCCTATTTGCCGCAAGTAACCCAGCGTAACGCTGTCTCAAACCCCCTTCTCTTTAGCGCTATGTAATTTATGAACAACCACTATCATTACAAAGAATATATGTAATTATTGAAGATTGAATGTGAAGAGTTCATCTGTTAAATTAATACTATTAAATATGAAAGATGAGAACCTCAAATGACAGATTGCGGAAAACTTAAGTTGGAGATGGAGACTGAAAGACATCAATCAATTTTAAAACAGTCTGAATCAATATTAATCAAAACAATATATATTTTTGTACAATCATTTTCACAACGATACACAAATTAAAAACACTAGAACTTATGGCGATCTGTGAATAAAAGATTGGAATACCATATTCCTTTTGTGCTAATTTTGTTTCGTTAATAGAAAATAGTAGCGTTGAAACTACTTATTTTTTAACAAGCAACTGTTACCTATTTTCAAGATCGCAACACTTGCACAAGATAATTAATCCCAATTTGAAACGAGACCCATCGTGACAGGTCTTTCAAGACGCATTGAGAGTCAGTCAGAGAAAGACAGACACACGATTCCCCATGTACACACCGCAAAGTAGAGGTACATGTTTATGCAGAAGTTCTTCATAAATAATGGGACACTCACACAGAACGACGCACACAGCCGCATACCGGTACATAAACAGACATAAGCAAACAACCGGAGAGCAAAAACGACGCAGACACCCACTCCTACAGAGGCAGACCCATAAAACAACACACCAACCGCCTAACAAACACGACGGACAAAAAACGGGACCAACGAAGGTGAAATCTGCAGCGGCGGCGTCTGAGGCGAGCCGGCATCCGCAGGGCGGCCAGGTGGCAGAGGTTGAGGCATCGCCACTTGACCCCAAGCCCACGCAATCCCCCGCCCCTCCACATTGTTGCG
>BOPP01000003.1:23026976-23037107 GCA_017312745.1 Gryllus bimaculatus
AAGATATGCTGTGGCGTGTGTGTTGGTGTGTGTAAAGAAAGCTACTCTGAAGGTTCCGATAATCTTTTACAACGGGGATCGTTTCCATTCTTAAGAAGCTTGGTTCCACTGACGTGTAAGTGGGGGTGTGTTATGGTGGTGGGAGTGTGTGGTGTGTGTGTGGGAGTGTGTGTGTTGGTGGGAGTGTGTGTGTGTTGGGAGTGTGTGTGTGGGAATGTGTTGGTGGTAGATGGTTGGGAGTGTGAGTGTGTCGCTCGCGCAGAATGTGTAGTGTGTGGGTGTGGGTTTGCTGTGGGAGTGTGTGTGTGGTGGAGTGTGGGATTTGGATTGGTTGGGAGTTGTGTGGTGGACTGGAGATGTGGGACTGGTGTGGGTGGGTGGTGTGGCATGAGGAAGATGGTGCTTGGGTGGGTGTGTTTGGAAGATAGCGTGTGAGGGGGATAGTTGACGCTAGTAGTGGTAGATGTGTAAGTTGACGGTCATTAATATGCGTGAGGCAACGTTAGGGGTGTGTGTGTGACGGAATGTGTGGAACTGCTGAGAGAGTGTGTTCGTGTAGAGTGTTGAGTGGGAGTTGTCTCGGGTGTGTCTGGTGTCTCTGTGTCTTGATAGATCGAGGCAGTATTGCAGGCGTGGGCAGTAACGTCTTTTCCATTGGTATTGAGCACAACCATTAATGTCTTCAACCATGAGTGTGGTGTGCGTTGTGGTTGTGGGAGTGGTGCATGTGGGGTGTGTGGTGCGCAGGCAGAAAATTCTGTTTTCTTCGCGAGAATCGGGAAGAATCTGTATGTGAATTATCGTAAAAGATCTTTTGAAAACTCCATATTTATCTAACGTCTGGTAAGAAAGGTCATGTCAATTTAATTGGACGTTTTCGTCTAAAAGTACTAATGCGCTCAAGAATGCTAGCTGCCTGCAGTCAACTTTTTAGGGGCCTCATGCTACAAGAGACAAGAACGGGAGCTTTTGATATGCAGGACATTTTTTTTCTACTTCGAGGAACACTAAAAAAAAAATTCGCCTTGCAATTTGTGATATATATTAATTACCCTTTCCAAGCATTTTTCTCGTATGGATATGCTCACGTCTCAGACTCGCCTCTATAGACGCGTATGATCGCGAATAGATGTTTTTGCGTGCGTGAAAATATTTCCTCGGAATAGCTCTTCAGTTTTATACCAGACCTGAAGTCTTTACTAAAATTTTTTTGTTGAATAAATTTCTCTATCCAAAGGTGAGATTTAGCCTTGTGAAGAAAAGTATTCGTGGCTTCGGTTTTATTTGTCTATTGTAACAACATACCCACCTGTCTCGAGTTCTCACTTACACGGCACTCCAGCATCCACTTCAGTGGCCGGACACTTTTAAACATTGCCAGGCTTCCTCAGATAGGGAACATATTAACCCGGATGCCTCCATAGCTGTGATAATTGTCCAGAACTTATCAATGTGTCGATATATTTTTTCTTTCGATATTCCATATATCGATACTGGAACATGCACGGCAATGAAACTCGATTGTTGCGAGTTCGTGACGACTGA
This sequence comes from Gryllus bimaculatus, assembly GCA_017312745.1. Classification (NCBI taxonomy): domain Eukaryota; kingdom Metazoa; phylum Arthropoda; class Insecta; order Orthoptera; family Gryllidae; genus Gryllus; species Gryllus bimaculatus. The sequence goes on from BOPP01000003.1 coordinate 23,028,522, forward strand.
GTGAGGTCGGCACCGCGGAGGGCGGCCAGGTGGCAGAGGTTTGCAAGCTCGCTAACTTGAACCCCGTGCTCCCCGCCCCCCCCCGCACCTTCCGTTTTTGATAATGTTTTTTTAAAACACAAACACAAAGAAACGTAATTTGATCAACTTATTGATTAGTGGATCCTCCTTAGCTTATCTACACGAGTGTGGTCAACAGGTTATAACATTAACATAACTAAAAATGCTAAGACGCAGTTTAAACAAATTAATATATTATCTGTTTATAATTATTTTTTTTGTTTTACCACGCCAGGCAAGCTGGTTTTCCAAACACCTTCTGATCTAAGCTCCTTTTTAAAACACCTGTAGGTTGAAAGTTCAATAATGATGCTCCAAATTCGTAGTTGTTCCAGCCGGAAGGCTAGCCCGCACCCTTCACCGCACCGCAACACGTTTCAAAACGCTTGATTTATTGTTTCGAACATCTCAGAGATTTTCAACGGATCACTGAGACGTTTCTGTTAAACATCTCGCACCTTCCTCACCGCCCGCCTATCTTCCAATCCGCCTCCGCCTTCGCCCTGCCCCCCCCATTAGTTAGCGCCCGACCACCTTCGCCGACACAGCTCATGCGAGCTTCGGCGAGCCCACAGGCCCGCCCCTGTGGAACACCGGCTGCCTCCTTGCTGAGATATTGCCGATACTTCAAGTGTCGATATTTTTGTTCAATACATCCAATATCGATATCGATGCTCGAATACATGCTCATCAGCGAGTGGAGTACACCAGGACTTTACAAGGGTATTTCATTCTGTTTTTACAAGAAATTTAATTTAAAAAATGGAGTCATTTTTGAGGAAGTTTTAAAAATGTCTCAGTGGCCTCAGATGCCTCAGTACCCTTAACGTAAAGTATCGCCAAAATTTAAAGATTTCTTTTCAAAAGCACAGAGCTTTCAGTTGGGTCAGATCGTGCAAAGAATATTAATTAATATTACACTAATCCTACGAATAGTGTAAACGCCAGTGTTATTCCTCTACAAACGGACGAACAGACGGGTAGACTTACGTTAATCTCCATTGAAATTTCTAATTCGATTTTCCGTAGCATTATGTAACTTTCTCCATTTTCAGATAGACAGTCAGATGGTCAAAGTGTATTTCCGTTGAAACCTGGAATTCGATTTTCCGTAGCATTACATAACTTTCCCTTTACGTAAACGACAAAGTAAAAATCCGCATCCAGACTCCACTCGCTCGTAGGTGGGCGTGTCTCCAGCGGAGAGCCAGCCTCCCGTGCTCTTGAACGCTGCGCCACCCGCCGCGAGGTCCGGGTCCTCGCCGCGCCCTGGGTGGCGGGCGGAAGCGCTCTAGAACGAGTCTCTGCTTGACCCGTTCCGCTCCCGTTGCCGCCTCCCCTCCCCTCCCGATCGCACCGAATCCCCGCCCAAACGATCGGACGACGGAGGCAGCGGGGGCGGTGCGGGAGGGGCACAGTGCCCGGGTCGTGAGTGCGGGGGCGGGGAACACTCTGACGTCATCCACGATAATACGCGTCAGCCTTCCCGGCGTTCGGGTGCTGCTCTCTGACCGTCACGGATTTTCGGAGTTATCTAGCGTTCGTATATGACCAACACTGGCGACTATACTATTCGTAGGATTAGTGTAATATTAATTAATATTCTTCGCACAATCTGACCCGACTGGAAGCCCTGCGCTCCTGAAAAGAAATCTTTAAATTTTGGCGATACTTTACATGAAGCCACTGAGACGTTTTTTAAACTTCCTCAAAAATGACTCCATTTTTTACTTAAATTTCTTGTAAAAATCGGCGTTATCTAGCCAGGTCGAATTCAGCTGCTGTGTGGCAGTGGCGGCTCTTGGCTGTGAAATTAGGTGAAGAGCTAGTTGGGAAAACGAACATACGCAAGCTTATCTTAATAATTGAAATCGCGTATTTCTTGTTCACCTAATCGATCCTTCAGTTATTCTACGCTGCGGGCTTGTCTGTGATGTATTCATTAATCCTTATTACATGCTTCTGTGTTTATTAACTGCAAAAGTGGATTCCTCTGAATTACAACATTACTATAAAAAAACCTGAAATATCTTTGTATCTGTGCTATCACCTATCGGAACATAAATAATCAGACTTGCCAATTGTTTACGGTACATTTTATATGGTCTGCCTTTTATACGATCGTGTTATATCCAACAGAGTTACAATATTTTTGGATACCAGAATTATAATCCTCCTTTTCTATTGCAAGAAATCGTTCATAAATGGCATATTACGGCACATATTACCATTTTATGATATGAGTGATTGCGTCATCACACATTCAACCAATCATCGCGAGAGAATCGTGGGGTGGTAGCGATAAACGGAATCGCCGACCACCATTTTTTCGCACAGTTTTCACGTATTCGTGTCTTCACATAGAAGTTGTTCGCAGAATTCAGTTTGAGTACCTTATAAATGAATAATGCTGTTATACAAAACATTGCGTATGCAACTAGTTCATAATGTTAATTTACTGTATTCGAAAATTTGAAAACTCACTGCTAACGTCGCTCGTTTTTAAAACAATGTACTCGTGCAAAAAGGATTAACATTATAAACTATTGGCATAAAAGGCTATTCTTTGTTAATCGCTGCTTTTATTGCTTAAAATCAAGCATGACCAACAAAACCATTTCTATAAAGTTGGGGAGATACACAATTTCTGAAACCATAAACATTTGAAAATAAGGTTGTAATTTTTTTCTGAATGTTTAACTTTTGTGTCAGATATTAAGAGAGATTTAGTAGGGCACCTACAACTTAAAACTTTCTTATCTTAGTCTTTCCCACGTGAAAATGGCGTTTATAATAAAATACACAGGCTATTATACATAGGCTTTCCATTTGAAACACATCCCTACCGTCGTTCCATAACTGGGGTCTCTCTGGAAGCCATCCTTTACTGACAATTGGAAGTTGTAAACATGAATATGTATGTCCACATACTAATTGATAATATGTAAGAATATCTTTTCTAAGTTATTTCAAATAACATAATAAATATAATTGATTAATATTAAATATTTCATATGATGAATACCTCCACTGTACGTAGCCTCCATGGTTGATTCACAATGCTCTAAATGTATGTACAAGCGCGATGCCAGCGCATTATCGTTTGATGGAAATTGCTTCAGGTTCACTCGGATTCTCAAAATTGCTTTCACCGTTGGGACATGGTACACAAATATCTCAGGGCTGAAGAGAAGATTTGAAATAACGGGCGGTTGTGAAAGTGTTTTGAGATAAGTCAAATATGAGACAAAAATTGATGCCAGACACACTCTTCAAGTTCATGACAATATATACGAAATGACACTGGGAAAATTACAGTCTAGGTCAAAACGGTCCCACGAAACGAAAACAGTTAATTACAATAACAATTATGGGAAAATATGTGAAATTGTTTTGGTTCCTGCTTCATAAGTGCACACAAATATCCTGCAAATGTTATATGCAATTAACAATGCAATTAAATGTTAATGAAATATTAATAAATTAATGATCGTGGGGTTCAAAAAGATGCCAGATATGGTACGAGGGTGAAAGAAACCCGATGCGAATAAATTTCATACTGGAAGAAGAATCATATTTCTTTGGACTATACTTCACCGGCGTGGTCTACACTGTTATTGCTTTAATTGATTAATTGTTAGTGATTCCGGGTACGTCAACTACCAGGGTCAGTAATCTCTATGTGTAATACATGTTTCTTGCTGGGAGGTGGCGAGGTGGGAGGTGGGTTGGGAAGTGGCGGTGATCTTTCCCCCGCTGTATGGCGAGATCCGGCGCCGACCTACCGTTGGCTAGTGGGGTTTCCCCCAACCACGTATCTCCCACCAGCACCACTTCCCAACCAGAACAAGCTCTTAGCTCCAGACGGATCTCCCGTCATGTGTGGTCGTGTAGTGCATGTTTGTGTGTGTGAGAGGGAGGCGTGAGGATAGGTCAAGGAAGAGGAAGGAGAGATCGCACGCGGTCTGTGGCCCGTTTGTTTGTTAACTGCTCCAGCATTCGCCTGATGTTGATCGTAGAAACCACGGAAAACTACCGATCAGAGCAGCCGGCCGCTAGAATTCTCCTCGAGACAGCCGCTGAATTCGGCCTAGCTAATAAGCCAGTATCGAAAATCCTGTCCCCGTAGGGACTCAAACCTAGGGACTGCAGAGACATCCGTTGATGCCCTGAACCATCTCACACGGTCCTGCTATCGCCGGTGACGTCGCGGTTGTCGTAGCAACCGCCAAAACATCCACTACTCTTACGAAACTAATGAACCTTGTTGACGCGTCCAGAATCAGTAATCATTCTATCAATCAATCCCGAAAGAACCTCGACGACAACGTCGTTTCAGTAATTGCTACTGAACAGCGTTCACTAACCCTTCCGGTCACTGACTTTTCTCCTTCTGCCATTCACAAAACGGATGCACGGATTTGTCTAAGGAACGGCGGGTTTCGGGTGTACGTGCAATGGGGATTCCCAGTTACTCCTAGCAGGCAGTAACACCAACATGTTATGAGGTTGGTGACTCACAAGCTACAACATTCGATCCCTCCTGGTCAACGATCGCAGTTTGCACGGACGAACGATAGTAAATATATGTGCTAAGCGTGCCCACAGGGGGAGGGGAATGGACCCTGAAAGTTTCGAGAGAAGCCCTGTAGTCAGCTTTTGAGTAATATTAAACGTTTTCATTGGAGAGATAAATTTAATGGGATGTGGCACAGTGATGTGAGGTTTATTCAAATATTGTTATAGTTTGTGTTAAAATCTTGATATAAGGTTTGAATGTAGAAGCTAGTTGGTTTGCTATGATTTCTGTCTTGTGGTGTTCATGGTATATTACTTGATTATTGGAAAGAAGAGAGGTAACTACTTTTCATACATGAAATATTGGACAGTTTTCCAGAGCTCTATGGTCTTTAGATGAAGTTGTTTCAAGTGTTTTTGAGAACTGTTATGTCTGTGATTGGTGATCATGTTTTTGATTTTCTTCGTCAGTTGGTTAATAAGTATTTTGTCTTGTTCATTTCTATTTGAGATCCAACGGCGTCTAATAGCTAGTTTCTTTTTGATTGCTTTTTTGATATGATTAGGAAGAGGTTGTATGACGTGTTTTAATGGTGTATGGAGTGGTGGAATATGGGTGAGTCTGTATGATTGAGTGATATTTGAAATTATTATTTAGATCCGTGCTCTTTGTTATAAGAGTTCGAATTTTTTTGTTTACTAGTTCTTTATAGTATATCCAATTTTTTTGCCTTTGATTGTTTTATTTTGTTGTGATATATTTTCTTCTTGTGTGCCAATGACTATATTAATTGGAAGATGGTCTGAGTCTAGTTCTGGTACAACTGTCTGGTGTATTGTGTGATAATAATTTATGGTTAGTACTAAATCTAGTACATCAGGTGTTTAGTTGGAGTTCTTAGAATAACATATGGGGGTAGTTGAGGAGTATGTGACATTATTGGTAAGGCTAAATGTGAGTAGTGTTTTGCCATGGAAAGTTGAGGTAATGCAACCCAAGGATTGGTGTTTACAGTTTAGATCACCTGTTATTAAAATGGGGATATTACAAGAAAATATTTGATAAAGTTCATTGGTGGGAAATTTTTGATTTGAAGGTCTGCATGCTGCAATGACGATTATTGGATGTGTGGAAATGTTTACTACTACTGTTTCAAGATTAATAGTCGAGTCTGCTAGTTGATTAGTTTAATAGGCGAGTATGTTTGGGAATGTTTAAATTTAGTTTGCATTGCAATTGCCGTTCCTCTTGAAGCTGTAAGTCTGGACCTCGCACTTCTGTACGAACTTCTGTACGAACCTCGTACTTCTGTTCTTCTCGTAGATGGTATAACCATATAATTTAAATTTTTCGCCCGGTACAAAGTGAGTTTCTGTAATACAAGCTATGTGTATGTTATGACGATTTAGAAAATGGAAGAATAGTATTTCTTGTTTCTTTATGCCATTCTCGTAAAAGTTGGTAGGTTTAGAGAAGGTTGAATAATCATTTTGGGACTGCAGGCATGATATGGAGACGACTTTAATAAAAAGGTTACATGACTGTGAGTGAATTGTTTTGTTGAATATATTTTGAAGAATTTTGATATTTTTGTCAAAATAATAGTTTTTGTGAATACAGCACATTCTTTGTCATCTTAGGAAGTTTGAACAATAACAAGATTAGGTTCGACGTATAAGTAAACAATAGAATGAATTATGTTTTGTTACGATTAAATGGAGCTGTATAGGTACAAGGTTAATTAATAAACTCTTAATGATTGAATTACTGCCCATATGGACTTGAATATAGAACAATAGATGGTGTGGCATAAATCCTATGAAAACTGGCGTTACCCCCTGCGTTATAACATTACTGATTAGAGTTTCAATATGGTTAATACTATTGTTGTTATTATTTATTATATTGCTGTTTCTGAACCATTGGTTGAATGTGGGATTTACAGTACTGAAGTTAGAAATGTTGGGCCTACTTCGTAGTGATGGAAAGTGATCATTATTATTATTATTCGGTTGGATGTGATTACTACTTGTGGGAGATGAGTAAGTGGGGGATGATATGAGTCTGAAATGTGGTATTAGAATTATATGTATTGCGGGAGGAAGTTTTGGTTAGTTTAGCAAATAATTCTTTATATATTAGGTATTCTTTATAGTTAGCTGTGTGGTGTTGTAGGCAGTTAACACAGGTGGACAATATTACCTGTTTTAACTGTCTATATGACCTATAGTTATATTTCCGACATATACTCTCATTTTACAATATTCTAAACGTTTGAAACATTGTTCTAGCTATTTCATTATCTATTAAGTCTATTGCTATTTTGGGCATGGGTGGCATGTCTTTTCTATACATCTTGAGCACTTTTTGACTGGGTAGTTTTTGTGGATCAGTTCATCGCCAATCTATTTTTCTGATATATTTACTGATGCGTCTTTAATAGACGATAGCATTTTAACAATAGGATCTATATACGTGTGATACTGAATTTTTTTCACTATTGCAAAAATGTCTAAGGTTGCGGAAATCACTAATATCTTGAAACATTACTGTAATGATGTCTTCAATTTTGGTGTTAAAAATACCTTCACAATTTTTATGTCATTGATTAGTTGACTGAAATTGTCAGCTTTATGTACTATTGTGGGTGGTGTTTTAGTGGTTGATGATTGATTTAAACTATTGTTGGGGTTTGAACTGATTGTTCTTCAGGAGTTAGTATTTCGTATCAATTAATACATTACAATATGGGATTCAACACTCACTCAGGTGTCTTTTGCGTCGTTAGGTGAATTGGCACTAGTTGAATTTTCGTTCGGTTGCTGGCCGTTGTAAGTAGCTGGAGGTGATGGTTGTGTGACCTGTTCTTGTCACTGAAGTTGCGGAGGAGACATTACTGCACTTGTAGATTGTTGCAGTTGTTAATGTTGCAGTAGGAGTTGATGTTGTAGTTGTAACTGAATGTATGGCTGTTGATCATGTGGTTGTTGCTGGATGAAGTTATTGTAGTCAATGTTAGTTTCATCAGAATTTAATGTGTTTAACGCACTGGATATTAGCGCACTAGTTGTAGAGTTTTCGTCATTCAATTCACACTTTTGCATCGTGGAGAACAGCCACTGGTTTAGAAGTAACAGTAGTAGTAAGGAATAGTTCTTTAGCAAAACGTGATAATTTTCTGCCGCCATAAGCCGCACTGCGGGAGATTCGGCCATGAGTCGCAATTGATTTTAAATGCGATTTTGATTCAAAGTCGCTGATCACTAATGAAAAGACGGCGCTGCGACAAGAAGAGAGGTTAGCGCTGTGGTAAGAGTAGTGAATGGCTGGCCACCGCTGCTCAAAGCAAACGACAGATAAAATATGCTTAAAAGTGTCTTAAGAGCTAATTTTCGAAGTTTTGACCTCCCCGGACACCTGTATATACTATTAAACTCTTATTCCACCCCAAAACCCAACAAAGGGCAATTTTTTTATTGAGAATGGTCGGGTTCATATGATCCGTGCTATAGTGCTACAGATATCACCCTAATTGTTAAGAGTTCAAACAATTTTAAAAGTAATTATTACTTCGCTGACTATTAAACATTTTAAGAGTAAATATTTATCTTTGAAGACAATGATAGCCAACGTAGAAACTTGGAAACTCAATGAAAGGCAATCACCGTAAAATTGTCTTGGAGGCAGGAAAGTGCATTAGTCCCGTAAGTGTAGTTCATATTTTTATCACGGGAGTATGATAACGTTCTTATCCTTGAATGGTGAGATACAGCGCTGACTGCATGTCAGCAAGCTGGGTTTTCCCCGCCCAGATGTCTCCCACCTGAGCATTCCTACACTCGGGACAACCTCTAAGTTGAAAGCATCTCCCGATCCAATCTACCGACATGTTTGATAGTATAGTGCCTGTGAGTGTGTGTGAAGTGGGGTGTGAGATTAAGACACGGAAGAGCAAGGATAGATCGCGCGCGGTCCGTGGCCCGTTTGTTAGGGTACTGCTCCGGCAT
>BOPP01000003.1:23038063-23053616 GCA_017312745.1 Gryllus bimaculatus
TCGATGTCGGTAAAACATCGATGTCGGTAAAACATCGATGTCGGTAAAACATCGATGTCGGTAAAACAACGATGTCGGTAAAACATCGATGTTAGAAAAACCTCGATATTAGAAAAACATTGACTTTAATATATCGCTACTTAACCGATGGTTTGAAAACATCAATGTCGACGTCGCGTCCCCACCACGCCGCCGACCGCTGCTGGATCCGGAGCGCCGGCGGAGTCCTGACCGTGCCCAATGTTTGTCGTGCGATGATTTCATGGCTGGGGGCGACGAACGCAAACGTCGCGCCGCACATTACACATCCGTTCATGTCGGCGCAGACCTTTCGCCAGCCAGCCAGCCAGCCAGCCAACCCGTAAACAAACAAGCCATACACGGCGCCGAGGGCTCGCACCACGCGTCACGTGATCGACGCGATGACGCGCGAACGCCGCCTGCAGAGGCGTGTCTGGACCTGCGGACGTCGCCTGCGCGCTGGCGGGCGCTTCGAGAGCGGCGCCGGGAGACGGAGCCAGGGCCCGGCAACTCTCCATCAAAATTGGCGACAAAGCTAGACGTTGCTACTATAGGATGCGCTAGTGTCGCCGGATACAGGTGCTGGTAAGGCTCGTCAACTTTCCCACATAAAAATTGGTCAAGAAATACGAATACACTTTGATTATGAGCGATTTCTGAAATACAATACAAAAGAAGTTAAATACTTCTAAAAGTTTATCTTCTAAAATTCATTTATTCATAATAATACACACATGAAAGAAAACCGTAGCGCGAACTGCGGCGCGAACTTTTGTATCAAGCGCGTGTTTTTGCGTCTCGAGAACCCACGCACGTTTTAAATAACGTTGGTAGCAGTTCGTACTTTAGTTCATGTAAGGTGATGCAGCAGGGCGCTCTACCGTAATGATCACCACCACGTTATATGGGAGTTATAGGGCTCTGAATGGAGCAGGGTATCAACGAATTTCATTGCAGTGCTTCTCAGCTGGACGTCGTAGGTTCGAGTCCCGACGAAGGCAGGGGTTTCGTCGCTAGCTTGACAGATAGGTCGAATTTTCCAGGCGGGTCTAGCTCTAATCTACCATCTCGCTCTCTAACATAAATTGTACTGTAATTCGTTTAATGTGATAGTTGTGGTAAAGTGGAAGTTTGAGAGGCAAGGGAGATGTGTGGACAAGGAGAAAGGAAAGATTGCGGCGGTTTGTGGTTCGTTGGTTAGAACAGTGCTCTGCAATTCGTCTGGCATAAATAGGACAAGCCTCTGGAGATAGAGAAGAGCAGTCAGTTGCAAAATGCTCAAGATAACTGTTCAGTTCGACTTGGCTAAGTAGCTGCTCTGAAAAATCCGCTACCCTGGAACTCGAACCTTAGGAAGGTTCGAGTTCCGACAATGGCAAGATTTTCAACACTAGCTTGACAGATAGGTCGAATTCAGTCGCTGTCTGGACGGGAATTCTAGCGGTCGGCTGTCTGATCAGTAGTTTTCCGTCCTTTTTCCGATTGGTGAAGGCCGGAACAGTAGCTTAACAAACGGGCCACGGACCGTGCGCGATGTTTCCTTCCTCTTCCTTGTCATATCCTCGCTCCTTACTTACACACACTTACACCAACATGCTGTACACTATCACACGTGCTCGGAGACCTGTCGTGAGCTCAGAGCTTGTCATGGCTGGGGCGGTGCACCGCTGGTGGGAGATACCTGGTTGCGGGAAACCCCGCTAGCCGACAGTAGCACTTCCCGGCCGGATCTCGCTGTTCAGCAGGGGACGATAACGGCACCTCGCGAGGGAAAAACATGCACTACACTTACGGAAGTAGTTACTTCATTAGTTGACGCGACCGGAATCACTAACAAGCAACCAGTTAATAAACCAAGAATTCCAGAGTAGTATCACCGATTTGTTCTCGCGTAATGTTCCAAAAATGGCCATTTGTGTATTCACCCATTGTCAACAGCACTTTGCAATCACGAATGGCAAAGATAGACGTATCCCTAAAGCGTCACGCTTGCCCTTCAAAATGGAAGGAACACGAACGCTGGAATTGGGTCAAAAAGGTTATTCAGGGCAGGAGGCATGTCATCAGAATTTTATATTGCTCTGAATAAAAACGCTATCAAAAGAGATTGCATAGAACCTGCATCATTGGTAACTCGCCGTTTATTCGTAAAATAAAAAGATAAAATGCCTCTGGTCAAATTCACCCGACGCCAGTTGTTAAGGGATAATAAGCATTTTATGAATGCACTTTCAAACTATGTAAATTTATTTTGGTTGTTGTAAATTTTTCGTAAATTAATTTTACGCCCTTTTTACTTATTTGTTGCATATTCTTGCAATTTTCATTACATATTTATGTACATATATATATATATTTCAGTTGTCATATTGAATTAAGAAGTCCAATTCTTTAAGTAGTAAAATTCATTACTTTCGAGTGCGACACCAAATTTCATTTTTACGAGTATTACGCTTGAAATCAATATTATGCTATTCAGCTTTATAAAAAAGTATCTAAGGTACTGTCTTTAACGTGCCATATTAACCGACATGCAATATTATTATTAACTGGGTAACCAGAAGGAGGAATAGAATTAAAAGAAGAAGAAAAGAAAGAATAAAAGAAGAAGATAGGAGGCAGAAGAAGTGAATGAAGAAATAGAATAAGAAAAGATTCATAAGGGGAAGCAAAAAAAAATACATAGAAACAGAAAATAAAGAAGAAAAATGGAGAAGAAACACAAGATGAATGTGAAGAAGCTAGTAAAGAAGTAAACAGTAATGAAAAACAAATAAGATAGGAAATAAAAAGAAAATAAAGAGGCACGCTCAATGATCATACAATACACATACACAAACAATTCACGTACATAACGAATTCAGCACGCTCTGAATTCATTTAATGAATCAAGTTTTCGTTGCATACTCATTTTTTTGCTTTTCAAGTCCTAGTTCACCAATTCCTAGTCAGGAAATAGCAGTTCAAGGGACAATGTTATTACGATTGAGATGGTTACGACCAACCTATAATGTAATACTAAAATATGGTGGAGGGCGACAGGCTAAGGTCTGTTCTTTCGCCTAACCACAACAAAGATACACTGCGACAAAGTTGAAATATTATAGACGTGAGGATAAACTGTACTTTTACATGTGTTTGTACAATGCAAAGAACTATTTCAGCATAAGTCTTAAGCGATTGAGCAAACCCAAGAAAACCACAGACGTGCACCTCTCAAAATATTCTTCAGATATTCTGGTTGGAACTGATCAATAAAAAGTTTAATACTCTGTATGAGTAATAAGACTTTTAATACTCTGTATGATGAGGAACACTACGTAGGTTCACTGTTTGCATTATGTTGAAGTGCATTACTTGAAAGTGTTATTAGTCCAACAACCACGATTCTCAAGCATTGCAATGCTATCTACTAGCATGAGAATTGCCAATTTAGTATTCACTGAACGAACGATGTTAAGAAACTTGTTTTGACTTCTCTCTTTAACATGTAGCCACTGAATTTGCGACTCTACAAAGTCAAATGTAAGTGGTTGCCGTATACTGGATAGTTTCGAGAATGTGTGCACTAGTCTCTGGTACATACGGTGTTTTCGTGTGAGGACAAATATTCCAAACCTTTTCCTGAAAATGTCAAAGTCCATACAAGATCTTTTTGAAGATTTTTTTGTACTTCTTACTTTCTCGGTAGCGCTTACGTAGTAGAGACTAAGTCGTGTAATGTTGCGCAAAAAACGGCGAATTGTCGTCAGAAAAACTCTTATTACAGGAAGCTGATAACGAAAAAGTGTATAAATTCAGTTTCTAAATTTAGGAGGATAACTCCTCTAACACATGGTGTATACTGAATCTATGTTTTGTCGGTTCTTCACACCGAAAAGTCGAATAACAGAAAAACGTCTGTCTATGCGTTTACAGTCTGTCTGTCCATCTGTGAACAACCCTAGCGGCCAAACTGTTCAACTGATTTTCTCAAAAATTGATATTCCCCAATCGATTTGACTGATATTATGGCCCCTTGAATTTGCAATCCATATATTAATTTTGGGGGGTAATTTACACGAAGCCCCATGAAGCTTCCTACAACTACAATTATGTTTATATATATTTTTCCGTTAATGAAATCTGTTACTTATAGATAGGTTTTGAAATAGGGTAATGTTCAATTTTCTGAATATTTGAGTACTTTTCGCTTCTCTTTGCGTGAAAGAACGTGTGGGAAAATACGTGCTATTGTAGCTTATGTAATTTGAATCAGAACCGTAGATTTTATTACAAGCAAAACAGCATTAAATTTTATGGAAGATTTGGAATCTTATTATCGTGCTGTGTAGAATTTTATGGAATCTTAATATCGTGATGGCTTGAGTCACCCTGCTACAAAATTCGAAAACGGAAAATTAAATTCAGTTTGACACCAGCTGCAAATTCGTGCGTATATTTGTGAATACAGTAGATAGTACAAAACTACTTACTTGTAAGATTCGATTTATTGTACAACTTCCGTAAATAATGGGATAATTGAACAATGAAATAAAAAGAAAAATAAATTCCTTTCGTCTTCAATGTTATATTATGGTGATGCATACCTCAAGCAAGTGTTCAAAGGGCTCTCAAACTTCTCACTGAATAATTGCACAATTCATCATATTTGTATTTATTGATACATTAATTTTCTCGTTGAATGTACATTAATTATTAAGTATGTTGAATAAAATTCATACCTAATATAAGCTTGTTTCAGTATAATTTCAGTCGTTAAGGTAAAAATCATCTTAAATTACGGCGCGGCCCGCGGCTTAACTAGAATATGATGTATGGTCCTTCTGAGATGGACGGCCCTAGGGGATGGATTTCATGGAAATTTGACAAAAATGTATTTGGAGGCCAAGTGTTTCTCACTCCGGATTCTACAATGTGAGATCTTTCTTTTCCTTCTTCTTCTTCTTCTTCTTCTTCTTCTTCATTTTCTTCGTCTACTTCTTCATTTTCTTCTTCTTCTTGTTCATTTTCTTCTTCTTCTTCATTTTCTTCTTCTTCTTCATTTTCTTCTTCTTCTTCATTTTCTTCTTTTTCTTCTTCTTCTTCTTCATTTTCTTCTTCATTTTCTTCTTCATTTTCTTCTTCTTCTTCATTTTCTTCTTCTTCTTCATTTTCTTCTTCTTCTTTTTCTTCATTTTCTTCTTCATTTTCTTCTTCTTCTTCATTTTCTTCTTCTTCATTTTCTTCTTCTTCTTCTTCATTTTCTTCTTCTTCTTCTTCTTCATTTTCTTCTTCTTCTTCTTCTTCATTTTCTTCTTCATTTTCTTCTTCTTCTTCATTTTCTTCTTCTTCATTTTCTTCTTCTTCATTTTCTTCTTCTTCTTCATTTTCTTCTTCATTTTCTTCTTCATTTTCTTCTTCATTTTCTTCTTCATTTTTCTTCTTCTTCTGAAACCTTACTGATTCAAATACTACTCTACCTAATTTAAATTCGGGGGTCCGTGTCTTCTAGATGTACCATGATAACGGTATGGCTTGCAATATCCTGAATTCAGAGTCGAACACACATATCTAAAGCATTCAGTTTCCATTATTGGGCTGTGGAGTAAGGGGACTCGGGTTTCTGCAAACGAGCTCACGCATATCTACTCCAATAGAAGGATTAAATTTGTACATGTTCCTAATATTGTGTTGAGAGTCCCTCTACTGAAAGTGTTTTCCTACCGCCTACAAACTACTCAATACAGAAAGTAAGTCATTCGTGGCCAATAGACGTCCTGTTTCTTCCTGAAGCGGTGTTAAAGTTAAACATCGTTGCTGTTCTCATTTAATGCGGCAGTAACAATAAACTATGAATCATGTTGCTCTAAACTCGTTTAAATTGCATTCCGCTACTGCTGGAACGAAGAACAATACCGTTTATGGCGCATTCACTACAGCGAGCTGCCGAGAAACTTGATTCCAGGGATGGAATGGGGAGGCAAGGGTGGACATAAGTGGTCAGAGATCTTTAGCAAGGCGACACTTCGGCAGTAAAGTTAATTGCTGGGGACTTTCCGCTCTGCTAAATGGTTGCCTCTCCCCCTTGTTTGCAGTGGCAGAGAGTAGTGTGCTTAGAGCTTATTAACACGAGTCTGTTCGAGTTACCTAGTCTACGCGGTAGTAAAGCTATAAACTGCTTCGCCACTCCTGCTTGCAATGGGACGCGTGTGGGAGGAACGAAAATGAGGTCAGCGCGGAATAGCGAATGCCGAGAGGATGCTAAAAGTTAACCTTTCGGAAGTCGTGTTCTGTTTCGTGTTGTATCTACCCGCTAGGGTTGTTTGGAATATCCAAGCATCTTATCTAATATTGATTTTAGTAACTTGCTCTTTCACCTTACTTTTTAAGGTTTTCAGCGAGTCTGCAATTTTCCTTTCCGGGAATTGTTTAAAGAAATATGACAATTCAAACACAAATACCCAAATAAATAAATAAATACAATTTTAAGCAAGTGTTGTCAGGTAACAATATAGTTTTAATCTTAAAAGTACTTTGAGAAGGTATCAACCTCACCAGCGATATTATTAAAAATAAATAAAATTACCTAAAATTCTTAAGTGTACAAAAAGGTAACATTCACAAATTACTGTCGTTCTTTTAATAAGCATAAATAAGGTAAACCCACATGTTTCTGATTGTTCTCTTTCCAGTATAACTGTTTTTTATAATTTTAAATATTTTGTTCTCATTTTTGTATGATTTATGAGGTTCAACAAATTAAATATAATGTTTATCGTAAGGGATTCTATTTTTAATTCGTGAATTTTTTGCGGATCAATCAAGCTTGTAATGATCAGTTGCTCGTTTATTATTTAAATAGGTGGAAATGAATCTGTAAGTTTCATAATGAACGAATATATACAATACTTTAATCTGAATGTAGTTGTACGTTTCTAATAAATCAATGGGCATTTAAAGACATTCGAGGATTTAATTGTGGTTGGTTTGATTGTACTTTAGGTTGATTGGATTAGGTTGCCTTTTCTATGATCAGCCCATGTTACTCTGGTATAAATTAATATTTCAAGATATTTAATTTTTTTTTATATAATCAGTAGACTGTTTGATTAAATAGTTTTGGAGATAGCAGTTATGGGACACTACGTAAATATTTTTGCTGAACATTTGCATGAGTTTAATTTTATTTTCCTTTTATCTACCAAAATCGTAATTTGTTTAGTTCTTCTTGTAGATATTTGGAAGCTGTTTTTAGACATTTGTTAAAATTATTATTGCACTGACAACAACAAATAGTGATGTTATAGTAATATGAGTTGCTGGAATATCTTCTGTGAATATGTAAATCATGTTTCTGATAATGAGGTGCCTTGAGTTACTCCTGCTGTAATTATTTTCTGGAAAGAGAAACAAGTCTGGTGGTGACAGATCTGAGATAGTATGGAGGATGCTTCAATGCAGTTACGCTGTGCTTGGCAAAGTAATTTTTTTCCAATACTGATCGATGTGAAGTTGCTTTATGAAAAAGAAGCTATGCGTTTTGTGCGTGGTTTATGGTACGTTTCCATCTGACTGCGTTCTGGAGGCTACGAAGAATTTCCATTTACAGTTATTTTCCTATAGTATGACCTTCTGAAAAAACTCGAAGTGGACGAGACCCGGTGCGTCAAAGAAAACTTCCACCATAACTTTGCCTCTGCTTGTGTCCTTAGGAAACTTTTGTTCCCTAGGTGATGATTTGGATTTCCACTTGTATGACGGTCGTTTAAGCATCGGGTTGTACAAATAACAACAACTTTTATCTCCAGCAATTATGTTGTTCAACAACCCATTAATTTGATCAACAATACTTATCACATCGCCGGCAAGAACTATTCTCGGTTCCCTGTGCACAGGAGACACCATTTTTGGAAACAACGTTGCGATATGTAATGCTCTGTAATGTTCAAATGTTTGGGAAGATTTTATTAAAACGTCCAACAGAATTCCCGACTTCTGTCGATACCTCCTCAATACTCTTTCTTCGGTCATTTCTCACAACAATGCGTATTTGCTCAACGTTTCAACTACCTTCACTCATACTTTTTTGTCATTAATATAACAGTTTTTTATTCATTGCTGCATCTTAATTCGTTTCTTTGAGCATTCTTAATGCTCCTGATGGAGGTTTTTATAATAAAACACAGAACTATGTTACAGCGTTGCTCTGTAGTTGATATTATTAAATACGACAAACACGCAAGACAACAAAAACTGGTTGCTATGCAAACACAACAATTGCTATTAGCTATTGAATACATATAAAAAAAGAATAATTAAATATTCCATGAACTTTTTGAAGCTAGTATATTTAAGAGATGATAGATATTTTAAACTTAATATATGTGTATTTTAAACATAAAGTGGTTTTGTTTAGAAAACGATTTGAGTGTTTTACTAAACCAAATTTTGTGATTTTTGCTTCAAATGAAATGTAGTTGGCGTCAGATGTGTAAATTGCTATTTTCATGGTTTTTTTAGTATAAACTAACGTTTTAATAAAATTGTAAAAGTAATTAAATGAATGCTTCTGCCGTCATTTGTTCATCACTTTGTTCTGTGAGTATTCAACGATTGAAGTGACGCAGGCAACTCTGTAGGTGGAAAGATATAGTAATGTTTACAAAACTATAACTGTGCAAACATTCAATTTACAACATAAAATGGAAATCTTATTCACAATGAGGTATCTACTTTTTAAATACCAGGAATGTGAGTCTGTGTTCCATTGATAGAAAATATTAGGTTATAATAAGCTAAAATCATGCCGTGTATGCTTACAGATTCATTTTCCCCAAATGTATTTTACTATGTACAGAAGAGAATGCTTCTAAAGCTCTACCTCAATAACAGTTATAATGCTCAGAACTCAATGCTTGGTTTAAAATAAACAAATATATTAAAACCTAAAGTATTTTCATTTATCCTGATAAAACGGTTAACTATTTTTGAGAGAAAAGTAATACGGCTTGAAATGCAAAGAAAGTACTTAAAATTCTTAGATTGATAAAATAGTCCATTCCTTGGATTTTCTCAGTTACCTTAAACGTTTGGCAGGTTTACATTAGTTGTTCATTATTTGTATTATCTGTTTATTATTTTATAATTTCCTCCTATTATTATTATTTTCATAATTTCCTCCTATAATTCCGTCTCGTAGTTCTCTTTTCATGAGTTCATGTGGCTAGGAGAATAAGAATGTGTATAAAATGTTTTGAGGAAATGGATTAGCAATACGGGTTAAAAGGACTTAAATTCACATTCTACGACAGCAGATAACAGGATACGTTATCACTCCTGTTAAAGAAACAACCAACAAATTAAATAAATTTTACAGAAAAATGACTCGTGCAAATACATTTTTGTTATACATCATGTATATTTATTGCATTTAATTGAAAAGTTTGCTATAAAACGCCTAAATTTTTTGTAATAAATAAATATCGTCCGTACTATAACCACAAAACCTGTTATTTGAATCAATTTCATCATCCCAATAAAAAAGCAAAATTATTTAGAAAGAAATTTAAAACAAATGAGATACGCCAACAAAAGGAAAACGTTTAACGAAGCATTTATGTTTATGTTTAAATTAAAGAAATAAATAAAAACCACAAACTTTTCTTACATTATTATTACAATATACAGAATACATTAAATCAGTTACTTTATTTACGTGCTCATTAAATCGTAGTTTTCTTACTTTTTGTCTCGCTTTGACCCTTTGGTTCACTAATCCGGTTCGACAAATAAAGATCTCTGCGTAGTTGAAACACATGACTTTCACGCCATTACAGAGAATTTTTTAAGGTGAACCAAATGAAAGCATTAGTTGGAAAAGAAGTACGAGACGTAGACCAGTGACAGTTGGTGCATATTATTTTTCATTTTTTCGCGGAATTCAGTCTTTTGAAAACATTTTTCTATCTCTTCTCCCAGAATTCACATTAAAGATATACGAGGATATGACACAAATGTTTAGTAATAAACTATGAAGAGAAGCAGAACATTTTGACAGTTCATTTGCCTAATTTTATTTTTCTTCAGAGAGTGAAATATTGAAAACTAATCATAAGAATTTAAATATGCAGATTGACAACTTAAATTATTTGTTTCTGTGAATTGTATGTTTTATTATAAAATATAATTTTTATTACGCTGTACATATGGGTTTCCGGTAGTGATGATTTCCGAATTCAATTACTAAAAGTACACAAAAAGACAAAAAAATGTTATGTTATCTGCATATGCATATATCTGCATAATACACTTTTACAGAATTAATGTCCAAGCATATCCTGCTAACATGAACATAAATATGGAAATAATAATAATAACAATAATAACAATAATAATAATAATAATAATAATAATAATAATAATAATAATAGAAAATAATTAACAAATTACAACTTACTTAATGTATTTTTTTTAAATTGACTTTCTTTCTATAGCACCTCTGCAGGGAATTTGCTTTACTTTTGTATATTCGGTTTTCAAATGATAATGACTGTTCTCTGTTTCCTTTGCCCAAATTTTTGAACCATAATTTATTCCGCGCGATGTTCCTCGACTTAAGTCATCTTAACCGCATTTCCACCCGTGAATAATAATTCTTATAGCTTTGAATAATGTACAAAACCACCATTTCTGTTGTTGTTTTTTTTTCAATAGCTCCCACAGTATACATCTAGGATTAAAGAGACATCTCTTAAAAAGTTTAGCAGAATATTTTTGTACTTTTTCGAGTGAGTTTACTTGCTCAAAGAATGTGGTTCGCAACATAGGGAGCCATATTTCAACATTGGCCGCATTATTGATGTGCACCTTCGTATGTGTTACACATTTTTCATCGGGTTAAGTAATGTTTTTCTAGTGAAGCTTACCACGCCATTCAACATCGATTCATTCGCCTATCGAGCATTTTTGTGCTTGAAATCAACATTATTGCATTCTAGATTGTTAGTTTTTCAGTCTATTGCAGTCCATTACATCCTTTTCAGCCTATTAGAGATAATTGATAATGTCAGGTGTCAGGATTTCTATTAAGGGTTTTTTCGATCGTTTCAAAAAGTATCAATATTTACTTGTACGTTACTGAATAAAGCGAAGAATAAAATTATTTTATAAATTTTTTCCAAAGGAACAAAATCTACTTTTCTTACAACAGTTCGTACTTTTTCTCATTATTTGTAACTTAAGCAACTTTCTAAATTCAAAAAGTTCAATGAAAATTCTATCTAAGCAAATTGTATAACTGGACTTCACAATATGTGAAAGACAGAAATTAAGAAAACTTTTTGAGTCGTTAATGGAAAAAATTGTTTTTTTATAATTGCCTTGATGTCACCTATCATTACGAGGTAAATACACATATTATGCAAAATAATATATATGGCATCATTTAGGGCCGGTTTCACCAAACGAAGAGTAAATTTACTCTGGAGTAAACCATGTTTACTCGAGAGTAACTTCTTGGAAGGTTTCACCAATACTTTACTCGAGTGTAAATCGCTTACACGAGAGTAAATTCAAGAGTAACTTTACACCGCGAAAATCCGTCGGGTAAAGGACGGAGTAAATTCAGTTTTCAACGTGCATGTACCTCCGAAGTGTTGTTACGGTTCGACGATTACGAATGGTAGTATTTGAAGACGATTCCAGTAATGATTCGGAATATTATCCACTAGTGCGAAGACAAAGGGAGAGAGAGGATGGATTGGTTTTAATTATGACGATCGAGATTTTTGCCATGAGGTTATGTTTGACCAAATCAGCTGTTTAACTTCATCAGACACATTGAAAACTGAAGAGAACTTCTAAAGTTCTTTTCCTCCCATGCGGATACGAAATGAAGGTAGTACGTACCGAATACGACAACAAAAGGAAAAGTAATATCTACAGGAACTACAAGTACTAAGAAATATTCATTTATGTATTCAGTAAAAACTGTATGTGACGTATGAGGGAGATCATTTGCGCACGTTTTCTTGAGTTCCAGAATCCCCTTCCAAAATTTTAACTAGAAATAATTGAAAGATGAATAAAAGTTTAAAAAATAAAACAACATAATAATAAAATTTAAAAAAAACACGAGATCGGCAACATTTGAAAAACTAAACATTTTCGTTCCCTAAAAATAGAAAATTCATTTGCACCGCCATCGATAAACGAACTGCAAATTAGATTTCTCTGCGTTGCCAACAAAACAGTAACTCGTCTCCAGAAAAGAAGAATGAATGTTTATTAATAAATAAAAATACAGTAGGAAATAAACTATGCTAACTCAAACCATCATAACACCACACCAGATTATAACGCCAAGAATTCCGAAACTGAAATTAATGATAGAATATAAGGAATTAATCAAAGGTTCACGTTGGTCCGCATTGGTTCCCAGCGTCATTCTCGCTCACAGCCTCTTGAATCGCTCTCAAATATTGTGTGTTCAGCTGATTTGCGGAGTAAATCGGAAGGTATGTACTCTAGAGTAAAATAACCCTCTAGAAGCATGGTGAAACGCTCATATTCTATTCGAGAGTTACTATATTGGAGTAAATGGTTACTCTCGGGTAACTACTCTCAGCTTTACTCCGCTGTTGGTGAAACCGGCTCTTAAAGATTTAACATTGAAGAACAGATGTCTTTGCGAAAAATTATCTACAATCGAAGTACTAGTAAATAGTTGTAAACAAAAATGATTGTAAGAAGCCGAACATTTTTAAAGGTTTGCAATTGTCGAAAATTCAGGGAAGTCTACAAAAAGCACCATTTTTATGGGCGTTCTTTGCTCAAATGAATGCAAAGGAAAAATGGGGAGTCATTTATGAGGAAATTTAGAAAATTTCCTTGAGGTTTCATGTAAAATTGATCCCCAAATCAAGATATCAGTTTCAAATTCAATGTACATACCATCAGCTACATCAACAGACGTCTCGTAAATGGATTTTTGGGTATCAAAGTACCATAAAAAGTAGATTCTGAAATACACTTGTTAGAGGAAGTTATTTACTACGTATATGAAGAATTCTCCACTTTTTCGATATCAGGGACCTAAGTATGAATTGTTCTGCAGAAAAATCAATAACTCTGCAGTATATAGCGTAAGCAGTTTGCGAGAAAGTAAAAGACGTAAATGGGCTTTTGAATTTTCGTGGCATAATTTAGCTTGTAATGTAACCGCTGAAGTTTTTGTTTCGCTCATGAGAATGTACTGCGAGAAAAGTTTTTAGTTTAACAACTCTGGAACCCGAATTGCCTCTGATGCATTTGCGGAGTCATTTGGAAATATGTAAGGCGAGATGGTTTGTTGGTTGTCAGTTATTCTGGGTGCGTCAACTGCTGTCATTAGTCCCGTAAGTGTTATGTTTTATCTTTGGGAGGTGACAGTGATATTCCCTGTGCGTGATCTTGGCTGTCCGGATGACGCCGCGTCGAAGACTGTGTTGCCGACGTTTCGACCATCCTGTCGTGGTCTTCCTCAGGGCTGGTATGGTCGAAACGTCGGCGACACAGCCTTCGACGGGGCGTCACCCGAACAGCCAAGATCACGCACACGACTCTGGCCGCGGAAGCCTACGACTTCAGTGATATCCCCTCTCAGATTGTCGAGATCCGGCACCAACCTTCCGTCAGCTAACGGGTTTTCCTCTACCAGGTATCTCCCACCAGTGGGAACAAGCTCTAACACTAAATGGAAATGAGTTTACTCGGGATGTTTTCTGTATCTCATTACGTCTGCTGGACAGTTACTTCCTTCACATTCATATCCGCATCATTACATCTCCACCAAAAGGTTTGCTGGGATCGGCTCCCGCCATGTTGAGATTTCTGATTTCAGAACTATTGTCATTGTGCAATCTCATTCCTCCACTGCTCCATAAGTTTAATAATTTTTCTAAGACAGCGGACAGACCATTTTTTATTACTATTTTGATTGTGATATATGGTTCAGTTAACGTACAACTTTTTCACATGTCTTGATACTTACTACATATTTAAAAAAACTAAACTATTATTTAACGCATCGGCGATTTCAGCCTAGAGGTGTGCTGTCGTCTACATTTTTGGGCCGACTTTCTAATTAAACGTCTCTATTCATATCAGAGATTAACTGGAAACATAACAAGAAACTTAACAAAAAATGAAATTATAACTTATACCACAAAATCAATTTCGTTATTTTTTGGTAATCATTTACATGGGTGCGAGATGGCTTCTTCCTGAAATGCATAATAATCACGGCTCGGGTTCTGATGACATGACATGTTTTCATTAGTGCATTTTAGATATAGCCAACATGTAAATCAATATTCATCACGACATATAGGTGATAGAAGTATATAGCTATTGTGTCATTTTTACTTTCCCGTATACATACTATATACGGAGTACTATAAGTAGTAAAGGGAAAGTTATGTAATGCTGCGCAAAAAACGGCCGATTTTCGGTAGAAAAACTACATTGCCGGGCTCTAGTAAGAAAAAAGTGAGTAATTCCAGTTGCTAAATTAAAAAAATCCTCCAACACGTGGTGTAGCCAGAATCCCTGTTAGTCCTTGATACCGAAAAAAAATTGACGACAAAGCGTTCTTTTGTTCGTCCATCTGTCTGTCCGTCTGTCGTTAATATTTTTATTAGCGGCAATTTGTTCACATTATAGTATTTATAAGAACATGTAATTTAAAAAACGTCAGATACAGTTCTCCAAATCTCAACCGTTTTTTGTGAAAACTGGCTCAAAATTACGTATTTTCTGATACGATAAAACGCCATATTCTCAAAAACGGGTCCAAACCATTTCGAACAGATAGTGCTAATTTCGCTTTAATGTGACGTAAAGGTCAATTCGAGTTTTTTTTAAAACACAATTATTTCTAATATCTCCCGCCGTTATAAGTGCACGTTTCTAGCAATTTGTAAACACTATTGTATATTTGTGAGTTAAAGAACTTAAAATGACTTCAAATGAAGTTTTCGCAAACTCAAAACTTTTCAGTGAAAAGAGCTTCAAATTTAGAATTTACACAAACGTTTAAACGCCATTTTCTTAAATACCGCTTCAAATTTTTGAAATAAAATTGCAATTTAGGACGAGGTTTTACTGCTCTTTAATAATCTTAAAATAATATATACGCTCTACAATTAGGAAACCAAAAAATTAAGAAAATGCCAAACAAATGTACATCAGGCGGCGACAGATGGCAGCTAGCAAGAGTAGCAAGTCCGAGTAGCTAGCAGAGTCCACAGAAATAGAAAAAAAGTAATTCGGGAATGTCTGTGCCATTCTGCTGCCCCGCTACTTTCTATTCTTAGGTCTTTTTGTTACTTTTGTTATTATGATACCATTATATGATACTATAAATTTACTATGATACCATAAATAAACATTTTCATATAAATACTTGAATACTTTTTTAAAACAGATTATTTCCCCCATATTTTAAAGTCATTATATAGGCCATTTTCCTCTTCCGAGCCCTGACAATAATTTATCTAATAACCAATAAATA
>BOPP01000003.1:23053641-23066568 GCA_017312745.1 Gryllus bimaculatus
TGTTCCAAAACTGATCAAAAAATATCATTAAGAAAATAAATATTGCCAGGCCAAACTGCACAACCTTTTTAAGATTATATTTGTTTTTCCTTTTAACATTAAGTTTTATTTATAAATAGTCTTAAAGAAGAAAAATTTATTTCTATTTTTTTTTGTTTAGCGCTGATTTTTTTAAGACACAGTACATGATGAGTTTCCAAGTGTAGCAAGTTAGGGTTGATTATACTTTTGTTTTCTGGAAACCAATTACCTTAAAAATATGTTTATGCAAACAACGCAAAAATAAAAAAAAAAAAAAACAAAAAGACAAAATATTAAAATTATATGATAAAGCTGCATATGTTCATTGTATATTCTGCAAGTATTTCACGCGCTTTACATAAATTAAGTCTATGTCCCAAGCATTATCCGGCTAACATTTAATATGATAATAATAATAACAATAATAAATAAATAAAAAAATAATATAATAATAATAAATAATAGGAAAATAAGAAGTAAAAAATATCCCATTAACTTTACAAACTTACTTAATGATTTTGTGTAATGAGCTTTCTTGAACGGGAATGTCTATAGCTCACTGCACTGCAGGAAAAAATCTTAGCTTACCTTTTATTCTATGTGTTATCGTTTCTTTTCCAATATGATAGAGTTTGCTTGTGTTCTCTTGTTCCTTTTTCCCCAAAATTTTTGAACCATAATTTATTCCGTCGGCCGATGTACCTCGAAACTTACCCTGTCAGTAACCCGCAATTTCCACCCGTACAGTGAACAATAGTTCTCATTGCTTCTTGAATGATGCACCAAAACCACAATTTCTGTTGTTGTTGTCAATGGCTCCCACATTAACAATAGAGGAACCAGCTGTTAAAAAGTTTTGCAGGAATATTTTATGTTACTTTTTCGGATCTTTGAAGTCTTACTAATTTGCTCTAAAACAATGTGTAACCGGAACATAAGCACGCGTTTATATGCAACATTGCCGTACTATTGATGCAGACCTATACCTTACGTGGGAGTTTGTTTCACATTTTTATCGCCGTTATTATTAATTGTTTTTCTAAGCGAAACTTATCTCGTCATTCAACATTCGCCATATCGAGCATTTTTGTTGATTGAAATCAACCATCATTGCCATTCTAGATTGCTATTTTCAGTCCTATTGCAGATCTATTTCAGGCCAATTACACCCTTTTCAGCCTATTAGGAGGTAACGATAATGTCAGTAGGTGGTCAGGATTGTATTTAATAGAGCATTTTCGATCGTTCCAAAAGTATCGACATTACTCGTTCATACTGAATAAAGCATGGAAAGAGTGGAAGAAATTATTTTACAAATGCCCCCCCAACGCGAACCAAAAGCTATTGTTGTTAACAAACAGTTCGTACTTTTCTCATTTATTTGTAACTTAAGCAACTTTCTAAATTCAGAAAGTTCAATGAAAATTTCCTATGATTTAACTGGGACTTCACAATATGCGAAAGAAAAAAATTAAGAAAACGTTGTGAGCGTTTATTGAGAAAAATGGTATTTTTTTTTTTATAATGCCCACCATTACGAGGTAAATACTCACATTTTGCAAAATATTAATATACGGCATCATTTAAAGATTTAACATTGAAAGAACAGATGTCATTGCGAAAAAGTTATCTGCCATCGAAAGTACGAGTAAATAAGTATTGCTAAGCCAAACGAGATTTGTAAGTAGAAGACGAACATTTTAAAGTTTTACAATTGTCAAGAATTCAAAGAGGTCTACAAAAACCCAAACCATGCATCATTTTATGGGCGTTCTTTGTTCCCAAAGAATTGCAAAGGAAAAATGTGTGTCATTTTGAGGAAATTAGAAAATTGTCCTTGAGACCTTCACGTAAAAATTTGATCCCAAATCAAAATATCAGTTCAAATTCAATTACGTACCAATCAGCTACATCAACAAACGTTTGTCCCGTAATTCATTTTTCGGTATCAAAGTACTAAAAAAGAGGATTCTGAATATACAATTAGTTAGAGGTGGTAATTTACTACGTATATGAAAGAATTATCCACTTTGTCGATATCAGGGGCCTAAGTAGAATTGTTCTGCAGAAAATCAACGTTTTACTCTGCCAGTATATAACGTAAGCATTTGCGAAGAAAGCACCAAAGACGAAAAGGACTTGTTTTTTGAATCTTCGTTGGCATATTTTAGCTTGTAATGTAACCGCTGAAGATTTTGTTTGTCGCTCATAAGAATTCTGCTGCTCGAGAAAAGTTTTTGTTTAACAATTTCTGAGGACCCGAATTGCCTCTGATGGCAGCTTGCGGAGTCACCTTGATATATGTAAGGTGAGATGGTCTGTTGCGTTGAGTTGTCAGTAATTCTGGGTGCGTAAAACTGACTTGTCATTATCCCGTAAGTGTTATTTTACCTTGGGGGAAGGTGACCAGTGATATTTCCCCTGTTGCGTAATTCTTGGCTGTCCGGATGACGCCGCGTTCGAAGACTGTGTTGCCGACGTTTCGACATTTGGCGTGGTCTTCCTCAGGGCTGTATGGTCGAAAAGTCGGCGACACAGCCTAGACGTGGCGTCACCGGACAGCCAAGATCACGCAACCATGACCTGGCGCCGGTAAAGCCTACGACTTCAGTGATATTCCCTCTCTGATTGTCGAGATCCGGCACCAACCTTCCGTCAGCTAACGGGTTTCCTCTACCAGAGTATCTCCCACCAGTTCGGGAACAAGCTCTAACACTAAACGGAAATGAGTTTACTCGGGATGTTTTTTGTATCTCATTACGTTCTGCTGGACAATCACTTCCTTCCACTATCCATATCCGCCATCATTTACATCTCACCAAAAGGTTTGCCGGGATCGGCTCCCGCCAGGTTGAGATTTCTGATTTCAGAACTATTGTCATTGTGCCAAATCTCATCCCTCCACTTGCTCCATAAAGTTTAATTAATTTTGTAAGACAGCGGACAGACCATTTTTATTACTATTTTGAATGTGATATATGGTTCAGTTAACGTACAACTTTTTCACATGGTCTTTGATACTTACCATCTATTTTTTTTAAACTAAAACTATTATTTAACGCGTAGGTGCATTGTAGCCCAGAGGTTTCTTCATCTACATTTACAGGCCCGACTTCCAATTAAACGTTTTTATTTCATATCAGAGATTTAAGTAGAAAACAAAACAAGAATCTTAACAAAAAAATGAAATGATAACTTATATCACAATATCAATTTAATTATTTTTTGTAATAATTTACATGGGCTGCGAGATGGCTTCTATCCTGAAGTGCATAATAATCATTGGCTAGGGCTTCTGATGACATGTTCATGTTTGCGATTAGTGCATTCTAGACGTAGTCAACTTGATAAATCAATGTTCATCAACGACACATAGGCGCCGATTAGAAATATATAAGCCATATTGAGTCATTACATTTACCCGTATCCATATGTATTACGGAGTAATATTACGTAGGCTAAACGGAAATTATGTAATGCCTGCGCAAAAAAACGGCCCAATTTTCTGTAGGAAAAACTACATCGCCGGCTCTTCTAGTAGAAAAAAGTGAGTAAATCCAGTGCTTAAATTAAGAAAAAAATCCCCTCCAACACCCGTGTAGCCATAATCCCTGTTCTGGTTCTTGATTACCGACAAAATTAATTGACGACAAAACGTTTCTTCTGTCCGTCCACCGTCTGTCCGTTTCATAATATTTTTATTAGTGGCAATTTGTTCCATTTATGTCGTTTATGGAGAACATGGTTGATTTAAATAATGTCTCAGATAAAAGTTCTTCAAAACAACCGTTGTCTGTGAAAACTAGCCTCAAAATTCTGCATTTTCTGAAACGATAAAACCCATTTTCTCAAAAACGGCTCCAAATCATTTCGAACAGATTAGTTGCTAATTGCGCTTTATGTGACTAAAGATTAATTTCGAGATTTTTTCACAAGCGCTTTTTTTAAATGTATCTCACGCCCGTTATAAGTGCAACATTTCCAGCGATTGCAAAAACTATTGTATATTTGTGAGTGAAAGTACTTTAAAATACTCAAATTAAAGTTTTTTCCGCCAAACTCAAAACGATTCTGTTGTTGAAAAAAAAAAAAAAAAAGACGAATTGCTTTTTCAAAACCAATTTCGAGTCGACATTTCCTCACACAAGCGCCTTAAATTGTTATTATTTTCTTTAAAACCCCGCTAATTCAACTTCAAAAGAAAATCTTTCCAATTTTTTGATCACGAGGCTTTTACTGCTATCTTATTAATCTTAAAATATTTCCGCTCTACAATTAGGAAACCATGAAAAAAATTAAAAAAAAAATCCAAAACAAACATGTACATTAGATGGCCAACAGCGAGCACCACCTAGCAACGAAAGTAGGAAAAAAAGCGATGTAGCTAGTAGAAAAATTAAAGGAAAAGAACAGAAAAAATAATAAAACCACTTCGGGCAATGTCGTGGCCTTTCTGCTACACCACCTACTTTCAATTCTAGTTTTTTTGTTACTTTTGTTACTATAGTATCATCAGTACATTGATGAAATTCACAAATATCCTGCAATGAAAATTCTTATTTTTTCGAAATCTCAAAATATCTTCGTGAATCTTAACGGATTCTGTTAACTTTCCCTCCTCCCTTTGAAACTGAAGATTGTAAGATTATGAAGCAAAGGATACATGTCCTCCTATAATGTTAAAGACCTTTATAAGAAATATAATTTATATAAATATAAATTTTATTTAAAACCAGTCTAAATTCATGAATAAAATAAACATTTTTCATATTTTTATTATTTTTTATTATTATAATTTTCCCCATATTTTTAAGTCCTTTACAGGCCAATTTCCTATTATTTTAAAGGTCATTATTATTGGTCGTTTCAAAGAAATTTTAGGATCGTCAGAATCCGATAAGCCCTGGAATCCGAGCCCTGATAATAACTTATTCAAAGTAACCAAAACAAATACTGCAAATGGTATCGCGGCGAAAAATGAGAACATGAAGTGGCGCAAAGTGTGCCCTCCGCGCCCTGAGCAACTGCTCTTCCCCATCGAAGGGGCCGTGTGTGTCGTATCCGCGTGGACACGCGCGGGCCGCCGCTGCAACGGCGATGGGGCCGCTTGCGCCGGGGCCGCTCTCTGGCGGGCGGGAGCGCCGGGGGTGGACGCGTGGGACCAGTGGAGCCGGTGGCGTGGGAGGTTGCGTGGGGAGCGGGGCGTGGAGCGGGGCGTGGAGAGCGAGGGCGTTTGGAAGCGGGGCGTGAGCGGGCGTTGGAGCGGGCGTGAGCGGGGCGTCGAGCGGGAGGCGCTGGAGTGGAGCGGGGCGTGGAGCTGGGCGTGGAGCGCGGGCGTGGAGCGGGGCGTGTGGAGCGGGGCGTGGAGGCGGGCGTGGAGCGGGGCTACTGTGAGCGGGCGAACCACGTGAGCGGGGCGTGGAGCACGGGGCGTGGAAGCGGGGCGTGGAGCGGAGGGCGTGGCAGCGGGCGTGGAGCGGGCATGGAGCGGGCGTGGAGCGCGGCGGCGTGGAGCGGGGCCGTGGGAGCGGGGAGTATGGAGCGGGAGGCGCGTGGGCCCCGCCTTTGACGGCGGGGACCTGCCCGCTGGTCCGCCGCCGCCGCCGCCCGCCGCCGGCCGCCGCCCGACCGCCGGCGAGGCCCACCCTGGGGGAGCGGATTCGCCTCCCAGGAGCACCGTCATTGGCCAGCGCCCGAGCTTCGGCATTCCTTTTAATTCTTTAACTTTAATTTTATTTATTTATTTATTTATTTATTTATTTATTTATTTATTTATTTATTATTTATTTATTTATTTATTTATTTTATTTATTTATTTATTTATTTATTTATTTTATTTATTTATTTATTTATTTATTTAATTTTATTTATTTATTTTATTTATATTATTTATTTATTTATTTATTTATTTATTTATTTATTATTTATTTATTTATTTAAAATTTATTATTTATTTATTTATTTAATTTTATTTAATTTATTTGATTTTATTTAATTTATTTTATTATTTATTATTTATTATTTATTTATTTATTTCATTTAATTTTATTGTTATCCGATTCCGTGTTACCTGTTTGTAATCATTAGTTCCGTTTGTATAAATGTTTTGTCACGTGCACGTATTGATGAGATGCGCGTTGACCTATACGATCAGTTGCGGGTAACCTTCCTCTTAGATATCGCGCGGTTCCTCCTCCAACTTATTTGCTCTTAAACCCTTGACGCTCTCCTCACCTGAGTGAGTGGTAAAGAAGTAAAATGTAAATGTGTGAAGAGGGATCGGGTTAGGACAAGGAAACGGCGGAGGCAAGTTTAGCGCGTGGATCCAAGGCTTCTTTTTGTTAGGGTACTGCTCCGACTTGTCTCGCCTGGTAGTGATGGAGAAACGAAGCGGAAAAATGCCTGTCAAAGCAGCCCGACCATTAGAATTCTCCTTCCAAACAGCTGAAATGAACATAGCTTACTTAATTTAGCCAATTTTCGAAGAATTCACCACCGTTGGGACTCGAACTCAAGAGTCTCTAGGTTCAACTTTAGTATCAGTGTTTTTTAAGTAGTACTTAAAGCGGCACGCTGTCAAAGGATATTTTTAAATTATTCATCTTTATTTGAAGCAAATTAACAATAAAAATTAAATTGTTAAACATAATAATATTATAATTTACAGTTTTAAAAAAGTAATAGTGACCCTTGGGCACATATATATTTCAAGTTTAATTTGCCGACTTCAACAAGTCCTTAAAGAGAAAGGAGTTAAAGTCATATTACGTAGATTTCATTTCCCTGATACAAGACTTTATCAGAGCATATGTACAGCAGAGAGGAAAGAAACCAAACACACTAACATCATTTCAGATTTTGACATGATTTAATTGAATCAAAATCGTTCCTTTATGAATTTTTAACCCAATCGTAATTGATGTAAAGAAAAAAGTTATGACTAATATGTTCATTCAACGGCATGAAGTTAATTCTAATTTGCTATTATTTGTTTCTAAAATCCAAAAGATTTATTTTTCCTGTTTGATAATGTCTTATAAATGTAAATTAAAGCAAAAATAATTTAAAATAGGTCTAAAAACATGTAATCAGATTAAGATAGGTAAAAATCTTTATGTTACGGTTTCTTCACGTAAACTGTGGCTTCCTAAATCATTAGCATTGAAGGGAAAGCATCTTCCGAGCTTCCTTTCAAGAGCGGGGGAATGCGATAAAACTAATGTCCCTGCGGCGAGGTAATTGTATAAGCAGTATTATTTTATCATTCAAATTTTAAGATATATTTTCCTTAAAAAACTATTCATAAATAGTCACAGAATGTTTGCAAAAAAAATAATGAATTAATCTACATTTCTCTGCAAATGTGAATCTGACCATTTCTGTTCGCCAAGAGTAATGACTACTGAAATTGTTGAATTGTTGAAATAACATGACTGCAGTTTATCTGCCCTCTTTGAAAGGCTTTATAAATGTAAAACATTACCGTAAAAGCTCGCGGTACAATTCCTGGGGAAAAATCTGGCAGCGACACTAATCGGACAGGTCTAGGGCATCCAGTCCCGAATTTCGTCCCGTTATGTTAAATATTAAGTCGAATTCAGCAGCTGTCTGCGAGAAATATTCTGTCGGCCGCTTCTCTGATTAATAGTTTTCCGATGTTGCTCTTTTTCATAAAGAGCGAATGGCCGGGTAAGTTAACCTAGGAAAACGGGTCACGGACAGCGCGCGATCTTCCTTACTCAAACACATTTACATTTGCATGCACTAACTACCACACGTATCGAGGCCAGTCCGTGAGGTTAGCAGGATATCTCGGCTGGATTGATGCCCCGCTCGGCGGAGATACCTGGAGGAGATTTTTTAAAATATGAAAACCTAATATCTCCAGGTTTCATCAAAAATTTTTTTAGTTTGAATCTCATTCACTAAAATATTCTGCATTAATTAAAATCGCATGAGCGGGCGCAGGCGGGCCTGAAGAGAGAATTTACAAAAACTCTTGTTCTAACCAAATTAAAGCTTAAAACACTCCGCGTCCTCCATTAAAATACTCTCTTTAAGTTGTCAGACGTCTGCACGTCAAACGTGCCAATGGCAACAGAGTGATTTGTTTTGGGGTGATCGCTAGAAGCAGTAATACCGATGAAGAATTACAAAATATCCACACTTGCGTGTAATTAATAATGCAAAATTTAAACTAAATTAAAATAACAGAAAGATTAGACGGAAAAAGTACTTGCAAAATCTTTTCTATTATGTTTTAACACATAATTTATACACCACAGATGTATGAAAAAAACAAATTGTTTGTTTTAAAATAGTGACTCTCTACAAAAGTGAACATGTTTCAAAAATTATTATTAAATATTTCTAAAAGTCGTTTTATTAACAGTTTTGATCGTATCTGCTGGAAGTAAAGGAATATGTTGTGTGTTTTCCTTTACTTGTACCAATTATTCCCAATAAAAAAAAATTGCAAAAACAATTGACCGTACATGGCAACTTAGTTTAAAAAACGCTTCTTAAAATACTAGGAAACAACTTTTTAATTCTCTTAAGCAGTTCAAACAGGCGATTTAGTAATCTCATATGTTTTTGTTTTCTTTGCACTATTCCGAATACCGCTCACAATACTCCACCAAATGGTAGAATCAAACAATTCTACGACCAAGTTCAAGTCTTAATTGTTTCACGATACTATGTGGGTTAAATAATTTATATATAACCCACCATTTAAGTGGTAATAAAAGCCCATGTAGCACCAGGTTTTCTGCAACACGCCCATTCTTCACGACAAAGCGTTGTGTCAAAGGGCCTCTACGACTTCCTATGGCTCGGTATTCAGGAAGGAAACCAACTTTTCTAGCGTAGCATAGTTCTCCTCCTAGGACGACCGAATCCGCCAGCATCTTGTGCCTCGGTCGTTGACTTAGACCCGGAGAGGGGCTCGACAGAGAACTGGAAAAACAGGTCTCATAGGAAAAGAGGGATGAACATCTGGGGAGATTGAATCTGTAGGCTTGGTGCAGAAATGGCACTTGGGCTTCATATCCAACAGACAACCGGAAACGCCAAAGGCAGAGTAAACCTTTTAAAATCAGCAATACAGTTTTAGCCTTAATAAATATAAACGCAATTGGTGGGGTCTTCGCGAATGTTAATAACAACATTTGTTCCGAAATAGTTATTCAGAGAGTAAAGTTCGCATACTTGCGGCAGAATTGTATTGTGGCTTCTAACTCCTGGCTTTAACTATTTCTACAGTTAATTGCAAGAATTTATATTTTGGTAACGTTGATGTCAAGTTTCTTTATTTTTTGGTACCACACAAAGTGATGCCAGTATGACTGGGTTCAACTCAACAAGTCTGTTAAGGTCTTCACAGATTAAAATTCTATTTTCATTATAGATATATTCTCGCCGCAATCGTTTCGCCGGAACGACCATGATATAAATAATTAATATTCCAAATTTTCGCTAATAATATTTCTTACGCAATGTATTCAAATACGAAAACCGTGTTAAGATGTACTGCGCAAAAAAAATATTCCATAACCTCGAAAATAACAGTCAACTCACACATCCCTAAAAATTTTCATATGATGTTTCTAGATCATCTACGGTGTAATGTTTTTTAATCTTCCGGAGATGATTTTAGAACTGGCAAGCCGTTATACTTGCTAAGAAACGGCTCGTGGCGCACGTTCGGTCATCTCTCCAGCATCGCTAAACCGGAGGTCTGAGAGTTCGATTTGGTTTAGTTGGTTATTAGTGATTCCTTGGAGCGTCAACTACTGAGAATCATTAGTCCCGTTAGGTGTAAATGCATGTTTTCTTCCTTGGGAGGTGGGGGTATTCTTCTCCGCTGGATGGCGCGAGATCTTGGACGAGGATCCTCTGCCGTCGGATTGTCGGGGTTTCCACCAACAAAGGTTACCCCCACCATCTGGCAACCGCCCTAGACGCGGACAAGCTCAGAAGCTCCCGATCGGTCCCCCGTATGTATGGTATATTGGTGCTGCGTAATGGTGGTGTATTTTATTGCTAAAATGCTATGTAAGGAGTAACGACAGGAAAAAGAAGAGGGAAGGAAATATCTCCCCCGGGGTCCGTGGATCATTTGTCAGAGTACTGCCTCCAGCAATTCGCCTTGAATGTTGATTGAAAAAAAACACAGAAACCTACCGATCAGAGCAGTCCAACCCCTAGAATTCTCCTCCAGACAGGATGAATTACACCTAGCTGAACAAGCTAGGGTTGAAAAATCTTGGGCCATTTTGCGTCGGAACCCATCGAATCTTATTAAAGGGTTTTCGAGTCCAGCGGTGGCGGATTTTGACAGCAGCTACTTTAGATAAGTCTAACTAACAGTTACCTTGAGAATTTTGCAGCATGCTGCTCTTGTCTGGTCTCCAGAGGCTTCTCCCATGTAATACCAAGACGAATGCCAGAGCACTTATTAGCTAACCCAACGGACCACGAACCGCACGCAATCCATTCCTTTCTCATCCTTAACCACACATCTCCCTTGCCTCTCACACTTCCACAACACCACAGCTATCACTTTAAACGAACTATACTACAACGCATGTTGGAGAGCCAGTGGATTAGAGCTTGATCCGCCTGGATAATATATTTGCTGGAGAAAACACTGCACTGACGTGTAGGTCAGCGCGGGATTTCACGTTACAGCAATGTAGTTACGCAAGCTCCTCTCGAGATATATCGTGCACTACAATTACGGGACTGAAAACAACTTCACGAGACGCGTCTGGAGAAAAATTATTCATAATCTAACTCAATGATGCTTTCAGAAAATATCACCGGCTAAGATGGCACATGGCATCAACAGATAACACTGCTCTGCCAGTAGATCGTAGGTTTCGAGTTTCAACATTGGAAGGGCCCTACCTTCCTAGGTCGAATTCAGCCGCTGACTGGGCGATAATTCTAGAAACCGGCTATTCAGAGCAATAATTTTCCGTGGTTTCGCCGACCAACACCTGGCAAATAGTGGAGCAGTACCCTAACAAACGGACCACGGATTTTGCGTGATCCTTCCTTCCTCATCCTTGTCGTATCCTCACCCCTTACGTACACATACACTTGCACCTACCACATATGCCGGAAGTCCAGTCGGGAGCATAGTGTTTGCCAAGGCTGAGGCAGTGCCGCCCTGGAGGGAAATACCTGATTGGAGAAAGCACAGCAATCCGACGTGTAGGTCATCGCCGGAACTCGGCATCCAGCGAAAGCAGAACGCCTCCACCTCCAGCGCTAAAACATGCACTCCACTTACAGGAATAGTTGTCGCGTCCGGAATTAATCGATCATTTTAGAACCTACCAAAATAATCATACATCAGTCTCAATAGAGAATAACCTACTCTGTAGTTACTGTTGTTTGTCGACCACCACTCTAAGAGCGCATCCATTATTCTTGAGATTATTGATAGAATGATTGGTTATTGAATATTTGCGGGCGTGTATTCTACTAAGGTCGTTAGTTCCGAAGAGTAGAGCATGTGTTTTACTCGGAAGCTGTCGATGATCATTTCCCGATGGATATTAAGATTCGGCGGCGATTTACACGTCAGTTAGCTGGGTTTTCCCCAGCCAGATATCTCCCATCAGAGGGGCACCGCCCTAGCCGGAACACCCTCTTAGCTGCTCTTAGCTCCCAACTGATCTTCTGGCATGTATAGTAGATTGTGTAAATGGTACATATGTGTATATATGTACGAGCATGAAAGTGTGTGTGAAAGTAAGATGAGGACAGGAAAAAAAGGGGGAGGGAAAGATCGCACGCCGCCCATAACCCCTTTGATGCGTTATACTGTTATGCGTTTTGGCGACTCGGAGAAAGCACTGAAAACTACCGATGAGAGCAGCCGGCCCCTAGTATCCTCCTCCAGACAGCAGGTTGCCTAGCTATACTTCGATTTAGTTAGAGCTGCATCGGCAGGTCGTCAGCTGTTACGGTGTCATCCAATCGGGAGCTTATACACCACTGCAGTGACGTCACTACGGTGACGTTCAACCTCCCGATTGAATGACACCGCAACAGCACATTTACGTCAGGGGCAATTACGTTTAAACCCAAGTATAGACAACTCCAGATATTGTATGCTTCGGAACTACGCATATATAAATATGCGTAGTTCAATTGGCATGTTTTAACAACAGACTCAACAGTGAAATTAGTTGACGTATTGCTCTTGCATGGCAAAAGTATTGAATCTTTATTTTATTCTATTGGACACAACACTCAGTCTAAAACAGAAAAGAGATATAGTAAACTTTTGCATTTTATTCATATTAGTCTATTAAAGTCAGGCTTCGTCCCTGCTCCACAAAAGCTGAAATTATCTTGATGCCAGAGAAAATGCAGAGAAAAAATTTGAACATCTCCTAAAGAGCACATTGCATGTCTGGAAATAAGAAGTAGAACAAAAATATATGATGTAATTGAACAAACCTTGGCTCAAAAATGGAAATGCATAACAAAATCGAGGAAGACAACGAAAGAAATGGGAGGACAACTTTAAGGAGTCAGCTGGCAGAAATTGGATGAGACTGACTACATGCAGAGCGTCATAAAGGTTCCTTCAAACAAACTGAAACGTGGCAATCCAGAAAAGTGAAATCAGTGAAGTGTTGTGGAATCAAAATCAATATTAAAAGATAGATTGTATTAAAAGCCAAATTACATGACAATTGTTTAGTTAGTAGTAAACAATACCAGCTTAATATGTGTGAAACTTATTCATTTGCATAGTTGTACTCAGCCAAACTGCCCGGGCGCAAACCCGTGCAGAACCAGGAGGCCCTAGCCCTGAAGGGATTGTAACAGGCTAATAATAATAATAATAATAATAATAATAATAATAATAATAATAATAATAAT
>BOPP01000003.1:23071393-23115399 GCA_017312745.1 Gryllus bimaculatus
AAACCCGATCGAAGCGTGGATTATAAGGCGGAAAAATCTGTCGTACGCTTCCTTCGGAGGGGAGTAAAGGCGGCTGTCCATGTTCGTTAGATTTACTCGCATGTAAAAGTATCTCAAGCCTAAATTGACGCCTCAGAGCTAAATTCAAATCGCCTGTTTTCTCGCCAAGAAATACTCCTTTCTCTCCTAGTTAGTGAAAGGAGCGTAGCCCGAAATTTGCGTTGTCAGACGGAAGAGCGGGCCCACGAGTCTCGCCACGTAAAATAAGGCAAATTACATTTCAGATTCAAGTTCAATATCAATAACAGAAATGGGAGATCACAGGCGGAACGCGCATCGGCAGATGGTCGCATTCAAATTTCAATTAAATAACAGAATGGAGAATCACAGCGGAGACTCCATCGGAGATTGGTGCTACATTCAATTCAATTACAATTCCAATAACAGATAGGTATCACAGCGTGACGCCATCGCAGATGGTGGCCATTCAATTCAAGTTCTTCAATACGAATATACGAGAGGAGCATTCCAGTGGGATGCATAATCAACGATACAATGGCAAGCTGGATGCATCCAATTGTGCAATTCAATGTCAATTCAATAACAGAATGGAGAGTCACAGGCGGAGAGCCATCGCAGATTGGTGCACATTCAATTCAATTCAATAACAGAAGATGGAGATCACAGCGAGACGCCATCGAGATGGTGCCATTCAATTCAATTCAATCATACAGAATGGAGTCAGAGCGAACGGACCGCTAAATGTCGCTCATCAACAGAATGGAGTCAAGAGACGCACGGCAATGCCCCAGAACGGCGAAGGACTCGCTGCTATTGAAGGCTCACAACCCATGAAAATGTGTTGAGGTAGGACCACCAACGTCAAGTCACAATCACTGTTTTTCAGAGCAAAGTGGCAAACTTACGTTTAGACGACCTACGTATTGTAAAACTTTGGGAAAGGAATATTACGTATATTTTTTTAACAGCAGCGGAAACCTCTATAAGCATAAAAACACACACCCCATCCCGCTTCCTCTCCCTTCGAAGAATATAATGCTGCCGAATCGGCTTGCGCGTAGGCTACAGACAACTTTCATAGGAAAATCCTGAATTGGAAATTCAAATAGAGTCGGGTAAGTCAGGATCTAATGAGTATTGTGATGGAAAATCCACCAGTTAAAACAAAAGTGATGGCATTTAAAGGACTTGAACTTAAGAGCAAAGATAGTTATTATATATGACGAAATAATTGGACCAGTTAATGAATTTAAAATATCTTGGGATTATGATTTTAATATATAAATGCAAGGGATGTGGGAAATTAAAGCAGACAACTTCACAATTTTTGTGGAACGTTACCAGCAAACTCTACATTCATAAATGCGCAAAAGAAAATCTTCTCAGATTTTACAAAATTATTGCTTCGCCCCATTACTCTTTATGAAGTGAGAGCTGGACATTAACATCAGATCAGCTTGCGCGAATTGAAATCTGCGAAATGAGATTTCTTCGTCTTTGTGCAGGATATTCACTATTAGACACAAAAAGTGTAGATATCAGAAGAAGAACT
Organism: Gryllus bimaculatus; assembly: GCA_017312745.1. Taxonomy (NCBI): domain Eukaryota; kingdom Metazoa; phylum Arthropoda; class Insecta; order Orthoptera; family Gryllidae; genus Gryllus; species Gryllus bimaculatus. The sequence goes on from BOPP01000003.1 coordinate 23,072,967, forward strand.
AACTATTTAGCGGTTATTAGATACCATAAAAAATATCGAGAAATACTGAAAAAAGATCATGTCCTGAGAATGCAGAACATAAGAATAAGTAGAAAATTATTCTTCAATATGTACCTAAAGAAAGGAAGTGTAGAACGTTCTTTGAAGAGATGGCCATGAACATTTCTGAGACGGAAGCGACCAAGAACTCTAATCCTTGCTGTCGATGATGATGATGAGACCTCCGTATCTAAACACAGCCCCCCCATCCCCCCCGTTCCTCTCCCTGAAGAACTATCTGCCGAATCGGCTTGCGGTGACTCCAGGCGGATTTGTCCCTCGTGCCCATACTAGACAAACACAATGCTTATGCACTGTGGATGTTTTCGTTCGAAGCATTCAGCTAGATCCGTAAAGGCCGGCACTTAATGAGTCACCTTCCAGCTAGCCCACCGAACAAATGCGCATTCTCTACAAGGTCATCTGTTTTGTGTCAGCGACCTACCTGCCCTGGGTGATTTGACGCACACAGCACATTCTTCGACTGCATGAATTTTCTCGACTAATTGCCGGAAAGCAAAAAGAACACGCTTCGTTGTTCAACGCCGTCTTTTTAAGCGCATTTGACGCAGTCAGTATAAATCCATGAATCTTTGTTTGTTAATGAAGGATCCACTGGATCTTTGTTTGCTAATGAAAGATCCATAAACACCCACAGAACCAAAACTTGCAGTAAATGAATCGAGTTAACTTTTGGGACTGGGCCTTGAATTTTTAAGTGGGCAAGCTTGAGATGTATGAGGGTCAGTGAGAGAACAGAACAATAATTAACTTCACCTCTTCGTACAAAGTTTTTCTAACAAAAAAACGCATTAGCATACAAAACAGTTATATTATTTTAGTATAACTGTAGTTTATTTTTTACTGATACTTTATAGCTTGTTATTGCTTTCAATAATGAGCTTGATATACACTGCATGACTTAACTGGATCGAAAGGATCGTGGTTATTCGTACGAGAGAAATATGGAAACAATTGAATGATGCTACATGGTCTCTTATGGAGAAAATTATGATAGGTAATTGTGAAAGGAATTATGATAGGGAAACAGGAAAAGACAAACCGAGTTAACACGTTACGTATGTCCTATAAGCGTTAACTGGTACTAATGATATAAGGGCGACAAAAATCCCTCAAGGGGTCGAAGGCTCACGCGCATTTTGTCGCTGCTCGATCATTAGAACCTTTCTTATAATGCCCTTTCTACACTAAGAACTATTTACAGAAACAGTCAAGGGTATTTCACAGCATAAAAACCGATCCACTAGCCATCGCTGAAACGGTTGGGTTTTGTTAAGTTTATGTTTTATTACATCATCATTCGATATTTTAATTGTATTGCATTCTACATTACTCAAAGTATATATTTGAGATATTAGGAAATATTTTCCATTCATTGTTTTCACACTTACAATTGGCTTGACCGTTTTGGCTGGCCCAATTGAGAAGATCCGATTCACCGCCTTCGTCAGAAGAGTCGAGCGTTTGAATCCTGCATAGGATTGATTGATTGGTTGATTTTTCGGAGCGCGTTAATTGCTTTGGTCATTTGTTCCCTAAGCGTAGTGCTTGTTTTATCGAGGCGTCGGCGGAGATGGGAAAGCCACCACTGAATTGTGAAAACCTACGTCGGCTACGGGGATTTCCCTAACTAGGTACCTCCCCCAGTGGGGTACCACCCAGGCGGAAAAAATCTCTAAAAACATGATTAATCTCCCAACATGTGTGGTAGAGTAGTGCATGTATGTGTACGTAGTTAAGTAAGTGGAAGGTGAGAGGACACGACAAGAAAGATAATGATCACGTGCGGTCCGTGGCCCGTTTACTAAGATACTGCTCCATCATTCGCCTGGTGTTGATCGGAGAAACTATCGATCCCAGCAGTTAGCCTCTGGAAATCTCCTCTAGACAGCGAGTGAATTCGACCTAGCTTTCTTAGCTAGTTTCGAAAATTCACCACCGTCGGGACACGAACCATAGAACCTCCCGGTCAGAGGCACTGCAGAGACATCTGTTGATGCCCTGAGCCGCCCCAGGTGGTTCTGCACTGGAAATCATCTTTCATTGTCATTTGTGTGACGGAATGCCTCGTGTTCTGCTGATCCCAACTCTTAAGAGTTCGCGAGAGTATTAAAGATTTGGTTCGAGTTTCTTTTCGTAGTGATGTTACCGTTTCGTCTGAAGAAGAACAAGAACAATTATTATCATTATCATTATTAATATTACTATTACTATTATTACCATTTTTTATTATTTTGTACGTGATCGTTAAACTGCAATTTGGAACTTGACTACATTGAACATTGATTCGAAAATAAAGATGACAGTAAATATAGGTCAAAATATACTTTAAACTAAAATTGACGTGTTACGTATCACACTAGAACCAGGTCATTTTACTTCGAAATGTTCTAGGTTTCATTCGTGCATTCATTCATGAAGGGCACAGGGGTGTAAAAGCACAAGTCGTTCTGATAGTTGTTGGAGCTCTGGAACGCGTTCCGAAAAATTTTTGTAAGCACTTGGCTAAACTTCCAGGTCATTCAAAAGACTGGGAAGTCATTGCTTTATTGCGAGCAGGCCACTTTTTGCGATAAGTATTGTAGAGGCGCCGACAGTCTCTAGATGTGCTCTTTTGAAAGCTAGTTCCAACCCGGAGTAGACTTTATATACAACCTATTCATAACATGTTTAATAGTGATGTAGAGGAATAATAATAATATTTATATAATATTAATAATGATTTATATTAATAATAATAATAATAATAATAATAATAATAACCGAGCAGTCTGAATCCTCAAATAAAATAGATACTGGAGATGTTATTTATTTCATGAGAATTGTTTTGAAAACATCAATACTTCTGCACAAATGTCGTTCTGAATAAAACATTGGAAGCAAAACATCGATGTTGTAATATCGATGTTTCTGTTCGAAAACATCGCTTTTTTGTCATCCCTACTGCCAGAGGTATTCCCAGTCGGAGCCAATTCGCCTGCCCGACTGCTCCCAATGTTAGAAACTACACGCAATGGGAAATAGCGAATGAACTATACAAAATCTGAATAAAGAATTCAATATAATAAAAGAATGAACGACCAGTAAGAAATTAAAGTCAATGTATGAATGAAAGACCGAAGGAATGCTGGAAGGAAGGCGTGAATGGAATTTGGCTGGATATTACTAACATAGAAATGGGGAGTAGGTAAACGCTGATTTTATATATTAATAGGCGGGTGAGGATTGAAATGATGGATATGCTCCACAGATTAATTTTTACTGCAGGATTAAATAAATGCATGAATAAACTAACTATTATTTTTAAAAAAATATTAAACGGATAAATGGTGACTAGATGCATAAACGCATAGCGTAATGAATCAATGTAGTGAGTAAATGATGAATGCGTGATGAGGAAAGTGATTGCATGATGAGTGCGGAATTCAGTGAATGAATGAATACATGAATGAACTAATGAATAAGTGATGAATGTGAGAGTATGTATGAATGAATGAGTATATGAGTGAATGAATAAGTAATGAGTGTGGATGAGTAAGTAAATGAATGAGAGACGAATGAGTAATGCGTCAATGGTTGGACCGATGAATGACTGTTTGAATGCATTATTGAAATAATGTGTGAATAAATGATAGAGTAAGGAAACGTGCATAAATGAATAGATCGAAGGACGAATGGCTAGCAACTTCCGGCTTGCCGTCCGCCCGTGCAGACCCCACAGATCGCAGTCTGTGCGCCGGTCTCCCGCTAGCCCCGCCGCGCCGCGCAGGGACCAGATCTCGCTCGCTGGCCTGCTCCCAGTCAGCTCGCGATTGAAGTCATTCGCATTAGGAAATACCCGAAAATGATGAAAAACGAATGAACCATCACAGAATACACTATTCAAAATAATAAATGAGTGAGCAAAAATTAAGAAACAAAAGTCAATGAATGAATCAATGAATGAATGAATGAATGAATGGCATACGGATGAACGAATTACCAACTCACGAATACTGAGCAAATCAGTGCTGATTGGATGAATTAATATGTTGATGGAGATAGAAAAGATACGTAAATTAACTACGTAAATGTGCTCAACAGATAAAATTTGCATGGAGGAATCAATAAAAACCTAAATGAATGAACGAACGGATATCTTGGAGAATGATAATACGGATGAATGGTGAATCGATATAAGAATGGATAGAGAATGATTGGATGAATGACTGCGTGAATAAATAAAAGTAGTGGTTTAATGAATGGATGAGGAATGAATAAGTGAACGGATGAGTAAGGGGCGAATGAATATGTGAGTGAGTGATGAATGAGTGATGAGTGAGTGAATAATGAGTGATGAGTGAGTGAATGAATGAGCGATGAGTGAGTGAGTAAATGAATGAGTGATGAGTGAGTGAATGAATGAATGAATGAGTGATGAGTGAGTGAATGAATGAATGAGTGATGAGTGGGTGAATGAATGAATGAGTGATGAGTGAGTGAATGAATGAGCGATGAGTGAATGAATGAATGAATGAGTGATGAGTGAGTGAGTGAATGAGTGATGAGTGAGTGAATGAATGAGTGATGAGTGAGTGAATGAATGAGTGATGAGTGAGTGACGAGTGAATGAACAAGTGAGTGATTAATGAGTGAGTGATGAATAAACATTGAATGAAAGTGTGAATGACGTATAAGTAGCTAAATGAGTACACATCAATGGTTGAAAAGATGGATGAGTGATTGAATGAATGTTCGTCTGAACAATAGATGTAGGGATACACGCGTAAAGGGTAAATCGAGGAATGAATGGTTATTGGCGCGGCAATTCCCGGCGGCCGGCGGGACCCCTAACAAATGAGTGAACTAAAATGAAAGGAAGAAAAGTAGAATGAATGAATAATAAGGATGGGCGAATTGCTAACTCACGCATACTGAGCAAATATCGTTAATTCGATGAATTATTATGTTGATGATGATTGAAAAGATGGGTAAATTGATTACGAAAATAAGCTCAACACATAAATGTTGAATGGAGGATTAAATGAATGCGTGAATAAACGTACTATTAACTTCAGGAATGATTATACGGATGAATGCCGAATGGATGTACGAATGGACAAAATGAACGTCAAATGAATGGATTGATTGGAATGAATGAACGTAGTGTATGAATGAATGTAGTGTATGAATGAATGTATGACTGAATGAATAAAAGTAGTGATTTAATGGATGCATGAGTAATTGCATGTCACACGAGTGGTGAATAAACTATGAATGAATAAACTATGAATGAATAAACTATGAATAAATAAACTATGAATGAATAAACTATGAATGAATAAACTATGAATTGAATAAACTATGAATTGAATAAACTATGAATTGAATAAACTATGAATGAATAAACTATAAATGAATAAACTATAAATGAATAAACTATGAATGAATAAACTATGAATGAATAAACTATGAATGAATAAACTATGAATGAATAAACTATGAAAGTGGATAACTTGTGAATGAGTAATGCATCGATGTTTGAACCGATGAATGAATGATTGAATAAATGGTTGAATGAATGATTGAATGAATGACTGAATGAATGGTTGAATGAATGAATGATGAATGGTTGAATGAGTGAATGATTGAACGATGACAGAATGAATGATTGAACGAATGATTGAATGATGAATGATTGTATGATGAATGATTGTATGATGAACGATTGAATGATCGTTTGAACGAGTAAATGACACCGACATGAATACAATGCATTGAATACACTGATTGCAATAAATGAACGATTGAATGAGTGATTGAATTAATGTTCGACTGATAGATGTAAGAATACACGCATAAAGGAGCAAATGAGAAATGGAATGGCTAGCAACGCCGCTCGGCGAGCGCAGCGGGCAGTCTCCGGGCGCGGCGCGCTCCCGCTCCGCACCGCGCCGCTTCGCGCCGTGGCCCGCTCCGCGCTCCCGCTCCCGAGCGCAGCCCCGCTCCGCTCCCGGCGGCGCGGGCGCGCGCGCCCAATGAGCGTGGCGGGGCGCGCCGGTGAGAGGCGGCGCGAGGAGCATGCGCGACGACGACGCGCGGCGGCGGCGCGCGGCGGGGCTCAAAAGCTGTGCGGGCGCGCGCGCCGGCGTGCAGGTTCTCGCCGCCGCCGCCACCGCCGCCGCTGCCGCCGTCGCTGCTGCCGCTCCCGCTGCCGCCACCGCCCCGGACGCACCGAGCTCGGAGAGGCGAGAGCGAGAGGGAGAGAATCGCCGGCGGAGCGCGCGTTGCTATGACGACGGGCGCCGCGACGGCCTGCCGCGCGCCACACGCCACGCCCACGCCCTCGGCGCCCGCCCCGCGAGTGACGGACGCGCCTTCGCACCGGAACGCACGCCGCCACGGGAGGACAGCCGCTGGCGGGAGCGGCACTTGCTGCGTGCGCGCCCGGCGCCGCCCTTCTGCTGAGACAGCAGCGTCGAACACCGTCAGCACTTGCACAAATACGATTTGATAACAAATGGTTGTGGAGAATGATTTTTGTTTGTGACTCAGCTTTGGAAAATCGCTAGCCTGTTTACGTAGTTAACTAAGGCCCTACTAGGTGAGTCTTGAAATTTCAATGAAATCTAAAATAGATTATGTTTTATTGGGAACTGTGATGTTCTGCTGAGACACAGGTACGAACTCTCAGCGACTAGTGCATTTGTACCTAACGATTTTGTTATAATTGTTCGGGGAAAGATTGTTTGTTTGTGACTCAGCCTTGGAAAATGTCTAGCCGTTACCGTAGTTAATAAGCGCCCTACTCGTGAGTCTCGAATTTCAATGAATTAAAATAGATATTGTTTTATTGGGAACGTTGTTTCTGCTGAGACAAGTGACACACGTCAGACGACCTAGTGCATTTTTGTACTAACGATTTGTTAAATAATTGTTCGTGGGGAAAGATTGTTTGTTTGTGACTCAGCTTGGAAATGCGCCTGTTACTGTAGTTAAGTAAGCCCTACATAGTGAGTCTCGAAATTTTCAATGAATTAAATAAGATAGTTATGGGAACGTGATGTTTCTGCTTGAACACATGTACGAACACTCAGCGACTAGTGCATTTGTACCTAACGATTTGTTAATAATTGTTCGGGGAAGATTGTTAGTTTTTGACTGAGCTTGGAAAATGCCTAGCCTGTTACAAGTAGTTAAGCTAAGGCCCTACTAGTGAGTCTTGAAAATTTCAATGAATTAAAATAGGTAATGTTCTTATTCGGGAAACGTGATGTTCTGCTGAGACACATGTACGAACACGTCAGCGGGACTGAGTGCATTTGTACCTAATCGATTTTGTTAATAATTGGTTCGGGGAGAAAGATGTTGTTAGTTGTGACTGAGCTTGGAAATGTAGCCTGTTACAAAGTAAGTTAACTAGCCCTACTAGTGATCCTTGAAAATTCAATGAATTTAAAATAGTAATGTTTTATTGGGAAGTGATGTTCTGCTGAGACACATGTGTACGAACACGTCAGCGAGACTAGTGGCATTTGACCTAACGATTTTGTAATAATGTTCGTGGGAAAGATGGTTAGTTGGTGACTGAAGCTTGAAAATCGCTAGGCCTGTTACAAGTAGCTTAACTAAGCCTACTAGTGAAGTCTTGAAAATTTTCAATTGAATTAAAATAGGTATGTTTTATTGGGAACGTGATGTTCTGCTGAGACACATGTACGAACATGTTCAGCGACTAGTGCACTTGTCTCTAGAAAGTGTGTCTCCATATTTTCCTAATAATTGTTCGTGAAAATGATTGTTCATTAGGGACTCACCTTGGAAAATGCTAGCGTGTTACAAGTAGATCACTAAGTGTTACTAAGAGTTACTAGTAGTGAGTCTCGAAATTTGAAGTAAATTGAACTGTGTTTCATTAGAATCACGCTCTTCTTTTGAGACACAGGTACGAACATACTCAGCGACTTCAACACTTGTCCCTAATAAGTGTATCTAAGAGTAATCTGTAGATTCCGAGAAGAACCAGAAAATCTTTTTTTTTCAAACATGCTGTCTTTTGAAACTAAGCTCAGAAAATATTGTCCCCTTAACAGTAGTGTGCTAATTCCCTAATATTGAGTCTCAAAATTTGAATGAAACAAAATAGATCTGCTTTATTGGGAACTTCCTGTTCATCTGAAAAACAAGTACGGACATGCTCAGAGTGTAGTGCACTCGTATATACTGAGAAAACTCTCAAAGGGCAATGTTTTGTAAACATTCTGTTAATTTGAAAGTAAGGTTCGAAAATATTTACCCGTTGTAGTTCACTAATTCCACACTTCTCTAAATTGTAAAAAATTAAAATTGGTATTTTTTTCAGAACGTGCTGTTGATTTGAGTAACAAGTACGAACATGCTGAGCTTTTAGTGCACTTTACCTAATAAATGTAACTCCAGATTTTGGTAATAATTGTTCTTGAAATATTTGGTTAATTTGAAACGCGCTTCGAATTTTCTAACGCCGTACGAGTAGTCAACTAATTTTCTGTTTGTGAGTCTCGAACTTTTAATGAATGAAAATAAGATTATTTCAAACACGCTTCGAAGTTACTACCCCCTTACGACTAGTTCACTAATTTCCTATTAGTGAGTCTCGAAATTTCAATGAATTAAAAAACGTATATTTTATTGGGAACTATGTATATTTATTGCTGTTCATCTGAGAAGCAGGTAACTAATGCACTTGCGGTTAAAACTGTGCCTCAAGATTTTGAGAATTATCTGAACTATTATTTTTTCGTAATTATGCGGTTTTTGAGACTCACCTTCGAAAAGGTTAACTTCTTTTGAGTAGGTAGCCAATTCCCTATTGGTGAGTATCGAAATCTGAAATAATTAAAATACGTCTATTTTGTTGGTGAAGTGGATGTTACCGTAAATTTTCAGTTCATTTGAAACATGTGTATGATGGTGATCACCTTCTTAATGCATTTTTTCTGAAGAGACTTGAAATTTGTATTCATCAAAATAATGATAAAGTCTATTTTATCGTGAGCATTATGTTCATCTCAGAAACAGGCACGAACCTGCTTTACACGTACTGTACATGTTTCCAATCCGTTCCTCGAAATTTTTATGATATTAAAACGAAGTATAAATCAAGAACATGTTCATCTCAAACAGGTGCGCACATGATCAGCGCGGAGTGCACTTGTTTCAAACCAGTGGGTCACAATATTTGTCAGATCAGAACTGTTATTTAATCGGGAGTGAACATGCTGTTCATTTAAGATTCATCTTTGAAAATCTGAACACACACGAGTAGTGAACTAATTTCCAAACTCAAAGTTTCTATGTAATAGGGTGCGTATGCAAAATCGTGAACGTTTTCTATTGACCTCAGATATCAAAATGAACATGCTTAGAATACTTATTCCTAAAGTGTGTCTCAAGTTTGGATTTGTTTGTTGTTTTTTCACCATTTGTATCGTGTTCTTGCTGCACACGTGAGAGATAGGTGCGAATGTACTAAGCGCTTTCTGACTTTCTTGCAAAACAGTGGGATGTCAAAATTTGCAGTTAATCAGGTAATCAAAAAAAATTTACGTTCATTTGACCCTCAGTTTCGAACATGCTAGCTCCTCAGGAGACGTATTCTCAATCAGTGAGTTTCGAAATTTCTTTGTGAAGCCTTATTTTATCGTAAATGTTACGTTCATCCGATTCGCAGATACGTAAGTGCTCTCTTTTTCAGTATTTTGTACCAGTTTTTTGCAAATTTGTAGACAATGAAATAAATCATTAATCATTCACATATCCTATTTTATCGCAAACATGATATGTATTTTCGGCGTCCTCAACAGCTTAGGGGCAGTATTTACGAGGGTCTCTTGAAATTTTGAAGTATTATCATTTCCAATACGCATATTTTCACGTCATTATCCTTTCCTAACTTAGTGGTTTTTTTTTCTAAGATCCTGTACCCAGGTATTCTTTAGCGAAACGGCTTAGCACTGAGCACAATTTCGAGACCTCATGTTGGCAAAAAGTGCACTAAATGCTGAGCTCATTCACCCCTGTGTCTCGGATGTTCAGGCTATGGTCCCGATACGTCGATATATTGTGATACTCTCAGGTGTCTGTATCAAGCGTTTGGATAGCTTATAATGTAATTAACGTTTTGCGCATTTCTTCCATTATATTTTATCCATCAGGGCTAAGTCAATCGTAGTGTATTTCATTGGTTGATTATTTTCGATTCCCGACGCTTTAACTACTATGGTGTTTAGTCTCGTAGGGGTGTTATATTCAGGAGTGTGGCGGTGTTGATCTTCAATTGTACATCTTCTTCACATACCGGGAGAACGGTCGGGTGATTGAAGCAAGTCCCGGCTGAGGCGGTGCCCCGCTGATGGGAGATACCTGGTTCAGGAAAACCATGCTAGCCGACGGGAGCTCCGTGACGGATCTCTCCATCCATCGGGGAAAGATCACCGCCACCTCCCAAAAACATGCACAACACTTACGGGACTAATAAACCCTTAAGTTGGCGTGCTCGTTATCACTAATTAATCAATCAATTGACCAAAAAAGCAATCTTCCGATGGAACGTGTGATCCGCAGCCGACGTTCAGGCTTGCTTGCGGGAGAACCATTCTAGGTATCTCCACCAGTAGGAAACTGGCCCAGGCGAGACAAGCTCAATGCTCTGGACTAGCCCCCCGACACGTGTGAAAGTGAAGTGCACGTAAATGTGTATGTATGTGTGTGAGAAGGAGTGAGAGAGGGGATGGGCAAGGCCGAGGGGGGAAAGAACGCGCGCGGTCCGTGGCCCGTTTGTTAGAGTTCTATTCCGGCGTTCGCCTGGTGTTGTTCTGATAAACCACGAAAACCTACCGATCAGAGCAGCCGGCTGCTACGCTTCTTCGCCAGACAGCGGACGAATCCGACGTAGCTAGTTACGAATATCCACCACTATTGAGACGCAGACCTCAGAACCTTTTCAGTCAGAGAAGAGGCGGGGGCAACAGCTGTAGCCCTGAGCCAACCCAGCCAGTCAATTTAGTTCGTCGTCGTGAGGATTCTGTTATATAATTTCTTTAAAACGATTAATTGACGATAAAAGATATACATATTAATTACGATTATGTATTATATTATTATTATTATTATTATTATTAGTTTTATTATAAAAGCCAGTCCTGTGGCGCAGACGGTGTGGCAGCTGTCTTCTGCGCGGAGAGGCTGCAGTTTCTGCGTAGGCATGCCGTGATTTGTAATTGTCCTTCACCCCTCGTTAATCTCCTATTTCACCTCAGAATTCATAATCGAGCGAAACAACCCTGTGTTTTACCAAGGATACACGCGAAAAAAATCGGATCCCCATACATAACACTGGTTTAATTTTTCCTGGATAAATATGGACTGGGCTTGGAAGATATCGTTATAGCACGATCATGAAATGGCCGATACACCAATAATAATAATAATAATAATAATAATAATAATAATTTATTATTATTAATTCAGATGCTGCATTAGATTAGTTTATTGTGTAATCTCTAGACCACAATCCCGTTCATACAAACATAGACGAATTCTGTTTGCGCTTCCGTATAATAGATATTTCATTTAAAATTCTCGCTTTCACTTACAAAGTGTTAATGAATAAAATAAAATACGTCACGGGAGAGATTTTATGCAACCCCGGAAATATTCACTCTCGGCTTCTTTCATTGCTTCTGGACCATAAATCAGTAAATGAATGCTGTTTGCACTCTCAAAGATGTATTAGTTATTTGTATGTGTCTGAAAATACATAAATATTACCACAAACAAGGATATAACAAACTTCTTATTACTTACGTAGTATACAGAAAGGTCTGCATTGATGCGATAAAAAATTACGATTTCTCTACTGAATTGTTTTGTAAGAATGGGTAGTTTTCGCCTAGTATTTGTTTGAAGTAAAGCGTGGTTATCCCCAATCAGGTATCTCCCACTAGTGGGGCACCACCTCTTCAGGGAAAACTTCTAAGCTCCCGACTAGTCTCCTGGAATGTGTGGAAGTGTATGTGAGTGTTTCGACTTGACTGGCGGCGCGTGAGCGTGCAAGCGGCCAAATCCCGGCGTCACCCCGGGGATACTACGTGCAAACCTGCTCTCATTGAGCTATAGCAAGTGCCGGCGCCCGGTGACGTGAACGCCGTCCGGTCGCACGTTGGCCTATTGAATGACATTCACAGCCAAAACACGGAGGGGTGAGCTTGGGCAATGGCGGGTAAACTGGTTTAAGAAAGATATCTGCTGGTTAAACAGAAAATGTACAATTTAAATCGAAAAAAACTGTGCTAAGATGACATAATGATGTAAGTTACTTTTTCATGACATGAGACGTAAAATAATAAGTCACTCTGGTTTTTTAATGTTAGGAAGGAGGTAAAAGGTGCATTTCTCTTGTAGTTTATGAAAAAACAATGGTGGCAAGTTGCAATAAGACAAAGGCCACAGAGTAATATTTCATGACAGTATGTTTCTTAAAATTGTTGCCATGCAAAACTTATAAAAAGTGACTTGTAACATTCAGTCATTTTAGCACAGTGTTATCGATTTGAATTGTACGTTTTCAGGTAACTAGTAGCTTTTATGTAATGATACACTATAATAATATATAATATAATATGTTCACGTGTATTATCTTTTTCTCGAGATATGATGTTACCTTTTGTGTCAGATCACGTGCAGAGTGCGAAAATCGGAAGCGTATTTCCTACTTCAGTTACACGTAACAAGATTCGCAGCCCCCTCTCATTATTTGTTAATGATGTTCCCCGAGTGCAAAGTATCGGGCGCTTGACGATGTACACAATAAACTAATTTATTCCAATGCTTTCGCAGCAGATGCATTTTAGGAAACTTTGCTCTTCTATTTCTTCTAACTATATTATTGAATATGGATGATCTATTTTCCTAAGACAACGCATTCTCTCCTGATTTGTTTAAATCACTCACTAAGCTCTGACATTTGTCGTTTTTGATTTCTCTAGATCTTGTGATGCTCAAAACAATGTGTCATCGAGTTTTTTTGTTTTCTTTTCCTCCCTATTCTACAGACCACGGAGGGAAAACATTGAAATTACTTCAGTAAAATGCAATATCGAGTTTTGGATCATAAAATAATTATTTTTGATTCTTGTGAGCTTCAATTTCGCTGAAATGTCAGGATTAGGATTTGCTAATACTGTTACAAAAATAGTGAATGTTGATGCAGGTGGCGAGGTTAAGTTCATGTAGTTTTGTACCCAAAAATCGAGATGTCTGAATGGATGGAAGAACGTGCCACGTACAACTCAAATTGTTTGAGGAGTACCTTGGATAAAAAATCTCGGATAAAACCTAGCTGAACGCCGTCCAATATTAAAACCAGAGATTTCTTTCTCAATGCAATTTATACCTCAATTTTATATCCTTCAGTTTTTTAAAGTAGTTTTTGAGTAGTGACTCGTGACACTAAGAGAAGGAAAGGTTTCAGTTTGAAGTGTATTTCCACTAGTTCCACATGGGACCATGGATTTTTTGTACCTGACAAATCACAATGTTTCTCGTGAGAGCAACTCAAGTAGTTGTTCAGATAAAGCTAGAAAAGTACTGTTAAATTCATTGACAATATTTTTAAACCATTCAAAAAAGTAAAAAACCTCTGTGGTTCCATGTGAAACAACAAAGTTCCCTAAAACACATCCGCCACGAAAGTGTTGGAAATCAATCACGAACTTGATCCTGTGGGACTCCGTATCTTTATCGTGACTAACATATGCAAAATAAACCGCCATTTCGGTCATTCAACGGTACCACAAATATCTGAGGACATGGTTTTTACTGAATCGCATGATAATGACGGAATATCGGGAAGATACTACCCAATTAGCAAAAATTGACATCGGATATGTGGAATGTTTCTTCACGTAATGCACTACAATTCACATTCAGAAACCCCCCAGTACGGTTTGACCATTCTTTGTTAGTTCCGGGACCCTCCTCAAGAGATTTCTGTAGAAAATTTTCTTGAACCATCATGATCAGGCAGGTATCGTATACCAATGAAGAGTTCGTTTCCTGATAGCATCGATGCAAGTTTTTCCAGGGATCCGGACACAATGTGGATAGCTAGGTCGAGTTCTGTTGCTGTCTCGAGGAGAATTCTAGCGGCCGGTTGCTCTTATCGGTTTCTCCGAACAATACCAGGCGAATGCCGGTGCAGTACAATACCATAGGGGCACGGTACGAGTCACATGTGAATAAATCCAAGTTTATGCGCTGACACAAAAAAGAGAAAGGATTACGTAGGATGATGACTCTACTCCAGATATGTCACAGGTTAATACTTTAGTGGGGCTTGTTCATACTCTGTTATATTACGTAATAAACGATTTACTCTCAAACTATCTGAATTTCGTGTCAGCGGACACAATTGTGCAAAATAGCAGTATTTCAGCTCGTCTCGGAAAAAAAGAACAGTAGCAGTATACCAGTTCCATGATACTATAACAAGTTCTCTTGTTACAGTACTGCAACTGTTTTTTCGTGTATTGAACGATAAATGTAAACGCTGGTAAACCATTAATATTGTACAATATAAATCGTGTTCCAAAGTAGTTTTATTTGAAGGCGTGATTATTTGATGTTTGCGGAAATGTCAACTGCCGTGATCACTCTTCTCTGTGAGAGGTAGCTCAGGGCATCAACTATTGTTACTGCAGTGCCTCTCACCGGGAGGACCAGGGGTTTTAATCTCACAGTGGCAGAATTTTCGATCTTAGCCGAATAGCTAGGTCGAGTTCCGTCCCTGTCTGGAGTAGAATTCTAGCGGCCGGCTGCTCTGATCGGTAGTTTTCCGTGGTTTCTCCTAACACCACCAGGTGAGTGCCGGAGCAGTTCCCTATCTAACGGGCCACAGACCGTGCGCGATATTGCCTTCCCATTCCTTGTCCTCTCCTCACACCTTTCGTATACACTTTTACATCCACGTGCACTACACTACCACATATGCCGGGAGACCGATCGGGAGCTTAGAGTTGGTCCCGTCTCAAGCGGTGTCCCTCTAGTGGGAGATACACGCTAGCCGATGGTAGATCTACGCCGGATCTTGCTATTCAGCGGGAGGAGATAACCGCCACCTCCTGGTCAAAAACGTGCACTACAGTAAGGAACTAATTTCCCTAGAAGTTTACGAGCTCGCAATCACTAGTAATCAATCAATCAATCAATCAATCAATCATTAATGAATCACTAGTCCTGTTAGTGTTGTGAATGTTCTCATGCCTGGAGTGGCTATGTTTCTCTCCCGCTGGATGATGGAATTCAGCGCCAACATACATCACGTTGTCTTGCCAAGGAATTCGCAATTCGGGTATATTACCCGGCGGGTTATCACCCCAGGCGGGCAAGCTCAAAGTTCCAGACTTGCTCTCCTGACATGTGTGGTAGTCTAGTACAGGCGTGTGTATGGGGAAAGGATAAGTCAAGAAAGTGCACCGGTCCATGGCTCTTTTCCTTGAGTACTGCTCCAGATTATTTCCTGGTGTTTATCTGAGAAGTCACAGTAAACTGTACACCATAGCAACCGGTTCCTAGAATTCTGCTGCAGACAGCGGCTGAAATTGAGATAGGAAACCCGCCCCTGCCGGGACTCATACTCCGGGACATGCGGATATGTCGCTGCAGAGACAGCAGCAATGCTGACTCCGAGTTTGAAAGCATGAGAGAAACTAAACAATAGTCATGAAATATGTAAACCCTTAGTTTTCCATTTATTAAAAACGTCGGTACGAAACTATCATCGAAGTCTCAAATTCTAAAATCGTAAAGCGTCTTGAGAAATTTACAGGGGCAAATAAGTTTCATCTCAGTTTGAATCGTGTATTTATATATACTTATAGACCTTGTATGTTTAGAGGTTTTATTTATTTATTTATGCCAAAAACAGTTAAAAACTGTGTGTGACGTGCGGGGGAAACGTTAATTTGAAGTTATCTTTATGTTCAGAAGCAAAACAAAGAGGATGTTTATCTTTGTCACTTACGGTCAGATTTATCCGACTTTGCAAGTTAGCGATGTTTCCAGCCCTATGCTCTATTTTTATTTATTATCCACACCTAGGGCTAAAGGAGACATGTGGGAGCATGGTCTATTCCCCTCACCGTATCTAGCATACTTTGCCTACCTTATCTATTTCTTTCGTCGCACAAGGTGAGGCAACTATGGAAACTGAGACGATTGTAATGGAAAGCTACGCCTCTATTTTGCCCCTCCTGGGAATCGAACCCGTGATCCCAACACGGAAAGCTAGCACGCTATTCTTAAGACAACCGAGCAGATGAATCATAAAAAATATGTTCTCTTAGTTTTATCTCCCCCCCCCCCGACGAAAACTATTCCCACCAGCAGACCCAGACATAACGAGGATGAACTATTTGAAAGAATAGCGAAGGGAATTCGATAACACATAGCTCATCATTGTCATCTTTACGTGGAACAGAATATGGTTTTCCCTCTTATATCCATTAAGAATGAAGTTTTATATTCAAACTGTCATATACAAAACACAAGCACTATTCTTACTAACATTATTAATAGTTTAACACTCGAGTATTCTCTTTTTTGTCAATTAATATGTGTTTGAAAAAAATATTTTCCATGTAATACTAGCACTCGACTTTTCAATTATTATTAATACGTATCATCATAAGTGGACAAAGGATAATATATTTCTGAGAAAACATGTTAAAATTAATTTAAAAAAATTCAACACGTCAATTGATATGGTCCCGTTAGTGTAGTGAGCGTTATATCCCGAGGTGTGGTGGTGTTCATCCCCCGGCTGGTGGATGAAGAGATCCGACGCAAACCTACATGCCAGCTTGCGGAGTTACCTCTGCCACCGGAGCACTGCCCTAGACGGAATTCCCTGGACAAGATGGGTGTAGTCGTAAAGTGCGTCTATGTGTGTGCGTGTGTGTGTTAAGGAAGGAAAGTCAGGGGCAAGGATGAGGAAGGAAGTACCGCGCGCATTCTGTGGCCCCTATGTGAAGACATTGCTTCGGCAAACGCCTGGTATTGAGCGGAGAAACGGAATCCTACTGAACAGAGCAGTAGACCGCTAGAATTGTCTTTGTTAGCAGTTGATGTCGGTCAAGCTATGTAGCAAGTGTCGAAAATCTTCCAATGTTGGGACTGAAACAACCATGATCGTTCGGTTTGGCATAGTGTTGTTGCCCTGAGATATTCGAGCAGATAAATTCTTTAGAATAAGTAGTAAAAAAATCCGAACTCTCTTTGAGAATTACATTTTTCATAAGGTCTCTGACGCAAACGTTGCCTGCTTTACATGTAAAAATTGGTTTTTGTTCATTTACATACGTCTCCATCCCAACGTCTCGACTGCATGCCTGTGAATACCTCACGCCTTAGATTGAACCAAAATGTCGAGATGTGCTCGCACATTTAAGATGCCCAGATTTTAAGACCCCTTCATTTCCTCTCGAATCACGATGTTCCCGCATGCACGACACGATACTTCCAGCCCGGAACACCGTTTTATGGTTCCTTTCTGTGACGTCAGTCACGATCAGCTGAATCTTTTGACGTCAATCACGATCATTAACAAACATGGCGAATGCGTGAGAATAGCTTTTTGGGCGTGAGGCGTTTGAAAAAGGAATCTAAGCCAGATGTGCACCAAAGGAAAAAAACATTACTATAGAAAGGATATGTTGAAATGTCGTTCTTATTTGTAAATGTCAAGACATCTTCACCAAGCTTCCTGTATTATTACGAGCTACATGGTGTCATTAGTACTGTGCGCACTAGTGCAAATGTAAATCACTGAGTGTTATTAAGCAAGTTTCCGTAATATATCGCTGATGATTTCTAAGAAACAAATTGGAACTTTCCTGAAATGTGTAAGCTACTATCCTAAGGATACATTCACATTTCATTGTCTGTAGACGAAAGAAGACAAATGTAACTGATAATACAAATAATTCCCTGCTTTGATCAACACGTTAAGAAGTCAAGGTATTGTAACTCTTTATGGCAAAATGACTACCGGTTTCTGTGCTATGAAATCCCTATCTTTACGCAAATGAAAAAAGTTCTCGGCGAAAATCTCATTGAGTTTAATAGGCAAATATTATATTTCTAAATTTATATTTCTAAACAACCAACAAGAATTTTTTTCAATCTAAGAGAGATGAAACGTAATGTAATTGATTATCTTTCCTTGCCGTGTAAGTTACGCATAGCCCTTGCGTCTTCCATCTGCATTAGCTGATAGCAGATCATCTCGCCTCCAAAGATACGTAAAAGTTAATCATGTTTAAACAGCACATAGTCTCTGAACAAACCGCCACCTCCTCTAATGTTCGAGAATGTGGAGAGTCATACAGTTTGATGCTCACCAATCTGAAAGGACAAAATTTCCGCCTAGCGATTCTTCGTTTTTTGTGAGTGGATTCACCATTAAAAATTATTAAGAAACAAAATTTTAATGTAATTATAAATTGTAAATTATAAAATTAAAAAGACGAATTCTGTTATACAATGCATATTTAATATAATTGATCGGTATCTGCTATTTCAATTCCGATATTTCTTCGAAAAGGGATCAACTGCTCCAGAAGAAATGGTGAGTTAGTGAAATAGATAAAATAGTGAATAGAGTAGTTTGCACGCGAATTGTCTTAATATAGTCGAAAAGGAGTGAAGGTTTCTTGCATATGTTGATTTATTTTCAAAGTAATATTGGTTGACTACGTAATGATTTGGTAGTTAAAGAATTTACAAATAACTCCCATCTTTAGCGTAAAGGTTTCAAGGTTTTTGGATTCCTCCTAGAGTTTGTAACTTTCACACTCGTTTGTGAATAGTCACTTAAGTATTGTAAAAGTAGTGCTACATAGTGAAACTCAAGGAAATGAAGAAACATCTTAATCTCTTTAAGTACAGTATTATTTCGTATGATTTCTATTGGATGATATGGCTAAGCGCAGCAACATCACTTCACTTAGAAATCGCCGACTCGGAGTAAAGTTGCAGTCCCAGCGATGGGTATTTGGGAAACTGGCTACAAAACTGTGTAGAATTCAAATTCTGCCTGCAAGTACACAACCGGCGACTGCTCTGATCGGTAGTTTTCCGTGGAAAGCGACGGCCCTCTCGGGAGATACCTTGTGGAGAAAACCACCGCTAGCGGAAATGTAGCTTGACGCCGGAACTAACAATCCAGCGTGAATTTACGACGAGCATCGTTATGTCGCAGTATATATCGTTAACTACACTCACGCTCGAAGGACATTAGTTGACACGACCAGAATAAAAATTACCGTAGAAAGTTTTTAGTATAACTAGCGAAAACGCGGTAAAAATACTGCTCAATAAAACCTCACAAAATAATTTTCGAAAAAGTCCTACACAGTCTCTTCAAGATCACTAATTACTCAAAATCGAAACTATTTCATTGTTCTTTGTTTATTTTCGAGTTTCTGGGTCTCTAACAAAACCATAGACATCTTACATGGCCAGAGGCTGCGTATTTTATTTAAATTACTGCACGCATTGAAAATGAATATTATAGATACTTGGCAACCAAGCAAAGTAGGTTAGGACGTAGTCCGCTGACGTCGCATTCAGGAGGCAGAGGTTCAATCCTGTGTCGGCCATCCTGACTGGGCTTTTCGTGGTTTCGCTCGGTCATGAAAGTGCTTGATGGTTGTACTGAAAAGCCACGACAGCCACTAACTGAATTCGTTAACTAAGTAAAATCACGAAGGTTAAGCGAGTTGGAGGCATCGGGGTTCCTGGTTGGGCGACCGACTAGGAACCTCGAGATCTAACGGCGCCGAGGCCGATTGCTCTTTACGGGATTAATGGCTAAATAGAAATTCAAAAGCGCCCGCTTGGGTTGGGGGCAGGCGGAGTCAGCGGTCTGCGCGCGGCGCAGCTGGCCCTCCCCAGGCGCAGAATAAGTCGTGTTTCGTGTCACCCGTCCGCCGCCACAAGCAGTCGCGACCTCGCGACCGTCTCAAGCCCCATGGAGACCGCGACCCCAGCAACCTCTCGCGCCGCCCGCCCCGCAACGCCCGGTCCCACTCCTGCCTCCCGCTCTCGACCCCGCGCCCGCCCGCCCGGCTCCGGCCCCGCCTCCGGGCCTTGCTCCCGGCCGCGCTTTCTGTCCCCGCCCCCCCCCGGCCCCACTCCTGCTCCGTCCTGACCCGCCCCCGGTTCCGGCCCGCCCACGCCCCGCCCTCCCGCGGCGCCACGGCCCACGCCCCTGCCTCAGCCTACGCCAGCGCTTCCGGCTATCGCTTCTTCCCGCCCCAACCCGGCCCCACCTGCCTCACTCCTTGACCCCCCCTTGTCGCCACCCGCGCCCTTTCCGGCCCTGCGCCTCCGCTCCTCCGCCTCCCCGCCACGCCCACGGCCGCCCTGCCGCATCGGCCTACGCCAGCGCTTCCCGGCCTGAGCCCGCTTGTCTGTCCCCGCTCGCGCCCTGCTCCTATTCCCGCCCCCTCCACCGCCCTCAGCACGCCCCCCTAACCCCGTCTCCTAGCTCCGCTGCCGACCGCTCCAACCGACGCCCCCAACCACTCGCTCTCGGCCCCTGCTCTTACTCCCGCTCACTCTCACACACATCGTCCCTCTACCCGCACGCCCGCAACAACGCTGCCCGCCCTTGCCCGCCCCAAGCCACGGCCACCCTACATCTTCCCCCGCCCCCGACTGCTCTGTATCTTAAGTTTAACATGGAAAAGTTACCTTAAGTCGTAGACAAATTACCGTATGAATCTCGATGTAATTGGTATTAATACACTCGTGTGAAGTTCAAGGTACTCTCTCGTATCGTAGTATCACACTTGTGTATTAATACCCATCGTTACATCATCGATGGATAATGTTCTATTTTTAAATAGCACGCACACTGCTCAAGAACAACAAATAAAGTACCCAGGTGTATCACTTCAATACATTAAATATTTTAACGAAAATCATCTTTACGAATACTGCAATAATATCGTATTGACTAGTATATACGAATAAACAGTTCAACAGATTTTTACATGCCAAAAATACCAAAAGGTTGATGTTACATAAAGCAATCCGTGAATTACACATATTTAATTGCCTGCGTCCTCTTCCTTGGAGCTTTTATGCCTCAGCCGAGTCGTGAGCAGTGACCCACTGAGTACGAGAATTCTTTCGGTACGCGCAGTATGAGAATAGGCGGATTAAGACAATCAAATATTGACATTTTTAAGTCAAAATGGAAACTGTTTTATTGCTGTTGGATTTTTTCGAGTTCTTGGGTACGTAACAAAATAGACACTTCTAACACAATCGAGGCTAGTGCAGCCTCTGTTTCTGATATTCCGAGATTTTTGCTCTTACCCATTATTGGTGGAGGATACAGAGCGGAAAACACAAACACTCATTGTAAGAAAAACATCTGGTCCAAAAACCGATACATAAATCCAGGAAATACTCAGCTGTGACTTGAAGATATGAATAATAAATTTATGGTAAACATGCAATCATTAAAGTAGATTTTTAGGGAATTGAAGTTTTGCGAATAGTCTCTTTTATCTAGAATAGAATGTTGAGATAATTGTAATGTTGTCCCACAAAGTCTCGATAATAGTTTCCTGTTGCAAAGCGCCGAAAAGACTACTTCGTTGATTTTTACTAATGGTAGAGAGTTCCTATAATTGCGTTCTGGTTGTTCAAGAAATGGCTGAATAAACCGGTGGGTTTCAAACTGAAGAAATGGTGGGTATTGCGTCGAACGGAGGTCGTCACGTGTACGAACAACGTAGCCGTGCCTCCGTGACTGTGAGATCTTGGACAGACACCTGCCTCAATCAGAGGCACTTCTCAAAGGCTATCAGAGAGACCATCACGCGATACTCCGACAAACACGACACGGATTCCGAAGGAATTAGGTGCGCCATAAAAATCTTCGTCAATAAAATGCGTCGTTGTTGCGGCTTCTTTTTTTACGCAATGAAAAGTTTGTCATTGGTTGTCTTCTTCACTAGAAGGGGTACATCAGTTTGCTTCTTCTTTTCATTCTTTCAAAATTCTGAGAAAAGTAGGTACTATTCCAAACAGTTTCATAAATAAAATTCATTTTGGGCTATTTTTAAGTTTTAAGTAATGCGGTTTGACAAATGTCCTTCTTTATTTGCGAACTATTTCATCTTCGTGTTGCTATAGCCATCTCTAGATCTGCGTTTCGTTTTATGTTGAAAATAAGGTAATTAAGATAGCTATTCTGTTTCTGAACAACGTTTTCTTGCCTTCTTATTATTCTCACTTCTTTTTCTCAGAAGGACAGAAAAATACCAGAGCAGAGTTTCAAAACTTAACTCCCATGCACTTAAACTTTCGTATTCTAATCTCTAAGATTTTCGGAAGGTTGAGTAGGATTGATATTCAATTCCCCAAAGCATTTCACCAGAAAAATAAGCGACTCCATCTGTTAGCAAAACAGCACTGCATCTGAATTATGGGAACTAATAAGAAACAGAATTTCAATTATCCAGATTAATTGGATAAGAGGTTATTGAGATAGTATGGAAATTCAAAAAAAATAAAGAAATTGCAGTCTTTCATAAACAGAAGTGAGACCTATCTAAGAAGAAGTAATTTTAGTATAATTGAAAACAAGATGATTCGAGTTGAATTGTAATTAGAACTTAACCATCAATAAACGTTAATTTCTATTCCTTTTCGATGCAATAAAATATGTTTTACGAGGGCATATTGGGAAATGTACCAAATGGATGCTCCAAGTTACTGAACCAGCCAATTTGTTAAACGTAAACAGCGAGTCTTCTATTAACCGCATTCGTTTCCATATTCGGACTGGTGTCTGGTCCTAGTTCAACTGTTTACAGCAAATATGCTATCGGAACCTTCGAAAAACTCCACGACCACCTGGATTGCAGATCTAAGCAGACTTCCCAGAATCCGGACAAAAGTCCCGCTCCCATGATTCCGCGTAGGAGGGCGTGTACCATTGTCAACAAAGGAACTCTTGAATATCCAATTAAAAATACAATTTTTTAATTGGTTGATTGATTAGTAATTACGCGCGCGTCAAGTGCTAATGTATTTAGTCCCGTAAGTGTAGTGCATGTTTCCCCGAATTTTGGCTGTGATCTTCCCCGAGTGAATGGCGCTGACCTACCGTCGGCTAACGGGGTTTCTCTCGACCAGGTATCTCCCACCAGCGAGGCACCGCCTCTGTGGAGGCAAGCTGTAAGCTCCCGACCTGTCTCCCAACACGTGTGGCTGTGTCGTGCATGTAAGTGTAGGTGTGTGTAAGTAATGGGTGAGGATAAAACAAGGGAAAGGAAGGAAAGATCGCGTGGTCCTTGGCCCGTTTTTTAGGGTACTTCTCCGGCATTCGCCTGATATTGATTGTAGAAAGCACGAAAAACTACCGATCGGAACAGCGTCCGCTAAAATTTCCTTCCAGACAGCGACTGAACTCGACCTAGCTATCTAAGCTAATGTCAAATATCGTGCCACAATCGGGACTCAAACCTAAATTCTCCCGGTCAGAGGGCAGTCATCTCAGAACTAAATCTCTCGGTTTAACTTCAACCATTGCCTTGCTTTCCTCTTTGGGCCTTCTTTTCCGAACCCAATTAGAAGTCCGGTTCGACAGCGGCTGGTTAAGACAGAGAGTACAGTTGCTTATCTTTAAGATCCTCTTTATTGATTAAATTCAAACATTGTTTATCACTTTGCATCATTCGCAACACACTTCATGGATGGCCAGAAAAGATTCAACACCCACTTTGTTTAGTAAAGTCGTATTTTCCCTATGCGGTCAGGGTTTGAATGCAATGTCTAATGTTGCCTACATCTTAGCCGAAGGATCCCATTGAAAAATTAAATTCCGATCTAGCTTAGCTTTCTAAGCAGTTTTCTCTGTATCAGGACAGGAGGCTAATTGCAATAATTTAGATTGGGACGGAGTCTGCAACTTAGCTCTACGATCTCCTTAACAAAAGTATACCTTTTGCTTAATGATTGAATTGTGTTTTTTTAAGGTCTAGACATAAGTCAATTAAATTTAATGACGCCTTACTATAAGTGACGAGACTTAGTGCTCTTGACATGAGATCTGCTCTTCCGTCTGACCAGCAAAATTCGCTACGGCCTTTCCACAGTCTAGCGGAGAAAGAAGGTATTACGACGAAACAGGCGATTATGCTTGAGGATATTTTAAATAGAGTAAATCTACTACATGGGATATCCGGATTCACTTCCTTTCCGAAGTAAGGCGAACGAAGAATGTTTATCTCTTAAAAATCGGATTTGCATTCGATCGAAAACCGTAACCCTAACAGTTACATCATCGAAATCATAATTCGGATGCTTGGATGCAAAATACTGCCTCTTGAATGTGGGAATCCCTTGAAACATTCAACCCCCGTCTTGCAGCGGAAGTGGAGGAGGCGCCCGGAATCCGCTAGCGGGCCGCGGCGGACGAGCGGTCGTCGACTAACAGCGACGAACTCGTGATCGAGATCTCCGTGCGGTCGTTTTTCGAGAGCTGTATCGTCGCGTACGACGGCGCGGCGCGGCCGGAGGCGGCGGGCAGAGAAAGGCCTCTCGTGACCTTCACAAGATGCGGCGCCCGAGGCTGTGACTGGGTTCTCGCCCGCCCCCCCCCCCTCCCCCTGCCCACGGCCCCCTTCGCCCCTGCCGCTGTGCACGCCGCCGCCCACCTCCGGCACTCGCCTTCTCCATCGGTCCTCGTCCTTACCTCCGCCACCAAGACCGCCACAACCACCACTCCCCTGCCACCAGCACCACCTCACTGTCACTCCCCATCTTACAAGCACCGCCAAACCATGTCATGACCACCCCAGATACCTCCACATTGTACAACTGCACTAGCACCACCCGCCGTATTCATCACACCCACCTACACTATCACCACACCACGCACCACTATCCCATCACCCTCATAACTACCTCCACTTGTACAATCCCCACGCACGCCAACACCACCACCTTCCAAAGCTGTCAACAGCCACCAGGGATAAGAACCATAACATTCACCACCACCCCACCATCACTTCCTCACGCCCCACAGCTACATCCAATTCTACAATACTCACTGGCACTATCAACACCCCACCATCACCATTTACCCACACGATCACCATCCCCCAGCATAAGCACCAACACCACTACCACCACCCCACCATCCACGAGCCACCATCACAATCACCAAGTTTCCACCACTGCCCTTACTTATGCCACCTCGACCACCTCTACCGTGCTACCGCGCCAGAACCACTACATCACCAAAGCTTCCCCAATTGCATCACGTCTGCTACTCTGGTGACATCCCACTACCTATAAAGCTACATAGCAACCCAGTCACAGTCTGGGGGAGAATTCTAGGGTCAACTTCTCTCAATGTTCACGATCAATATCCGCAGAATGCTGAATTAACAAACGGACAATGGCCGCGAGCCATCATTTCTTCATCATTGCACTCTCATTTCCCGTTTTTATTTTTATTATTTGTTTATCCATTAAATGTCCCGTAAGGGGCAGTTATCTTCCTAATACGGGGTAGTTAATTTATACTAAGGTTGCTTGTAGTTACCCGTCTTTATTCTTGTATACATTTTTCTGTCTCAGCTCTTGCGCAGACACAAGTACACTTAGACTTCAATTACGTAGATCTACACCTTGTCCCGGTCAGGGCGGTTACTCGATGGGAAGATACCGAAAGGGAAAACTCACAAGCTAACGTGCATGTGAGTACCTCTGACCTTCCAGTGGGGGTGGTTCACCGCCACCTCCAGTGTTATAACATGCACTACACTTTCTGGAACAATAACTTCCGTTGTAGATGAGGATGGATTATATAAACACACATTCATACCACCGTCGCCGCCTCGTTCCCCGGCCATCGCCCCTATCGTTGTTCCGTTCTTGAACCCATGCAGACCGTACCACTGCTACCGTCATTAACGCCTCTGCCGCTGACGTCATCAACATCCCCGTCAGCTACTCCTATCTTTCCCGGCGTTGGAGTATTTTGAACACTAAATACATAGGTATAGAATTGTAGCGGCCAGCTGCTCTGATCGGAGGTTTTCCGTGGCTTCTCCGATGAACACGAGGCGAATACCAGAGTAGTACCCAAACAAACGGACCACGAACCGCCCGCATTTGTTCTTCCTCTTCCTTGTCCTTTCCTTTCCTCATACGTACACACCACGGCCACAGACACTAACATGCACTACACTACCACACATGTCGGAAGACCGGGCGGGAACGTAGAGGTTGTCCCGGCTGGGGCGGTGCCCCGCTGGTAGGAGATACCCGGTTGGGGAAAACCCGCTACCCTTCGGTAGGTCGGCGCCGGATCTCACCATCCAGCTTGTGACGATCACCGCCACCTCCACAGTAAAAACGTGCCCTCCACTTATGGGACTAATGTCCTTAGCAGGACACGTGCCCGGCATCAGTAATCAATCAATCAATTAAAACCCGATCTGCCACCACTGCCTCGGATACGATTACCCGCGTTCTTCTCTGAGTCCAACGCTGCCGGGACTACCTCCTTTTAAGAAGAGATCATTTTATATCGATAAATCGCTCATACTTTCTTGCGTTATTTCTAAATTTGCAATTTTCGAAAATTCAGAGTTCATCGAGAATGAGACCCACGTCATGCTTTTAAGCGCCCTTCTTCTATTTGTTGGAAAAGAAGTGCAGAAAGAATTTGCAGCGGTTTTTGAGTAAATGTCGTTTTTTATAAATTGCATTAATTAATAAGTTTCGTTTTTAATTGCGACTACTATTTGCCATAAGTTGAAATTAAAGTAATTATTAAAAGTACGCTAACCAAGAACAGTTCTCGCTGTGAACCTGTGAAAGTCTCCTATACATGGAAGACTAAATAAACTATGATTTTGAAGTATTAAATATTCGTTCCTTTCCAAATTTTCATTGCGTTTTTCTAAACATAAAAGAGAATAAATAATTTAAAATTTAATAAGGCGCTATTTACTGCTATGTGGTTCCAAGAGAAGGCCAGAGTAGACGTGCACCGTTATGGCGGATAGTCAGTCTCCAGTATACATTCAATACTCCTTCGGACTTGCTATCTCAGGGCATCACTGCAGAGTCTCTGATCGGGAGGTCCTAGGTTCGAGAACCGATTTTCGTAGTAGGATTTTCGACAATACATTTTCAACTACAGCGGATTCAGTCGCTGTCTGATGGAAAATTCAGGCGGCCGGCTTCTGTGAGCAGTAGTTTCCCGTGGTTTCTCCTATCAACACCAGGCGATTGCCGGAGTAGCACTAACAAACTGACCACAGACCGCGCGCGATCTTTCCTTCATCTTTATTGTCCTATCCTTATTCCTTACTCCTCGACCATTTCTCGAGCAAACACATGCAATACACTTACGGAACTATTGACTCTAGCGCCCGGAATCACTAACAATGAATCAACCTCCGCTCTTCCCTATGGCTTCCTCGACCATCTCCTGACGCGGTGCCGTCGCAACTTTTACAGTCCTCAACACCACCGCTGTCGCCGCCTCCACCGCCGCTGCCATTTCCACCTCCACCGCCAGCGCGACTGCCGCCTCCACCGCCGCCTACCACACTTGCCTCCCCCACCACCATGTCGGCTGCCTCCACCGCTTCTTCAACCGCGCGTCGCGTGTGCTTGCCTCCACCGCCGCCTGCCACCACTGCCTGCCACGCCGCTGTATCTGCCGCCCCAACGCTGCCTCCCCCACTGCTCCAGCGCTACTTCACCGCCGACGGTGTGTGCCACCACCACCGCCGCCACCGCTGCCTTCACCGCCGCCCTCCACCGCCTCTGTGTCTGCCGGCCTCCACCGCGACTTCCATCGCCGCGCGTCTGCCTCCTCCACTGCCGCACCACCGCCGCGAGTGCCGCCTCCCTCGCCGCTTCCGCCGGTGCCGCCGCCGCCGCCCCGCCGCCGCCGCCGCCGCCGCCGCCGCCGCCGCGGTGCTCGCGCCGTGCATTTGTCAGGCGCGGAGCTGTCAGCTGTCGATGAGCGAACTCCTTGCTCGAGGCGCTGGGCGGGACAGCCGGCGAGCAGGCGGCGCGCCACAGTGGAGCAAAACCCCTCACAAAGCGAGCAAAATATTTCTTTACACGCAATTACCTTGATTTACTACTAATGATTCCTGGCACGAAAACGGGCAAGGTTATTTGTCCCGTAAGTGTAGTGCACGATTTTGTTTTCTTCGGCAGGGAACGGTGATCTTGTCCCACTGGATGACGAGATCCGGCAGCGACCCACCGGCTGACTCAGGGTATTCCCCAATCTAGGTATCTCCTTCCAGAGGGACATCATGCATCCGAGACACGCTCTAAGTCCCCGACCGCTCTCCCGGCATGTATTGTAGTGTAGTATATGTAAGTCTGTGTTTGTATGTATGTGTGTGTGTGTGCGTGTGTGAGGGGCGAGGATAGGACAAAGAATGGGAAGAATAGATCACGCGCGGTCTGCATCCCGTTTGCCACGGAACTGCTCCGGCATTCAAGTCGTATTGATCGCAGAAACCACGAAAAACTACTGGTCAGAGCAGCCGGGCCGCTAGAATTCTCCCGACAGCGACTGAATTCGACTTAGCTGAAAATCTAGTGTTGATAATCCAGCTCGCACCTAGGACCTCCCGGTCAGGGGCTTTGCAAGGCTCTTTTTCCTCTATCTTGACCTATCTTCACATCCCTTTCTCTCTCTCTCTCACACACACACACACACACACTCATACACACGCACAAAACTTGCATGGCCAACACTACCAAAGATATCAGGAGACCAGACGGCAGCTTAGAGATTGTCCCGAGTGCGGCAGTGCCCGCTGGTGGGAAATATCTGGGTGGGAAAGCCCCGCAACTAACGTTCAGGTCGGTTCCGGATATCCCCATCCACCAGGGTAAGAATACCCTCCACCGTTATAAAAGCATGCACTACACTTATGGCGCTAATTATATTGGAGTGACCGTTCAGAAACAATACTCAGTCAATCGATTGTCAATCGTATACGCTCAGAAATTTAAGGAAAACGAAACAGGTTGTGGGCAATTAACAGATGTGGATGGTTTAGTTAGATACCCAGTATTTCATGAAAAATACAAAAGGCAACGAGTCAATTTCGGTTTTGATTGAATGATCCTAGTATTTGATAATGCAAATTCACAATATCGCATACCTGACGTTACGACTAAATTCTCATATTCGTCTCCAACGCCAAAACTCAAGCTGAAAAATTAACCTTCGCTATTTACGTGTGCCGTTTCAGAGCAGTTATGCTTTGATATTTTTAAAGTGGCCGATAATATTAGGTCATTGTAACACCTCCTATCTTATAAAATATACATTTTTAACAGTGGTAAGCCCATTTCTGACGCCAGGAGCACCGTTAAGAAGGACGTTCCCCAATTAATTAAAAATATTCATTAGAAGGTAGGAGGTACAAAATTAACCTAATGTCATCGGCAACTTTAAAACAATCGAAGAATAATGTGTGCTGCTCTTTGCCGCCATTTTCCATATAATAGCAGCATTTTTCCTGCTGCAGGCCACTAAAATGAGTTTTCACTCAAATCTCCGGGTTACACATGTTACATAAATAATTAATAAGTAATCATAACTTTTAAAATCTGTTTTTGTGAGATATGCAAAAGTTTCAACCGGATATAAAATGTTAAGGGAAGTGGGCTATCTTCGAAACATCTTCAATATTGGTGAGTAGCATTCAAGACGTACCAATGAAAAAATATATTTCCGTATAAAAATGTTGAATTTATTACAACAAAATTAATATTTTTAAGTTAATTTGCTTCATAAAATGTCTTAAATAGGAAATTCTAATAGTTTTTTAGTTTGTGTAAATGATCTATTAAGTCATGGTTGAATTATAATATAATATTACACTAAGATGTTCAAAATTCATACTTTGCTGGCAGGTAGACAGTTACATATGTTTCTTTTTTTGTTTTGTTTTTTGTATATAATTTAGTAGTATCTGAAAAGTCAAAACTATTACGTTCATAGGAAATTTATTTTGGTTTGTTTTACAATACGTATGTACTGTTTTGTGGGCATTATTTTCAAAATGTTTGATTGACCTTTTTTTTCCAACAATTTAATCGGTCATACATATACATTTATGTGTGCTCCGGTACGTAATTTTTAGCAGATGTAATATCCCATAATACTTTCAAAGATACCTCAAGCAGCCGCGCTTAACTGTTAAACTGAACTTCTTGCGAGCCGCATACGTTAAGTATTTTATTCTTCTTTTAGAGCATTCCTTCATAACGGTGCAACATTGCAGAATTGAATGTCGAACATACTCTCCGCAGCGTTTCTAATATTATATTATAATTTCGATAATTTACATAAGATATTGAGAGAACTATTCACCTATGCGTCTGCGACTCGCAATGGCCGAGTACCACATAAAACCAATTTATAGGATTCTAAAGTGTATATTAGGTTTGAATATTTTCTGCATAATCCTTCAGATTCAATCAGATATTAATGACAATATTTCCATTTATTGTATCAATTTACATAAATCACTTTATTTGTCTTTTAAAATACAATTAATTAGTTAATATTTGATTTTTTTAGTATAAGACTGAAAGAAAGGAATTATTTCAGCAAGTGTTGAAAACAAATTAATTACCTAATACTAAGCTAACGCCCCCTACCTTTATGTGACGCAGTGTAATGTTGCCTTAAACTCCTTTCCCCGGGTTTAGCAGTACGTAATTTATGGACGATCAGCGTAGATGGCTGAGGGTTTCAATCGATGACACTGTAGGGCCTCTGACTGGGATCCTAGGTTTTGAATTCCGTTGGTGGCGGAATTTTCGACATTAACTACTTAGCTACGTTAAGTTGCTGAAGAGACGTTATTGAAGAGACGTTAGACGTTGCTGAAAGAGAAACCTAGTGAACGGTTGCTCTGATCGGTAGTTTTCTGTGATTCATCCAATCATCACCAGGCGAATGCTGGAGCAATGCACTAGCAAACGAGCCTAAGATCGCGCGCTATCTTTCCTTCCTTTTCTTGTATATCCTCACCTCTTACTTACATTCAGACACTCACATGATCTACGCAGCCACATTTGTCGGGAGACCGCTCGAGAGCTAACAACTTGTCCTGACTGACGCTACACTCAGTGGGAGATATCTGGTTTGGGAAAACCCCATTAGCCGACGGTAAGTCAGCGCCGGATCTCGCCATTTAACGGGGGGAAATTACAGCCACCTCCCGAGCAAACAACGTGCACTTCACTTACGGGAATAATGATATTGGTAGTGGACCGCAATCACAAATCAATCAATCAACCTTGAGATCATTCGCATGCTTATAGCATGACCTGTCTGGTAGGAATTTGTCCCAGATGGTAGGAACAACAGTGCCCAGCTGGTAGGGAATACGTAGATGCCGCATGCCGACGTGTAGGTCGTTAAGGAAATTCTGCATGGAAGATTACCTCTTACCTAGTAATTGAAGCTCACAGAATCACGAAATATCAAATTAATCGAACAATCCAATCTACCCATCGCATTACGGAACACCGCGTGTGTCCGCAGATCGCAAAACGGTAAAGTGCTGCATGTAATTAACGCCAGCGCTTATACTTGTGACACAGGCGTTGGGGCAGACATTGGCGCAGCTTTCGCGAGGGCGGAGATATGGCGCTGGCTCTGTGCAACAATCCCACCAAACATCATAAGCCTAACGTCAATAGATTCTGATTATTAGACTCAAACGTTTAACATCCATGTCCCGCTAACGCCTGCCATTGTGGCGTTTGGCGCAGGCGTTGGCGCATCATGCGCGGAGGCAGAGAGATGGCGCCGGCTCTGAAAAACCGTCCATCATTAACATAACGTCAATAGCTTCTGAGAATGAGACTCAAACATTTCACATTGCAAGGAAGGGCTTTCCATACCTCCCCCCCCCCCAAACGCTAGCGCTTGTGGCGGTTGGCGCAGGCGTTGGCGCAGCAGGCGTTGCGTGGGGGCGAAGCGATGGCGCTGAACAATCATCCATAGGGCTAACGTCTCAAATATTTTTCGTTGCAAGGAAGGGCTTTCCATGTCCCCCTAACGCTGGCGCTTGTGGCTGTTGGCGTAGGCGTTGGCGTATCGTGCGCGTAGGCAGAGAGATGGCGTTGGCTCTGAAAAACCGTCCTTCATTAATATAACGTCAATAGCTTCTGAGAATGAGACTCAAACATTTCACATTGCAAGGACAGGGCTTTCCATACCCCCCTCCAACGCCAGCGCTTGTGGCTGTTGGCGCAAGCATTGGCGCAGCAGGCGTTGCGTGAAGGCGAAGCGATGGCGCTGAACAACTATCCAACCACCACGTAGGGCTAATGTCTCAAATATTTTACATTGCAAGGAAAGCGCTTTCCATACCCCCTCTACCGCCAGCGCTTGTGGCGGTTGGCGCAGGCGTTGGTGCATCATGCGCGGAGGCAGAGAGATGGCACTGGCCCTGAAGAACCGTCCATCATTAACCTAAGAATCAAGTTCTCTCTTACCTTATATAGCTTAGCTTAGGTTATAGCTTCTGAGAATTAGACTCAAACATTTCACATTGCAAGGAAGGGCTTTCCATGTCCCCCTAACGCTGGCGCTTGTGACGGTTGGCGCAGGCGTTGGCGCAGCATGCGCGGGGGCGGAGCGCTGGCGCTGGCGCTGGCTGCGCTGGTGCTGCTGCTGCCGCCGCCGCCGCCGCCGTCGGCGTCGCCGTCGGCGTCGCGGGGCGCGGCGCGAGTGGGCGTGGCGGCCGAGCCACCGCCGCCGCCCGCGCGCGCCCTCGGCCCCGGGGCTGGCGCCTCGCGAGGCGACGGGGACGAGCTGCCGGCGGAGCTGCTGGTCTCCGAGTTCCTCTTCGCGCACGAGACCAAGACGTGAGTACCAGCGCCTGCCTCCTTCCGCTTGCAGCTCGTTCCTCTACAAATAAGCTGTATACCTTAAGCATTCCCTCAAGGTGCCAACAATATTCCAGCATTATAAATTCTCTGTTTGTTGTTTGGGTTTGCCGTTTTAGGGTCGGATTTATTTCCAATGGTGGGCACGAAACTCTTCATAATGATTTCTTATCGCTTCGTCATTACCAAAATTCCATCTGCCCATATGTGATTTAACAACAACAACGACAATTATTATTATTATTATTGTTATTATTATTATTATTATAATTTTTCATGAAGTCACAGCTGAGTGGAACTCCAGTAAAGTGACAACGGTGCCGATAATAATGTCTGCCACAGGACTGAGCTCGAAAATGACACTTCGAACACTAGAGTGTCTCGACTTGGATGCCAGGAATATAGACAACATTCAAAAGTGAGTCATCTTGAATACATGGCGTATTATTAGAAGCCACCTGAATCTTCAATAAACCAACCCCACACCCGGTCATCATTCGTGTGAGTGGTTGACATATCGACCAGTAAAAACTGTGAATAATAATAATAATAATAATAATAATAATAATAATAATAATATATAATCAAGTCTCCTACAACCGAAAACATACAGAGTGCATTACAAACTACAGGAATTATCATAGACAGTAGCCATATTATGGGAAAGTTTTAAATTTTTTGTCGGTCTCATGCGTCTTTAACCATTGTAAACATGCAACCCTATAAGTTTGTTAAGTGGTTAAGTAAGTTAAGAAATTTATAAACCTTAGAAACGTGTTTTAACATCCTTAGTAACCTAAATAAACAACCACCCATTCATCGCAAGTCAACATTATTACGAAAAACTCACACAATAATTTACAAGACAAATAGTAATCAAAGTAACGCATTTTTTGGGTGATGTTCATTATTAACTATAATGTTATTAACTGTGCAGTTTGAAAAATTAATATTTGGTAAATTCTTGAGATACAGACATCCATATTCCTCAAACCACGGTATACAAGTGAATTGTTGAAATAGATATATCGCAAGCAATACCCAAAATATTGATTATCGTGCCACAACAACAGAATTCGTGTTTAATATCGCAGTAATGTTGT
Source organism: Gryllus bimaculatus (assembly GCA_017312745.1). Classification (NCBI taxonomy): domain Eukaryota; kingdom Metazoa; phylum Arthropoda; class Insecta; order Orthoptera; family Gryllidae; genus Gryllus; species Gryllus bimaculatus. Next base: position 23,107,139 of record BOPP01000003.1, read on the forward strand.
AAATTTTCTCAAAAATATTGAGATTTTATGGTGTCCAATAAAACGTTAAATACACCACGAAATGTTAGTGTTATTACTGCCTCAACCAAATTACAAACCTCGGTTTGATTTTTAACTTTTCGCATCGGTAGTAATAACACTCATAACATTTCTAGATATTTTAATAGCTATAACAGTGGGTATATACTATGAAAATATCTGCTGTAAATGCTCTGTAATATTTTTTTTATACGATCTCGATACTGCTCGTTTCTGTACGATACTGCTCGTGAATATTTCGCGAATATTCATTCTCGCCTGAGATATGGCATAATATTCTGGGGAAATACATCTTGTAGGTCTCAGACTTTTAGCTTACAAAAAATAATTGTACGAATAATAAGCAAATTCCACCCACGTGATTCTTGTAAGCATCTCTTTGTTAATCTTGGTATCTTACCACTACCTTGTCTCTTGATATATGAATCAGTGGCTTTGGGAAAAACGACCTACTTAAGAGCCGGAATATATTTTCAGCAAACGCTGATATCTATAACTACAACACTCGATGAAGAAATCATATTCATCAGGTAACAGTATCAACATCTCGCTACAAAAAAATCACATATAATACATGTACATTATTTTACAACACCTTGCCAGATGACATTAAATGATTAAATTCGGTACAAAAGTTGAAGTCCTATGTAAAATATTTTATGCTCCACAACTGTTGCTATACAATTAGAGACTATATCTAGCATCCAAAAGGAAAGTAATATTAATATTAATATTAACAATGACATTTAATGTACTATTTACCATTTGGATTGTATAATTCTACATAACGTGTAACAAGTATTGTACTTCAGCTTCTGGACCAATGACCCCCATCTCGAATAGATTTTCGTCCAGTTTCCCTGATCCTTGAGCAAATGGTGAGATGGCCTCCTGTTTTGCTTCTGTACATAAATGTAACTTCAATCTAACTTCTCTCCATATCACGTTACACACATTTTTAACTGATACCACAGTACCTTTGCGTCGACCGAGAGTTGAAATTCTGTTAGCATTCTGTCCAGTCACCAGAGCCCGGACATACGACGAATTTTTCAGCAAGAAAACTGTCATTACAGGGCCGTAGTAACGAAAAAGTGATAACTCTAGTTGCTTAAATTGGAAGGTGGGAATCATCTTAAAAGTGGTGTAGCCACATTCAATGTTTTGTGGGTACTTCATGACGAAAAATTGAATGACGGTAAAACGTTCGCCTGTGAACGACTCTGGCGGCTAAACCGTTCAGCAGATTTTCTCCAAAACTGATATTCCCAATCAACTTGGCTGATGTAGCGGCCCCTTGAATTTGAAACCGATATTTTGATTTAGGAGGAGATACTTTACAGGAAGCCTCTGGAACATTTTCCAAATTTTCAAAGAGAAAACTAATTTATTTTATTAAAACGTTTTTGAATGGTGTGAATGAGGTTATGAGAATGGTGCAGGTCTCATTTTTGTTAAAACCATAATTTTTCGAAAATTGCAAAAGTTCATAACTTTTCGATATATCCCTACAACTAAAATATTAAAGATAGAGATTTTCCACCTTCATGAAATCTGTTACTTAAAAATATTTTCAAATGAAGTCGTGTATACTTTTCGAAAGTGTGAGTGTTTTTCGCATAATTTTACGTAAAAATACTGTCGAGTAGGTATGTGCTGCTTTAGTACTACTACTTTATTTTTATTTTATATCCTTATTAAGTAATAGAGTAGCTTTTACGCGTGCGTTTAGTCAAAGAATCGAGAGATAAGAAATAAGAAGAAAGTTTCATGCGATGCATCTCGGTCTCTTGACGAGAATTTATGCGTATTATGTGTGTGAGTGTGAGTGTGTGTGTGTACTTTAACCTATTCAAACACGACGTATGATACATAAAGGGGTAATATGTATCTCATTCCATTCCTCTTGATCAGACAAATCGATTGGCACAATACTTAGTCAGTTTCTTCTGGGATATTTTGGAAGAAATCTGAAAAACAATTTTTTTTATGATTTCAATGCACCTTCTTGTATACTGTTAAATGCTGTGAATTACTATATTCTCTTTCCATTTACTTTATTCATCATAATGAAAATAATTAAACAATTTTGAAAAGAAACACAAAATTAAGAAGTATCTTAATCGACAATTTGTCATGTAGCTTTCTTCTCCTCAGAATTGACGTGCCAGGCAAAACTAATATGTTGAAAATTAATTTTAATTATGAACTCTTATCTAAGAATCTTATCTAGTGAGAAATGGAAAGTTGGAAGCGGAACTTCTGTTATTTCAATAGTAGTCCATATTATTATAAGAATGAAATACTAAAAATTAAGTTAAAAAACTAAATAGTGCAAAAATTGAAATGTCTAGAAAAAATGCAAAAAGATGCTTGCACTGAAGTAAGTGCGAAACGTTGCTACTAAAGCGCAGTTAGGAGTCCATTTCATCTTATATTTGCAAGACAAAATCATCTAGGCACTTTAAAACAGGAAGTAGTTAACGTGCAGTACCTAAAATTCTAATTTTTAGTTATACTTTTCAAGTCAACTTGCAGGAATCTTTATTCGAAAACGTTTCTGCTTAAATTTAGTAACCTCTTACGTTGCCAGACATTTTCCTTCAAGCACAATTCCCTTACTGCCTACCTCGACATGGCCGTACAATGGAAGTTTTCGAAATATCCACGCACAAAAGAACTGGCTGCTCCAGGAGAAGGCCGTCGCGGAGGAAAACTGTGAGATCTGAGGACCCTGGGGGACTCCGAAAGCTTTTTCTTCCTTTTGTTACGTGTCAGCCGAGGGTTGCGTCTTCTCTATCTGACCCTGAATCTGTGACTCATATTACACGTGACAAATCACGAGTTAGCATCTGATCTGTCTTTTTCAAAGCGGCAAGAGGAACGGAGCGCCCAAGGGGATATAAAAAGCGTGGGAACGCAGGAAACTCCGTCCCAGCCAGGTGTTGGTGCCATCTTGATGTGGATATTGAATAAGATGTACCAGATATTGAATGTCATAGAAATCCAAGAAGCAGACTTTGGGAGTTTTTTTCTCAGGATGATGTATAGTAGTGTAGTTGTGGATTAGGAAACACAATTTACAGTGCGTCTTGTAAGAGACATTCAGGCAATGAACACCGAATTGCCTCAAAATTTTACGCAATTATCAATTTATTAAAAAACAAAAATACTTTCATAATCTTTTATTGAAAAGGCGGAAAAGAACTTTTGGCGTGGGAAGTAATACAAAATAACATGCGTCCACAAGTCTAACAAACGGGCCACGGACCGCGCGCAAACTTTTATTTCTCTTCTTTGTCCTCTGCTTACCCCTTTTTACCCACACTTACACTTGCATGCACTACGTAACACACAGGCCGGCAGACCGGTAGGGAGCTTAGAGCTTGTCCCGGCTGCGACGGTGGCCCGCTGGTGGGAGATACCTGGTTTAGGAAAACCCCGCTAGCCGACGGTAGGTCAGCACTGGATCTCGCCATCCACGGAGAAAGATTACCGCCACCTTCAGAAGGAAATACATGCATTACACTTGCGGCACCAGTATCATTAGCAGTTGACGTTCTCGGAATCATAAATCAATCATTGAAATATTGAAGAAATAAAATTTACATTCCGCGTTTTTCAGTACGACTAATTCTAGTTGCTAATGATATTGTATTTCAAGCGACCTATCAAGAAAAGCATTTCATTAAAAGCTCAGCCGTAAAAATAGTCAACATGTCGCCATGTAGATAATCAAGAGCATGCACATAACTTCCATCGGAAGCCTACGACAATATTTTGTATACCTCTTTTTACTTTTTCGCCCTTACGAATGTTAGAAGAGAAAGTATTGTAATCGTGCGCCAGGAAACGACGAATTTTCGACAGAAAACTGTTATTGTCAGGTCCTCATATCAAAAAGTGGATAAATACCGTTCTTATATATCCTTACATATTATAATATATTCAAAATGTTCTCAAAAATGGCTCCGAATGTTTGTTATTTAACTTTTGCCTTAGATAGCGTAAAGAATTCTTCAAAGAATGGTGCACTTCACATGTTCCTTGAAATCCCCGATATTTCGAACATTGTAAAAGTGATTTTTTGGGGGGGACGACTTCCTACTACTACAATATTGAAGATCGACATTTTCCCTTAATGAAATTGGTACTATAAAGACAGAACTTAAAGTACTATTATGTTCAATATTTCGAAATTACGAGTAGTTTTCGTGTAATTTTGCTCGAAATACAAGCAATTCAAATATGTTTTATTATTTTTTTCTCAAAAACCACTCCAAACGTTTTCTTTGAACTTTCTCCTCGTATGTATCAAGGGCCGGTAAAAGTATGGTGCTAGTTCCATTTTCCGGTAACTCTCCGTATTTTCGAAAATAACAAAAGGTTGACTTGTGAAAAAACAATAATGAAGAAAGAGATTTTTGCTTAAGGACTGTTGTAAAAAATCAGCTACTGAAAAAAGTCTCGTTCATTTTTTTTTATAAAACGAGTAGTTTTGGCCTAATTTGTGCTAGAAATTAATGAAATTGATAAAAAATTATCTATAACCACACCAAATTGTTTCTATAATTTTCATTTCTACGGATAGAAGAAAGAGCTTAAGAGAATGGCACAGGCCTCATTTTTGTTAAACTCTAACTATTCGAAAATTGTAAATTAGAAATTATGCGATAAAGTATGTGCTGAGGTAGCATCATTAGTTTACTTTCTCGCTCTTAATAATCTTAAGAAGTTACCTCATAAGGAGAGAAAGTTATGCAATATTATGTCGGAAAACAGCAAATTTTCTTAAGAAAAACGTTTATTGCTGTGAATAGTGAAATTATTGTTCCTGAATCTGCAAATCTCATTCATTCTATCCGTATTGGAGTAGAAGTACTGAACATCACAAAATTACTTTTTCTGTGTTTTTCAGTATTCCATAAAATGCACATGTTTCATTTTTTAATGTTGTAACTTATCTACAGATCTTCCTTTTGGACAATGTAATTTCAAGGGTTCGGATACTTAATATTAAATACGTACTGTATGTAGGCAAACGTTCAACACGTAGATCGATCCTTCGCCACCAACAGACTGGGAACAACATCTCCTACATTTCATCTAAAAATACCCGTATGTTGCACACGAAATCGTCCTAACGTTTCCTTAATTTCTCAGATCAAATTACGGTTTTCAACGAACATTCTCGTAAACGACTTTCCAACAACCGAAAAGCCCTTTCAAGATCATCTGCATATATTGTAGCTACATTGGTTTGGTATAGCATATGGCCTTGACTCTCCAGCTGATTTAAGTCGAATGGAACCGACAGAACCAAACCAAATACATCTTCATCCGACACTCTTCTGTTTCGGGACGCCGCGCCGGCGGAATAAAACGTTCGAAATCTTCTTACCCGTTTTCGTTCACCTGCACGTGTTTCGGCGCAGACGACGAAAACGTCCGACGTCGGCCGACCGAAATTTCGGCCAGAACTTTCGTCTGCCCCGTGACCGCCGCCTTAGACTCGATTCCTTTTGACGAACTGTTTCGGAGTTTTAGCGTAGACTCGCGTGCGATAAGTGGCTTTGCTGCCTCGCATGTCGCTGAGCGCGGTTCATAAAACTCCGCAATCGTTCGGACGACCCGCTTACGTAGTTCAGGGTATCAACTGACGTCACTGTGGTGTCTCTGGCTAGAAGGATCTCCGTTTGGAATCGCGACGGTGGAGGATTTTCGTCGCTAGGTAGACAGCTGGGACGGATTCAGCCGCTCTCTGCAGAATAATTCTAGCGGCCGGCTGCTCCTATCGGTAATTCCGTGGTTTCTCCTATCAACACCAGGCGAATGCCGGAGCAGTACCCTAACAAACGAGCCATCGACCGTGCGCTATATTTCCTTCCTCTCAATTGTCCCATCATCACCCGTTACGTACACTCACTTACACTTACATGCACTACACCACCACACACGCCGAAAGAGATTAGTCGAGAGTTTAGAGCTTGTCCCGACTGGGGCGATGCACCGCTTTTGAGAGATACCTGGTTGGGGAAAACCCCGGTAGCCGACGGTAGGTTGGCGCTGGAACTCGCCATCCAGCGAGGGAGTCATCCGCCAACTCCTACGATGGAAGATGCACTACACCTACGGGACTAATGACATTAGCAGGTGTCATGCCTAGAATCACGTATCAATGAACTTCAACGCTGTGAAAGAACACTGTTATCTTCCACGATAAACACGTACAGTACACGTACGTGACTAATGACCATATCAGTTGACGCGATATTCGAAATAATCAATCAACCTAAATAGTTGGTCAAGAGTAGGCGAGTAAATCGGGACTCGCTCGTGCGCGCATGTGCGGTGGACAGCAAGCGGCGCGAGCGTCAGCCGTCATCTTATCTCCCACGCGCTGTCCCTCACGCCCCCCCCCCCGCACCATCCCACCACTCTCGCCTCACAGTAGTCTCGAATGAGGCCACGCGAAGGTATGGCAAAAAAACTTGGATGTTTTAAAACATCGATATTTTTTAATAGAAACATATATGTATGTTGATGTTCTTTTTCCAATGTTTTTAGTTTGGTGTATTTTTCAGAAACAACGATGTTTTCAAAAAATGTTTTTTGATGATTTTGTTCGTGGTAATATGGTTAAATCGTATTTTGGACCTGTCTGCATAGAATATTGATCAGAAAATGAAGATGACAGTGTGTCTCAGTGTGTATCAGTGGCAAGATCGCTACAAAACTACCGTCTTAACGACCTCGGCCATCGGGACCGGCTACAGAATATACTTTAATATAATAGTTACGTATTATTTATATTAGATATAAGATATTCTATTTCAATAAATCGTGAATAAAAGAGAAAAAATGCAATAATAGCAAAACAGGTTGACAATTCTTTTACGTTCGATAAGTATAATTAACATATTACTTATACGTGACCAAACGATAATATATATATATATATATATATATATATATATATATATATATATATATATATATACTGGTATTTTATTTAAGAAACTCTAATATAAAAGGAAAACAGGATGGGATAATACCATTTGTTTTATCATATTATTAATCGATATATTTATATCGTTGACATCGAAAACCTTTTGGTGATGTATTGAAATATCGATGTATGGATGTTTTGATAAAATTTGACATTACGAGTCATGCATGAGCAGGGAAGGGCGCTAGGCGTAATTTTTAATTTCTCGCCTAAGCTGAACTTAGTAGCTTGATTGATTTGCCCATGCGTGACGACTGCTAAGGTCATTAGTCCCGTAAGTGTAGGGCATGGTTTTTGTCCCTGGGGATGGTGGTGATCGTCCGCCGCTGGGTGGTAAGAACCCGCGCCGACCTACCTGTCGGGTAGTAGGGTACCTCAACAAGGTACCTATTGCCCATTTGCAGTGAGCCGGCCTAGCGGAGACATTCTCTAGGCCACCGAATGGTCTCCCTTCAAGTGTGGTAGTGTAGTGTATGCGAGTGTATGTGTATGGGGGTAGGGAAGGACGAGGAAGTGAAAGGAAAGATTGCGCGCGGTCCGTGACCCGTTTGTTAGGGTACTGCTCCGGCATTCGCCTGGTTCATCGGAGAAACCACGGAAAACTTCCATTTAGAGCAGCTGGCAGCTGGAAGTTTTCTACAGACAGAAGTTGAATTTGACTAAGCTGTTTTGCTAATGACGAAAACCCTGCTACCGACGGGATTCGAACCCTAAGACCTCCCGGTGAGAGGAACTGCAGTGACATCAGTTGAGCCACCTTTGCTGGTACTTACGTAGCGTTGTAAGGCTTCTACCTTAAGTAGCAAATTTGGAACAAAACCTAGTATTGGCTGTTCCGCATACAAAGAAAAGGAAAAATTATTGTTTTAGTAAATTACTTTTTCCAATACTTTGTAGCTTAGAATCTACGTTTAGGTGTCGCTGACACCCTAAAATTGTTTTACGGCACACGGTGTATCCATCCGGCTGGTCATGGACAAATAGAACCTAATCCGAACAAACGCCAATATATGACAAAATCTGTGCAGCTTTCGGCCATATGAAAAGTGTCTGTAGTTTCGCTATATGATTGGATAGGCTACAAATAACTGTCTATTCACTCTTAGAGTACTGTGTATAGCAAATTGCAGAATAAATTTTGATCTGTAAGTAATAAACTTAAACCTAAGCAAATGACACTAAATGCTGTAGAATTAATGAAACCAAAGTAATA
>BOPP01000003.1:23115481-23128910 GCA_017312745.1 Gryllus bimaculatus
TTTTTTTTTTTTTTTTTTTTTTTTTTTTTTTTTTTTTTTTTTTTGCTGACAACTCGGCTTCAAAAACTGTTCCAATTTTTTACGTTTGTTTTAAATAAATAAAAATTGAATGCGTTAATAAATGAAAGAATACTATTATAAATATATTTATTGATATGGCAGTCAAATATTACTCACACTTGGCTTGCCGTTTCACATTGAGCATAATCGAACAAATAAGTTAATTTGTGGGAAATACTACAGGAGTTTGCTGCGCTTTATGCCAATTCTACAAAATCGTTATTATAATTTTCTTTTTTTACACAAATAACTTCTACCTGTCTGAAATTCGTCTGCTTACTGAACATATAGTATTGAGTAATAATTATATTTGGTGGGAATTTCAAAGAGTTAAATCCGTTAGTTGTGTCTGTTGCGGTGCTCAGATCTTACGTTTTTCCCTTCATGAAATTTGTGGACTGTCAATCACCAGTTCTTTCTGTGAAGAACCGGGAATTCTTTAAATACGCAAATAGCATACGAGAATATGAAGTTTGTCAAATTTTTGAAACTATGCCAACTGTGGATTAATATTAATAAAAAATAAGGGTAAATTGGAAAAACAATCTTTTAGAATAGAACATTTTTGTTGCGGTGTGATTTATTTATATTTACCTGGCATTAGGTGGGACCGAGAGGTATTGAGTGGTAGAAGATCCCCTACTGCTGCAACCCACTACATGATTCTGCACGGCACGTTGCAGCTTGCAGGGGTTTAAGTGAGTGTGCTGGCAAATAAAACCCTTGAACGCCGATCCAGCTGAAATAATTTGTGGTGTTATTTTCGAACACACTCATAATGTAACTCTTTCTGTTTGTATCCTCATCTTCAGGAGGCGGATTATAATGACCTTAAACATTGCCAAAAATTATCAATAAAATGTTCTTAAAATGTTTTTGAAATGCCCTAAAAGCAAAGAAAAATTGCGTAAAAATTGATCAAAAACAGTTCAGCTGAACAACTCAAGTTGCTGGATGTGTTACTGATGTAATCGAGACTTTTTTCGTTTAATTTAAGGGAACTCAGCTTGCAAACTTTTGGTTTGGCCAGTTCTTTAGCAGGAATTCGCTATTAAAAAGTTACTGCGAGATGGACGATCCGACATTGACGCTGATAGACATCACAGGAACTATACCAAACGTTCTTACAATGGGTGACATTACAATTTCTGATCGAAGTAATAGAATATTCTACTCTGGAATTTTGTAGAGAATTTTTTGCCGATCGTAATATTATTTAAAGCAAGTGCCATTAAAATTATGTTAAAATTGATTAAATTAGCGAAAATCGTATAAAGTAACGGAAAAATGTAAAAACTGTCTTAATAGTCTAAATCGACGAACAATGCAAAGAATGCCTTATAAAAATGGGCCATTTCTTTTTATCTTTACATAAAATTGATATTTGTACTCATAGGCATTGTTCTAAAGTAAACAGAAAAAAATGGCATTTCATTAAAATCCGCCCATACTCATCATTATCAAAACGATGTGTTCCTTTAAATATCCATGATGACTATATTACATTAAACTACAATAACCCTTAATGTCTTTCCAACCCGCAAATGTATGTAGACTGTGATTTGAACATGGGCGCATAGGATTATCGCTTATTCCACCAGTTCTAGTAAGATACTATACAAACTGCCTCGGAGAATGAGAAACAAAATTGAATATTTATAATTTTAAAAATTATTTTAAAATTTTACTAACATAATAAGCCTGTTATTTCTTACGATACGAAACTCTATATACGCTGCATAACTTAACTGGACTTAAAGAATCGTAATTACGATGGAAATATGAAAAGATTTGAATGATGCAACATGTTCTTCTCAAGTGGGAATTATGAGAGGGTATTATGATAGGGAAATATGTGAGCTAAATATGAAATGTCAAACCGATTCATGTTAACATCTAGTTAATTATTAAATTAGCAAATCTGAATAAAATAAGGTAAAAATGTATGTAACAGGGGCATTAACTAGTCTCGGGCGACAAAAAAGCCCTCGGACCAAGAGCCCTTTGAGATTCTGTCGCCGCTCGAACATTAGAATCTATATAAAGTCCTTGGTGCGTAAATAACTACATAAGCGTACTCAAAAAAGTTGTCATACCCAAAGACTTGACACATGTTTTTCTATGTACGAATGCCGATGCGCTGAATCCGAATCTGAAGACAGAATTGCGCTATCACCCTCCACTTACTTTTTTTTCAATCGCGAAAAATCATCGTGAAGTTGCACTTTTGTTTTCGGAGATTGTTGTGAGACCCAGTGTTGCCAGATGCCGAAAGTATCAATGAGGAAAGGGAGCCACGAAAATGCGGGATAATCAGAATGTCCCTGCCCAGGGAAGTTACAGTTGCTTAGATACGCATGAAATAGAAAAGGACAACTTCTTAGTCATAGTCGTAGGTACGTTTTAGGCGGATAGGATTTTCCCCGCGCTGTTATTGGATCACTGAATAGTTGGCGGAATATTTTCTACAACTAACCATGTGTGGAGAAAGTCGTCGTCGAGGAAAAACTGCGGTATTTCTGAGACGGAATGCGGATTGCACCTCAAAAAAGAGGAAGCAAATCCGGAAAATGCGGAATCTGGCAACACTGGTTAGACTCAAAGACTTGAAACATGTTTTTTCTATGTATGTTGACGTTCTGGATCCGAAACAAGCCAGAATTGTGCTACCTCCCTCCAGGTTTTCTTACCCTCCCCCCCAAACAAACACCCTCAAATTCACAATCTACAATTGACTGTGCTTTGGCGAGATTCGGAAGATCGCGCGCGGCTCGTGGCCTGTTTGTTCGGGTACTGCTCCAGCATTCACCTGGTATTGATCGGAAAAACCACGAAAAACTACCGATCAGATCAGCCGGCCCCTAGAATTCTCCAGACAGCGACGAATTGCAATTAGCTATATGACCAGCGTCGAAAATTCTACCATCGTCGTCACTCGAATCGTAGGACATTCCAGTCTGAAGCACTGTAGAGACATTGATGTGCTGAGCCACATCTTCCGATGTCATGAATGTTAACTCTAAAGTATATGTAAATGCTTCTTTCTGTTGTTTAAATCAATCGCAAGTACCGAATCAATTCAAGTGGCGAAATGTCTCCAATTAGAACCAGTTTTGTGAATTACATTTCATTGATATCTTGGCTGCAAACGTGAATCGCAGAGGAGTGGTTGGAGCGCAGGAAGCTTGCTTAGTCAGCACGAGCTCCACCTTCGGGGATCCCCAGCAGACAATAAAAGGTCGCACGTGCTCGTTGCCATGGCCGCACGCCCGCTACATTGGCAACCTTGTCTCTTTCAAACACCGGCAGGCGATGGCCGCACTATGGGCCGAATTGGGGGGAAAAGAGAGCACAAATAGCTCCCTGGAACGAAATAACAACGTAATTCCATTAATGGTATATATTTTGAAAATATTTTCATTGGAATAAAAGTACGTGTAAGGTATTCTTACTTAGCCGAGGGAAGGTCCCCTGTTAGGAGAAAAATATTTGTTATGCTAATCTACTATACAATATAGAATTCTTGATCATGTACGGCAATAGATGTAATATATCTTACTAAATCGCCTCTTAAACTTCACATTCCATTCAGAGCAATACTGTACTGTAAATAAAAGTATTATGCATTTCAAAAGCAATCGTGGATTTTCTTTTGTCAATTTGCGACTAGAAACAAATCGCGATATGAGCAGGAGTCATCACAGTGTCACACTTGCTTAAGAAGGAGGCCGGTTAAAAGTGATTCAACTGCAGCTTTGCCGGGATATCGTGCCTTGACGTGTGAATTAGAAGCTGCCTCTAAGCTGACACCGGCCGGAATGAGAATTTTTCAGGCGGGCAGCTCTAATCCAGTACGTCCTCGGAATCCATTCCTGTGTATGTGGAGCAGTACTTTAAACAATGTTTCACATACCGCGCGAAGTATCGTCTCCTGCTTTTTCTTGTCCTACAACTTGGCGTTAAAAAATCAATTTCGAGTTTCGCAGTTGTTAAAACTTTATTTCGAGTTAAGTAGTTATTAAAAGGTTACGTAATGTTCGAGTTACGCGTTTAAAATGAAACACCACAAAAGTATTTTCATATATTTTTCATTACTAATATTTTCTTCCTGGTGTTTTCTCCATCTTCAGTGGATGTCGACTGCAATTATTCGCGCCGGGTACCTGTTCTGTCCGTCATCTGGACATCTTTTACACTAGACATGCGGGCTACTCGTTCTGAGGTCAGGAGTCTCACAAGGTCTTCCGCGACAGCACACGTACGTGGAAGACAAGGGACAAACAAACACTGTCCGGTGGGACTCGAACCCCGTCCGAGGGGCTGAGTCGACACACGGTTCAGCCACCTCGACCATCTAGGTAGACATTTTTCATTACTAACATATGTTTCACAATTTCCTTACATTACAGTTTTCAGAACTATCTTATTGTTATTGTAATCGTTATGTCGAAATTACGGAGCAGAGTTATTCTCAAAATGTGTTAATCAGAACTTCCAAACTACCTCATGGATGACAACATATGAAATAAAACGCGTTTCGTTCCATCTTTACGTACGATTCGAACCCACGGCCTTAATGATTGCATACTCAGGTGCCCTGGCCTCTAGCCTGCTTCACCAGGTTGGCCGACACTATTGTATTATTTGTAAAATAATCCACAATAATAATAATAATAATAATAATAATAATAATAATAATAATAATTACACGATCGTCAAAAGTCTACGAATTGAGGAATAAACGAGCAAAGAGTTGAGAAAAATAAACTTATTGGAAGTAGAAACCTACAAAACGTGTATTTCGTTAAAAAGTCCATGTAGATAGTTTTCTAGCACTACGAGACTTTCTCTATACTCCTTACGAGAAAATAAAATTATAGATAGATGAGCTGATGGTTCTTTAAAATCCCATTTTTAATTCTGAGCGTCGAGTAGGAATCTCAGATCTTTAGGTTCTTCACTTGCCTAGGCAGGTGATCAGAGAAAATGCTGTTTTCCTCTTTATATTGCAAAAAAGAGGGGAGAGAGATAACCAAGGGTCAATGATAATGATAGAAAAATAAGGGATGGGATTGGCTTAGATAGGGTTGATGTTGTAATGATGTTGTAACGCATCGCTCGAACCCATTCCTTACACGGGAAATTGAAGAAAGCCTTTGCATCAAGGAATCATTTAGCATTGAGTGCTTTCCTCTGCTTGAAGCTTGAGCTTGAATTACATAAACTGATCAGTTCCGAAATCGTACTAGTACAGAAAGTGAATATTTCGGGAAGGAATAAAATGTTGACGGACGAGATTATGAAAAGAGCGGAGCGCAGCATTTGGAAATAAGTCTTTAAGACACTTTTGTGTGATTTGCGTTCATTACTTTTACTTTCTTGCTGCCGAGTAGAGAGTAAATTATGTAATGCTTCCAACAAAAGCGATTTTTTGTCAAAAAAAACAACCTTATTACAGAACCCTAGTAACGAAGAAATGGATAAATTCAGTTGTAAAATTTAGAAAAACATCTTCTAACTCATGTTGTAGCCAGAATCCATGTGTTGCGGGTCTTAACATCGAAAAATTGAATGTCGGGCAAACGTTTGTCCATCTAACTCTGTCTGCCTGCGAACTACGCTAGCAGAAAAATCATTCAGTGGTATTTCTCCAAAATTTATATTCCCCAATCAATCTGGCTAATGTCACGGACTCCTGAATTTGAACCCGATATTTTAATTTTGGGGGTATTTTACATGAAGCTCCTGGGACATTTTCAAAATTTTCAAAAAGTAGCTCAATTATTTTTTACTAAATGTTGTTATTGGATAGTGTCAAAGACGTTTAAGGTAATGGTGGACGTTTCATTTTCATTAGAAACTTTGAAAATTGTGAAAGTTAAATTTATTCGGCATATTCCTATAAATACAATTATGAAGATTTGTTACCGTAATGAAATATATTCCTTAAAGACAGATTTACAAATAAGGCCATGTACAAACTTTTCAAAAATTAGAGTACTTTCGCGCAATGTTCTGTAAAAAATATGGGCAAGAAAGTACTTGCTGTTTTAGCACCACTAGTTTTAGTACAAATTCATGGACACTCACAAGACCTCTTGCAAGATGAATGATTGCAAGCTTTCTCTTGCAATCGACCTCAATATACGAATTGGCAGTCATGTTGATTCATGTCGCCTTTTTGTTTTGATTATATTGCAGTACTCATTTGCCTCATGTGACCATGACTCCTTTGCGGAATTCTCAAATTTCCCCTTTTGCGTACCAAAATTTTTCAATTGAGAAAATGTGAAGGTAAGTAAACAGTAGTTTCCATTCATGAATATTGAAAAACAATCATTGTGTCCGACTTTTGCGTCTTTGAAACAACTGTGCAAAGTTCTCCGATGATCTGGCAACCTTCCACAAGCGAAGTAGTTTTTACACATCCCGCACGTATCACCAATTTTTCCTCTATCCTCGCCTTCTGGCTCTGAGTGACCATGCACCTGTGTTAGAAGTTGGTTCTCACTGTCGGCCAAAAGACAGCAGCACTTGTTTTTTGTTTTTTATTCCATTGCTGTTCCTTTTCCTTTATCCCGCTGTCCAACTCTCAGCTCTGACCGAATATTGCGTACTGAGGTTGGGGCTGAGGACCAGTAGAGGTGTCTCAGAGCATCAACTAATGTTTTTGCAATGTCTCTGACAGCAAGGTCCTAGGGTCGGGGTCCAGGCGTTGAAGGGATTTTGAACACTAACTAGGTCGAGTTCAGACGCTGACTGTCGGAGAGTTCTAGTGGCCTGCTACACTGATCGGTAGTTTTTCGTGGTTTCCCCTATCAATATTAAGCGAATGCTGGAGCAGTTCCTTAGCAAACGGAGCGCGCGCAATATTTCCTTCCTTTTCCTAGTCATATTTCACCCCTTACTTACAGACGCACTCATATGCACTACATGTCCTCACCTGTCAGGAGATCAGGGGGCAGCTTAGAGCTGATACCTTCTGAGATGCGATAGATACCTTCTAATAATTAAATATGGTAAATTAAAAATGTTGCGTTCGTAGGCTTCCACGGTAGGAGTCAATGAATTCTTGGCCATCCGGGATGAGCCGCATCTCGGTCAATTTTGCTGACCTTTCCGGCCTCTTGCTGTGGAATTTTTAAAATAATTAGATTGTCATTGCTAACAATATTTTTTAATGCAATAGCAGCTTTCGATGGCTAGCTATCATCATCAGTTGTCTGCTAGATGAAGCCAACAAACGACTAGTGGTCGACTAGTAGTCGTTTTGTGGCTTCCATCTAGCAGACAACTGATGATGATGGCTAGCCATCGAAAGCTGCTATTGCATCTTGCTGTGGCCTTATTTAGAGCTATACTGCTCAGTTGGTGTTGCCTGATATCAAAAATGTTTTTTGCTGATGATCGTTTCGATCGTGTAGCGATCATCCTCGGAGCTAAATTAGAATTATCGAAATAAGATAATAATACAAAAATTATAAACAATTAGGGATATGTTAATACAAATACTCTATACAAAAAATAGACATTGCATGCCAGATGCGTAAGCAAACTGGGTCGTACAAATCTTGCAGCTGGGAATACATTTTGGAAAAATCGTACGTATGGATTCGTCTCTAGTGATGTTCACAGTCTGACAGATAGACTGACGGACGGGCGGACGCACGTTTAAAAAAAACACTTTTTTGGTATCACGTTACCTGAAAACGTGTACTTTCGTTAGAATCTGGAATTCTATTTTCCGCAGCATTACAGAACTTTCCCTACACTACGTATATTACTCCGTATATACATATGTATACGGGAAAGTAATTAAACACTTCAAGACAAAAGTTGACAGTAAGTTTTTAAATATGTAACAGGTGGACATGAGAAATTATTCCAACTCATTTCGTTCTTGCGTCTCATGTATAACAAATGAAACGAGCCGGTCCGGATGACCGAGATCGCTAAGGCAGTAGTGCCGTAGCGATTTCGGACCGAAGAAACGCGGGTTCGACTTCCACCTCAGGCATGGTTGTATTGTGTTCGTCCTTTCACCCTCTATCATCATATCGTGTCATCCTCACAGTTACTATACCGTTGCAAGCAATAGTGGTCGCTAATGACCTAGTAGTTGATGCGACCTTAAATAACAAAAAAAATAAACGAACACAATTTGTCAACATCGACCATGACACCCTTGACGGCAACAAACTACACGAGCCGAGTCCTTGTATATGCAAATATCTTACCGATATCGTATCGGTTCCGGTTCTGAATAGTGTCGGTATCGGCGGATGTGAAACCGCCCAAACGCCCCGTGCACGTGGGGCGTGGAACCTTCCTCTCCGCAGAGCGTCGCCAAACGCGTGCCGGCCGCGTGCAAATGCCACACGCTCCTTCCTGGCGCGCGGCCACGGCACGCCCGGCTGTTTCCATACGCGGTGTCCGCGCTTCCTCGAAGTGCAATTGCGCTTTGGATTGTATCAATGGGTATTTTTATCAATACATGTTCGTGACATTACTGATTGTTTTAAATGTGTCAGTATGAATATAAGTTAGCATCAATATGAATTTGTGGATAGATGCTTGGAACAATAGAAGTTTAGGTCAATAGACATTAGGGTCAATAGAAAAATACGTCAATATGAAACTGAATCATTAGAAATTTCTGTAATTAGGTCACGGTTTCTATAAATATTTTGCGTTGATTGATATTTTCTTCAATAGATATTTGCTTCGTTTGAAAATAATCTTCAGCAGAAGTCAATCCATAAAAATTTTCACGTACCAAAAACTCGTATTGATAGAAATTGCTCAATTGAAGTTTGTATCGATAGACTTTGTTGTAGAAATGTGTCGTTAGAATGTTGTCGGTAGAAATTGTGTCGGTAGAAATGTTGGTCGGTAGAATGTGTGTCGGTAGAAATGTGTGTCGGTAGAAATGTTGTGTGGTAGAAATGTTGTGTCCAAAGGAATGTGGTCCCAAAAAATGTTGTGTCCAAAAGTAATGTGTGTCCAAGGAAGTTGTGTCAGATTTTGTGTCCAAAGGAATGTTGCTGTCAAAGGAATTGTGTGTCCAAAGGAAATCTTGTTGGTCCAAAGGAAAGTTGTGTCCAAAGAATGTTGTGTCCAAAGGAATGTTGTGTCCAAAGGAATGTTGTGTCCAAAGGAATGTTGTGTCGATAGAAATTTGTCAATAGATAATTGATAAAGAAACAAGAACACTTGCTCGGCGAATGCTTGAAAGAGAAATACTCGTATCCTATTATTTTTTTAATGTATCCACTTTCAAAAATATTTCATCAGCACTCACTGATTGATTTTTGAAACGCGGGTCGAATCGAATGATTTTTCACAAAGGTTTTATTTGTTGAATTTTCTTTTAGTGAGACAATTATTGCGAGGTTTATTGAGAAAGAGAATAAGAATGAGTGAGATGGTAAGTGGAATGAGTGAGAGACAATGTTGGTGACATTGAGATAATATGAAAGTGAGTATGAAACTGAATATGAGAGTGAGGATGACTAAATGGGTAGTACTGAGAACAAATACTGAATGTGAGAGCTTATGAAAGAATGTGTGGAAGAGAGATAGAGAGGGAAGAGGAAAATTGAGAGACTAGACCACAGACGAACGAAGAATCGGGAAAGAGAAGCGGCGGGAGTGCAAGTAAGAAAGAATAAAGGTAGAGCACAAATATCCTTAATTTTTTTTCTGATACGTTATTGCTTGATATCGCCTACGATACGAAGTTAGATATACACCTAACTAGATATACGATGCTCGATATACTACTTACCTGGGTCGAGAGAACCGTGGTTACGAAGGAAATATGAAAACAATTGAATGATGCTACGTGCTCTCTTGTGGAGGGAATTATGAAAGAGAATTATGTGAGAAATATTAAAAGACAATCCGAGTCAAGTTAGCATCTAATTAATTAGTAAATAAGTAATTCTGAATCAATGAAATTACTAAAAATATAAAATTATGTAGTGTGTACCACGTGTGTTAGCTGGTTCTAATGATTTGGGCGACAAAAAGCCCTCTGTCCTAAGGCCCTCATGCGTTTAGTAGCGCTCGACAATTAGAACCCATATAACTCCCTTAGTGCATAAATAACTAATATTTTTTCAGATACATTATTATTTGTTATTGCCTTCACTGTGGAGGTTCATGAACACTATGTGATCAAAAGTATCTGGACACGTGGCTGAAAATGACTTATCAGTTCGTGGCGCCCTCCATCGGCAATGCTGGTATTCAATTGGGTGTTGGCCCACCCTTCGCCTTGATAGCAGCTTCCACTCTCGCAGGCATACTTTCAATCAGGTGCTGGAAGGTTTATTGAGGAATGGCAGCCCATTCTTCTCGGAGAGCTGCACTGAGGAGAGGTATTGATGTAGATCGGTGAGGCCTGGCACGAAGTCGGTGTTCCAAAATATCCCAAAGGTGTTCGATAGGATTTCAAGTCAGAACTCTGTGCAGACCAGTCAATTTCAGGGATGTTATTGTCGTGTAACCCCTCCGCGACAGGCTGTGCATCATGAACAAGTGCTCGATCGTGTTGAAAGATGCAATCTCCATCCCTGAATTGCTCTTCAAGAGAGAGAAGCGAATTTTAAAACATCAACTTAGGCATGTGCCGTGATAGTGCCACACAAAACAACAACGGCAGCATGCCCCCTCCATTGAAAACACGAGCACACCTTAACACCATTTTGGACGTGTCCGAACACTTTTGATCACACAGTGTACGCTCGAAAACGTACGAAGGAAATAAGAAAACATGAATGGTGCTAATATTCTCGTATGGGAGGAATTATGGAAGGTAAATATGAAATCACAGGTTAACATCTAGTTAATTTGTTAATAAGTAAATCTCTATCATTAAAATTCATGCATGTACCACGGGCGTTAACTTGTTCTAATGAACTCGGGCGTCATCAAGCCCCAGAACCTTTGGCCTCAGGGTTTTTGTTGCCACTCAAACACTTAAAACCCTTTTACACCCATTAGTGCATAAATACCTATCAGAGAAAAGAAAAAAGTAGAGAAATTGGGAGTAGTTCGAAGCAGCGCAGGAAAGCAAAACGGCACGCATAAAACGGTAGATAGAGAATATAATGCATGTGCATAATGCATAATGTGTATGTGCTCCCATAAGTAGATTCGTTCGTTTCTAGCAATGATGCAAAATACGCAATGACGCAAAACCTAGGCAAGAACACTATAGCACCTTAAGAATCTAATTGGGTTGATTCGTTGATGTTTCCGGCAACGTCAACTTCTATGGTCATAAGTCCCATTAGTGATCCACGGAAGTTTTTTATCCCATGAGGTTGCGATTGTTCTTGCGGTTGTGGTGAGAACCGGCACCGACATACACGTTGACTTTGAAGGGTATTCCTCCACAGGTATCTCCCTCCGCCGGAACAAGCT
Organism: Gryllus bimaculatus; assembly: GCA_017312745.1. NCBI lineage: Eukaryota > Metazoa > Arthropoda > Insecta > Orthoptera > Gryllidae > Gryllus > Gryllus bimaculatus. The sequence goes on from BOPP01000003.1 coordinate 23,126,972, forward strand.
TCCGACTGGCCTTCTGCCATGCGTGGCAGGGTGGTGCATATCAGCTTGTGTGAGTAAAGGAAGAGAATAGAACTAGGAAGAGAAAGGAAAGATCGCGCGTGACACATTTAACAGGGCATTGTTCCGGCATTCACCTGGTATTGATCGAAGAAATCACGAAAACTTGAAGATCAAAGCAGTTTTGCCCCTCCATACAGCGGCTGAATTCGACCTATCTATTTGGCTACTGTGGAAAAAATGCTACAGCGGGACTCGGACACTGGCAACATCAGTCAGAGTCCCTTCGGAGACAGCCGCAAGGAAGTTTTGTGACGATGGCTAATGGGAAAAACAGTAAGTTAGGAGTCGGTGGAGATTTGTTGATTAAAGTGAAAGGGCGTATGAAGAGAAACTAGTGGTGTTAAAACAGAACGTATTAGGAACTTTTGAAAAATCAGGCTTTTCAACATGAGACATGCACCATTCTCTCAAACGTTATTCACACCATCCAACAACAAAGTGTAATAAAAAAGAATGGAGTTATTTTTTTGAAATTTGGAAAATATTACAGATGTTTCATGTATTTCCCCGCAACACGTCGAGTACGTCGATACGGCACTGGTTCTCACCATGATTCGAAAAATAAATACCCCGACCTCCCGGGATTAATCATTCACCACTCTAACGGAACTATTGACATTTGCTGTTAACGTGCCCGGAAACGTCAGTCGAACGGGTGAGGTGAGAGGGCGCGTGAGCAAACCTCTCGCTCTCTCTCTGTACCTCTCTCTCTCTGTACCCTCCTCTCTCTCCTTTACCTCTCTCTCTCTGTACCTCTCTCTCTTGTACTCTCTCGTACCTCTCTCCCTCGATACCTCTCTCTCTGTACCTCTCTCTCTGTACCTCTCTCTCTCTAACTCTCTCCTGTACCTTCTCTTCTTACCTCTGCGCTCTTACCTCTCTCTTCTGTACCTCTCTCTCTGTACCTCTCTTCTGTACGTCTCTCTTACCTCTCTCTGCTGTCTCACCTCTGCTGTCTTACTCTCTGTCTGTCCACTCTCTGTCTGTCTCACCTCTGTCTGTCTCACTCTCTGTCGTCCATCTCTTCTGTCTCAGTCTCTGTCTTCTCAGTCTCTGTCTGTCTCACTACTTGTCTTTCTCACTCTGTGTCTGTCTCACTCTCTTCACTCTCTGTCTGTCTCTCTCTCCTGTGTCTCTCCTGTCTGTCGTCGTCTTTATCTCTCTCTCTCTCTCTCGCTCGCTCGCTCCTCCTCGCTCCCCTTTTCATACAGCATCCACTCCATCTCCACCTAGCAATCAGTCCCCTCCACCGTCACGTCTGCGTGCGCCAAGCCGAAAAAACAAAAAGCTGGTGCAAGCGGCGGCGGCTTCGTCGCCTTTCACCCGCCTTGCCCCCAGGCCACTCGCCTGTCTACCCCGCTTACCACGGCTTCTCACTCGCGGCTCGCGTGCTAACGCTCCCCTCTCGCGCCTTCAACAGCCGCGCCGAGTCTCACACCTTTATGGTTGGCCTACTTTCCCGCGTTCGCCACCTGCTGGCGCCCTCTTGAGTGCTCGCCTACCCGCTCTTCAACTCACTCGCTCTCCGGACTACCAAGCGCCCCAATTCGTCTCTCCGACTCTTCCGCCCCGACTCGTTTACCGAATAATGCACCCCGACTCGTTCACCCCTACTCGTTCACCCCTACTCCGTTCACCCCTACTCGTTCACCCTACTCGTCACCCCTACTCGTTTCACCCTACTCGTCACCCCTACCGCGTTCACCCCTACTCGTCACCCCTACTCGTTTCACCCTACTCGTTCACCCCGCTCGTCACCCCGACTCTTCACCCCGACTCGTCACCCGACTCCGTCACCCGACTCGTTTCACCCCGACTCGTTCACCCCGACTCTTCACACAATACACAAATCCCGAACCATCACTCGCAACTCTAACAA
>BOPP01000003.1:23129305-23146128 GCA_017312745.1 Gryllus bimaculatus
ACGGACGAAAGAGAGAGAAAAAGAGAGATAGAGACGGACGAAAGAGAGAGAAAAAGAGAGATAGAGACAGACGAAAGAGAGAGAGGGGGCACGATACAGTAAATGTGTTGATGGATGGGAAAATTCACTGTCTGGGAATAAATCATTGCTAAGAATTCTGGAAGAGCAAAATTTTCAGTAATATTTAGTTTCCCTGTTCTCTTCAGAGGAAAATGTTAAGTATTATAAGATAGTTTCGAGTATTTTTCTTCAAATAGTGACATTCTAGAGTTTTGTTAATTTTTATTAGTTTACTAAAATTTAAAAATGTTTGTAACATTAGGCTACTTCGTATCAGTTTAAACGTGACCGATTTACGAAGTAGTCATACTGCAAAGTACTTGAAGTATTTTTGGGCGTCTGTGGCTGTTCAAGGATTTAGGGCGCTTTTCATGACTTATTTCGCCCACGTGATAATTGCCCTATTACGAAGAAGTGTTCATTTGACCTTCAAACTACCTCGCACGTTTTTAATGTCAAAAATTGTACTTTTGTTCTTTTAACAGTGATGACGTGCATTTATTTTATTTTTCTGTAATCAAATAAGCCTGTGTGTCAACATATCTTTACATAATATGTTGGTAGGTGACCTCGGAAGTTTTATCCGTAAGCTATATCATGAAATCACGAGTTGTTTCCAAGTTACCTAGAAATCCATAAGTGCTGTGGCGTCGAGCGGACTTAAAAGTCTGAAATGACGACTGCTACGCGAATAGACTATTGCAAGAATAAAATTCGTAAATCGAAATAATAGTATCAATAAAATATTTGATATCACTAAATTATATGGCGTCTCATACTTAATGTTGATTACAGTAGTTTTGGTCACGGAACAATTCACCTCTATATACTTGGATAATTCAATGGGAATCTGCACTAAATGTCTATACGTGGTTATAACAACTACAAATTGTACACATGCACGATGCTTTTCAATGCAATTTGTTTATTAAAATACTAGCTTTTCGACACCCTCAGAAAAAAAATCATTCGATTTAGCAGAAAGTTATGTAGTACACACTGCGTCCCAACCAGTGAGTTGGATGATTCGTAAGTTGGAATTTGTATATTATTTCATATTATTTTGTTCGTTTCTTACATTCCACATTTTGTTATACATATACAAATTAATCTTAGAAATTATTTAAAACTTATTTGAAATATATAAAATAAAAAATTGCTAGCCTTCAGAGAATATCAGGTAGGAAAGTAACAATAACTTGGGAGTTACTTATTGTGAATTACGTCTAATTATTGGAACATAATTTAGCTGTACGAAAAGCAATTATGATAGTGAAATTTGCGTCTGTAAATGCATGAAAATATTTTGTTTTTTCACCTAATGTTCCACCATTTGTAATGATCTATACAAAAAATGAGGCTGAGATGGGTAATTTGGAGAGAAATTGTAGTATAAACAGTATTAACATAACTATTACTAAAAGCAAGAAAGTACGTGCTGTTTTAGCTCCACCACTAGTATTTCTGGCCAGATAAGGCCAGATTTATAATTCTGATGGACACACTGCGGTCTTGTTTGAGGTCTGTATAAAGTATCAGCACACGTTTCCTACCATGAAAAGTCGACCGTGGTTGACCGCTGAATGAAACGCATTGTACTTTGTTTTTTTCACTGGCTGGCAGTAATTATGAATTTCGAATACTTCCTCAGTAATGAAATAATTATATTTAGAACATACGAAACTGTGAAATATTGAGGTAAAATGTGTTCTGAAGGAAAAAGAACCATTAGTTCATAGATTGTATTATATTTTTATAAGTTTGAATACTTCCTTACTCATAAACTCATTCCTTACTGATTAATAAACATCTTTGAATACTTCCTTACTGAGTAACAATTTACCAATTCAGTTGTTTAAATTATTTCTTGATTAAAGGAAAACAGCGTTTTGTATCGATATACAGGAGACTTCCTGGTGGAAGTTTACGAAAAATCACACCACTTTGCCACGTGTATCCATGTGATAGGAACTCAAATTTCGAATTTAGAAAGATATGAATCAAGAAATCTTCTATTTAACCTTTAATTAAGGGCAATTCTGTGTAATAATGTGAAAAAACGGTGATAGTCTGGCAGCGTAATTTTGCGAATAACATACGCAGCAGTCAAAGGGTTAAGCGGACCAAATAGAAGGTAATTAGACCTGACAAGATTGGATCTGTATTCGGAATGCTCATATACCTCAAAATAGAGATTTTGAAGAGCTGGCTCGGCAGTATGTGTGGACGCTTTATCTTGAAACAAAATAATGTCTTTCGACAATTTATCACGTTCGCATATGCAAAACCTGACGCCATTGCATATGGTTTGCCACTTTATCAATAAAAAATCACCGGTTATTCAGAATCATGCCACAGACTTACCAGATATACGTTAATAGTAGGTGACATCTTGCTCTTTACTCATTCTGCATGCTTGTTTGCCTGATTTTGAATGGTTCAATCCTCTCTAAGTGTGTGAGTGTGTGTGTGTGTGTGTGTGTGTGTATGAGAGGAGAAGATAGGACAAAAAAGAGGAAGGAAAGATCGCGCGCGGTCCGCGGACCACTTGCTGGTACTGGCATTGATAGGAACAGTCACAGAAAACTACCAATCAGAACAATGGCTGCTAGAATTACCCTTCAGATAGAGGCTGAATTTGACCAAAGTGTCCTAGCTTGTGTCGAAAATCCTCCACGGACGAGCCCCGAACCCCAAGACCTCCGGTCAGAGGCCCTGCAGACCCGGCGGCAATGAGCTAACTCAGAAAGTTCGCTCTCGGATTGTATCAAAATACATTCAGTAGGAACTCGAATCTACCAATGGGAATTTCAAAAATCTATTCACAAATGAACGCGAAACCAAAGGAAACATTGAAATGAATATTAAATTTTTACATGGTCCTTATGCTACGTGCTCCCTGAGACACAAATTCCCTTAATTTTCTGTGTTTACTTAACCTTAGTGATGTCAGTGGGGGTGCCATTTTGGTCTGGGTACAGAAACACAAACATATCAAAAGTGGATGTAAATTAAAATATCTCTTTCGATTAGTTTGTTCAATTTATATGTTCGCCACACACAATCACACAAACATTTTCCATCAGACATTTTAATGTAAATCTCTCAAAACAGCACTTGAAACTCACAATTCCGTTGTTAAAAAAGCAATTACTACATTCAATATATTCAAGAGAGAACTAATGATGAAAGCGGGACTACAACTATTTAGTGTGTGTGGAAAGATGGGTGTGTTTGGTCAGACTATTGGTCAGAAATTTCAATACTACTTAAATTGCATCAGATACGATTGAAGTTCTTTATTAATGTACGTATTAGTGTAGATTGTCATTCAGTTACAATTTTTGTACAGATTATATATGTTAAACAAAATAGGGCTCATACGTTTTAACAACAAAACTAAAACTAAATGGAATTTAGTCGTTGATATGTTTTTGAATCCACAGTTCAATATTATATTCTTAATTGTTTTTTATTATTTCACTCAGTACTGTGTGATCAATGATAGATAATTGATTCAAATTCCAACCAATCTCAACTACCAAAGTTTCCGGTCAGTATAATTCAATGTGAAATTACGCTTTTCTATGAAAACAAATGAACAACGTAAATAATAAATCCATTGAAACATGTCAGTGAAACATCACTAGCAGAAAATAGTTGCAAATACATGCAATTCAATTTCCTAAAATGGTGTGAAAATAGGGAAATACATTTTAAAGACTGCCGGTAGATTTGATGCGAAAGACGTTTTAAATTTGTATCACCAACAATAATTTTAGATTTGTCATATTTGAATAACTGAGATAATTGTAATTGCGGTTTAACAAGAGTCCATTTTAATTAGTTAATATAATTGTCTTTCTCTTGTCATAACGCGCTCTGTACTCATATCAGTAATTCTTGGATGCATTGATATCAGTACGTTTCATAACGAACTGATGTATTAAAAATTACAGTATCTTTCTTTGTGTCATATTTTTTTAAATATAAAACAAATAAAGATATTGTAATTTTAATTTTATTTTCGGGTCGATTTGCAAAATATTATAACAAATACCACTTGCGCATTAAGAATTATCACTCCACAATGCTCCCGTGGAATTACTTATGCAAATAAATGTGCAGAATAATGTGCTCTTATTTTAACGTCCACATTTTCAGGGAAGTTTATCTAAAAATTTTATTTTCAGATCAAAGCATTTTAAGTCCGCACATTGAACTTATCAACAGATTTTCCGTCCATTTCATTCATTGAAAATATCTCAGAAGTTTTGCAGAGCACTAAAAGATATGATGAAAATAAACTACAGATTTTTCACTCCTTTGAATACTACTCATATGAATTTTTTTTTCTTATTCGTGGCCATGATGTCTTTCCAGATGCTGTTAACTCCGAGAATATTTGTTGAATGTAGAAAATGTTTTTAAAAGTATTAAACAACTGTGAATTCTACGTAACGCGTTATTTTAAATACAATTTATTTTAATTGATCGTACGCTTTTAAGAAGTTTTAAATAGAAAATCGCTGAGATTCGTAGTCTCAAAAATCCATGAACTGAATCAATCTGAGTGACTTCATTGTGTATACGAATGTCTCGGCATCTCTAGTCACACTGCGTCGAATGATGAAATGCCCGTTTCTCTTAGCATTGTACATTATTCCACTAAATAATCATTTTTGAAACAAACACCACAGTGTTAATTCCTTAAATTACCAAACAAATACGTCAATCGATTATATACCGAGAGCAAAAACTTTCACGCATTCTAGTCACATGTTAAGGAGTATTGTTCCCAACAATTAAAGGCGATGTTTCTACAGAAAACTCGTTTTGTGTATCTCTAGTACCGAAAAAGTGGAAAAGTGAATATAGTAGTTATACTCGTATGTAGTAAATAACTTCCTTTATCACGTTAGGTAGTACAAATTCACCTTTCGGGGGCCCCTGTCAACGAAAAATTGTTTCTTCGGCCAAATGTCTGTCCGCCTCTTATAACGTTTGCGGCTTAATCATAGGTAGGGTTTTCATCAAAATTGATATTCCCCGATCGATTTGGAAGATACCGCAAACTCTAGAATTTGAAAAGAATAGTTTGATTTTTGTTAGATTTTTACGTGAATCCTCAATCCTTTCCAAATCGTCGGTGAGTCAGAATTTGTGTGACGGAGACGATGTCGGGTAGGTGTTTAGTGTTTCGGAGACGGTATGTTGAGGCTGGTGTCGTTGTGTTGGTGTTTGTCGGGGTGTCGGTGTTGTGGTGCTGGTGTCGCTGGTGAAGGGAGACAGTAAAAGTTCTGGATACCGGAATTGTCCATTTCTCAGTCGAGAACTTACTGTGTAATACGAAAATTGTACCTCACATTAAGACAAAGCTCGTGCGGGTTTTCAGTAGTATTTCGAAGGAGTATTGAATACTATACTTATTGAGTAACGTGCTCCCATCCTTCGGCTTCCGTCCTTATTTCTTGGCTTCCGGTTCCTTCTTTGAAGCGAATAAGGTCCCGTTCGACGAATCTCGATCGATTGTTGGGAAATTAACCCATTTTCTATCGAATCCTTCTCAGACATTCTAAGAAAACGTTAAAAAAACGTTATTGGGTTTTTCTGAGACAAACAGTTGTGAAAAATATATTATCGTTCCTCCAAAACACGAATCGTTACGACTTGATTTCTGAGATTGGCGAAAATTAAATTAAATTTTGTAAGGATTCATACAATAAATTCATAAAATTATATCTATGGGTACTTTTTCAAGCACATGGGTGGAAGATCCAGGTAAACCCATTTCATTTAAAAATTATTTATTCGAGACTGTCTGGAAAGTAGCTCATTCTAGTGTTTTACGGTAAGAAACGTACTCATTAAAGGTCGATTCAGATGAATGCGTCCTGTAATGCATTTTATCCACTTTGGTTAGGTGAAGTCAAACATTATGCCTTTATAATCAGTTTCGTAAAGAAGTACTTTTCTGCCCCAGTGAGGTGATGTACTTCATTACGACACTAGGGCGGTATAATAATGGCGTATTTTGTCACACTTCTTTTGAAACTATTTTGGACTTCTATGACTTGTATCCTTCACTTTTTTTCTTTAAAAACGCAAATAATTGAGTCAACGTACTTTTATGAATAGTGTCATTAAGTAATCTTTACTATTTAACATATAGTAGCAAAGTCTACTTGGTATCTCCTTCTCTGACTTGCCAGAAGTAAGCAATTAAACTTGTTTTCGATATGGAGTGAACGTTTGTTTCACACCAATGTTTAAAACTAAATACTCACGCTCATATTTCTTTCTTGATTTGTTTGCGTAACAATGTTTCTATGGCAGCATTTGCTTCTCTTGAGAACAGTGTCGCCACTTCAAGAAGAAAACAATGTGAATACTAAAAGAATTCATAGAATGAAATTTCAACATAGTCAATCAAATATTTACAAAATTAATAAAACGTTGTACGATATTCGTGTCGTGACATTTGATTACAATACCCAATTGATTACCAAATCCGGTTTAACGGCCTCGTTTGGCAATTTTTCAAACTCGTATTGTAATCATATGCTTTACGAAGCTTTTATCGTAAATAGCTTAATTTTATTGAGCATTTGTGTAGCAAAAGAATATTTTTGTCATAATGTACTGTCTTATCGACTTGAGAGTAACCAGAAGAACGAAAATCTGTCTGCGTCCGTTAGGAATGTTGAAAGTCGCCGTACGTTCAGAATATTCGAAACAAAAGTGTTTATCAAACGTTGCCTATTCGATGCTTGTAAACAGAGAAAAAGTACATTTTATACTTAATATTTTTTCCTATAGGTAGTTGCTATTTAAAAGGAATAATTTATGACGCACTACCGATTGTACATATAATGTTTTTGGTTGGTTAACAACCTGGGTGAATGTTTCAGTTTACAAACTTCATCCGCTCTAGTTATTTGCTCTGTAACGGTCTAATATCGTTAATAGCAGAAAAATGTATTCATCCCAAGGTCACCACGCTCAGCTGGCCTATATGAAATAGAAATTAATTTTATGACAGTACGTAAAGACATAAGAAAAGACAAAAGGAAATGCAATATGTTATGTAGTTTTTTTGCATTACATGTCTATTTCAACTAATAAGTACTTTTTTATCTTTTCCCATATTTATTAATGATTTTTTCGCTGATTCCATCGATTTTATTATCATTTTAAAGGTACTTATTTCAAATAATATTTACGTGATGCAACAAATGTTCTTCACAGAATTACTGAGTAGACTATTCGATTTCTCTGCTTAGAAATTGTAATGTCAGCCGTTGTGAGTATGTAATCTAAGATTCCTGTGACGCCTATTAGCGCCATTGTCGGTTAAGGCGATAACGGGATAGCAAGACAGATTTTCTGGTAAAGAACAATCCAAACCAAAAGGTTGGAAGTAGAGCGTTCGCTTGCACGAAAGGAAGAAGCCTCGATTATATTAGTTACGTATCCAACGCCTTGAGTTGTTCATCCGAACTGATTTTGATAACATTTTTACGTCATTTTTCTTTGCTTTCATGGCATTTTAAAAACATTTTAAGAGCATTTTATTGACCATTTTTGAGAACTTTTATGTCAACAAAATACGCCCCCTACTAATGGCTATAGCAATTAGAAGAACCGGATAGAATACCACAGAACCAGCGTTTTTGCTGTTCCTCCAGTGATTCCGAGTAGGAGGTCCTAGGGATTGGGACTAATTCGATACTACCTAGGTCGAATTCATTGTTTGGAGGAGTGGCCAACTGCTGTGATCGGTAGCTTTTCGTTGTTTCTCGGACGAATGCGGAGGGCGAGGTGCGGGACGGGACGAGGGCGGGTGTGGCGAGGCCGGACGAGACGAGAGCGGGTGTGGCGAGGCCGGACGAGGCGGGGCGAGGCGGGGCGAGCCGGGGGAGTACGAAAGCGAGGCGGGGCGTGGTGGGATGAGCCAGGGCGAGCGTCGCGACGCAGGGCAGCGCTAGGTGGACTCAGACGGGCAAGAGCGCGGCCGAGGCGGGATGAGACGGAACGAGGCAAGGCGAGACGCGGGCGAGGCGAGTAGAGGAGAGAAGGACGAGATGGGGCGAGGAGGTGAGGAGGGGCGAGGTGTGTGGCAAGGCGGGGCGGGGTATGATGGGACGGGACAGGGTGCGCGAGAGGTGGGGCGACGCGGGGCGCGGTGTGATGAGGCGGAAGAACGCGGCAGGGGGCGGGCAGGGCTGTGTCGAGGCAGGCGCGGATTGGCGGTGGGCGGCGGCGCGGGCGGGGGTAGTGGCGGGAGGGGGACGGACGGGAGTGGCGGGGCGGGCGGGGCGGTGAGTGGGCGGGAGGGGACGGACGGAGGAGGGGGCGGGGCAGGTGCGGCGTTGAGCGCCGCCCAGACGCTCCGCCGCTCGCGTAAGCAACGCGGCGACGCCAATCAAAGAAGCTTATTGCCGCCGACGCGCCGCTGTTATGGCTAGACTCGCCGCGCCGCCGCCGCAGCTTACATCGCCTCCGCCGCCGCTCTTTGCCAACGGCGTCTGGAGGGTGCGGGGCAGCTTGCTCAAGTCCCTTCTACCAGAGACGAAGGACAAATAATAATAATAATAATATTTTAATAATAATCAATAATAATAATAATAATAATAATAATAAATGACTCCTTTATTATAGTCAGTTACATTCTACTTACCAATACAGTACTTTATTACTATCAGTATCCTAACCTCTTGCAGCTCTCACAACAAACAAGTCTCTATAAACGTGGTTAGTGAACAAAGAATTTCACGGAGACGTGGTGAATTGCTTTTTGACTTAAAAATATGATGAATTTGTTCTAAGGCATCTAAATATTCATGATAAATGCAACCCGCAACACTCGGCCAGCATTTATAGTTTAATAACTTCTAAACAAAGTTCTAGATCCTAAAAACCTTAAATTGTGGCACCCAATGGCTGAAAGAAACGTTTCTCACTCCATAATCTACAGAATGAGATCTTTCTGGAAATTCTATTACACTTTTTCAATTCGGCGCTTCCCGATGCTCCCATGACATTCTTATCAAACAGTTGCGCCGTGTTAAATTCCCTAGGCTCAAGCGTTCACTGCGGCGACAAAGAAACGCTACGCTAATTACATTCGATATCACAATCGTAATACAGTTTCGTTCAGCTAAATGTGTCCGATAGAAAATGTTTATATATTTTAATTACCTATGCAATGTACCTAAGTATACAACATATGAGATACAATTTTCAACTATTTTTAAGTAATTAAATTATTTAAATCTAACTAATGGAGTCCATTTAATTCTTGAGGAAATTGTTTCTTTACTTTTCATGGAAATGTCTAGAAACTGCTAATCTAAATAAGTACAAAAATTATACAAATTAAAAACGAGATTCTGAATGCATGCAGAAAGGTTTATTGAGAGAAGAAAATTTTACCTATGTGTGCAAATAAGGACGTTGCTTTACAACACAATAATCTCTGAATGTACTATTGATAGCAATGAAACTTAACGCGCTAGCTACTGTTGAAGGTAAGAAGTGCTATAGGTTGTGATTTATAACCATAAACCTTAATATATTAACAAAATAATTACTTTTTGTATTACATTTTATCGCAGATTCAAGAGTGCGTCAATGTGTAATAGTTTGGCGGCGCGCCACCAGAGGATGAGGAGGTAGGACTGAGGCCTATGATTGAGTTCATTAATGCACAGAATTGCATATAGCTGAGGACTTTGTTGATTTTATCATCAATAGTTTAATACGAAATGTTTATATTAAAGATTTTTCTTCATTATATTTATAAACGTAGGTTGGCGCTTGATATCGCCCTTCAGCGAGACAAGATCACCGCCACCTCCCGAGCAAAATACTATGCACTACAGTTATGGGACTAATGACCCTACTAGTTGATGCACTAAACATCCCTGCCCCGCTGACATTCTACGACCCGCTTTTCTCCTTGCTTTGCAAACTACCCACCGTCTCCCAACATCTACCCCTCGCCTCACACTTCCCGCCCGATTCCTGTCTTAATCTGTTTTTTTGCTTCTGCCTAGCTCTCTACGTTCTCCAACTACCTCGGAATTGATAGGGATTGCGTGTTCAAAATTGCACTACTCCTCACGCGCCCTGTCCCGCTTCGCGATCCACCGTCCAACCCGCTCGCTACCTCCTCCTCCCCGCCAGCTCTCTTTCTTCGACCCCCGCGCTTCCCTTCGAGCTAGTTCTGGCTGCGGCGCTGCTTCGGTGGTGGGAGATGCCTAGTTGGGGAAAACCCCGCGAGTCGATCTATAGGTCGACGACGGATCTCTCCATCCAACGGAGGAAGTTCTCTATTATCTTCCGCGATAAAAAATATATACTACACTTACGAAAGTAACGGCATTAACCGTTGCGCGCCCGTAATAAGTAATCAAGCAATCCCCTCCCCTCCCCTTTTCGCACATCACCCACCATCTCCCAACATCTGCTCTACCCCGCACCATTTCCCTTGATCCTTCACCCCCACTTTTTACTTTCTCGCGGAGTAGAGAGAAAGTTATGTAGTGAGCGAAAAAATGGCGAATTTTCGACAGAAAATCTCTTATTACAGGGCCCTAGAAACGAAAAAGTGAATAAATACAGTTGCTAAATTTATAAAAAGAACCTCTAACACGTAATGTAGCCAGGATCCACATTCTGTGTGGTCCTTGATGCCGAAAACTCGATTGACGACGTAACGTCTGTCTGTCCGTGTGTGAACAACGCTGGCGGCTAAACCGTTCATCCGATTCTTTCCAACATAGATTTGACTGATGTCACGGCTTGTTGAATTTGAAACTGATATTTTAATTTTGAAAAGTACTTTACATGAAGCCCCTGAGACGTTTGCAACATTTTCAAAAAACGCCTACATCGTTTTTGATTAAATGTTGTGTAGTGTGAAGAACGTTCAAGAAAATGGAAAAGGTCTCATTTTCGTTAAAATCACTGTTCGAAAAATCCCAAAACTTCAAATTGTTTTCGTCATCTTCCTACAACTACAATTATTAAGTAGAGACTTTTCCTTAATGAAATGTGTTTCTTAAAGATATATTTTGAAATAAGCTCATGTACAATTTTTCTAAAATTTGAATACTTTTCGCGTAATTTTGCGTTTAAAATCGGGCGAGAAAATAGATGCTGTATTACCACCACTACTTGTCATACTCCACCTCCGCCTTGCCAAATACTATAGAGAAAATACAGGACACAGAAATATAACGGGAGACACTTTCGTCTAGCAACTCTAGTGGCCCGACCTGTCATATCCATTGGGATTTCAAGTCCGAAGTGTATAAGTTTGAAATATATCTTAGTATACTACGTTTCGCAGAGTGATTCGAAAGTTATTGTATATGAATTGAAATATGAATTTGTCACTGATTTTCCTGGTCACGTCTATAGGTTTGATAGTGAGGATTTGTCTCCTATTAATAGTATTAGAAAGGTTCAGTGTTTCCTATATTGTCTCCGTAGTATATTGCCTCGCTATCCACCTCCTCCAGCGGCACAGCGCACGGAAGTGCTAGCGCGCGCGTGTTCACGCGTGCCCGCGCGTGCGGGGCGTGCTTCCTCGCGCATTCTGTGACCGCCGCCTCGTCGACACCGCGCCTCAGCGTCCGGCCTCGAACCAACGCCTCCTCGTCCACTAAAACCCCTCGGCCTGCAGGAAGATTCCTCGACGAACCTCATTCGCTGTGTGATTTGAAAACAACGATAAAGCGCGTAATGGCCTGCCGTAGACGCGGTTCGCCTTCTGTCACGTACCACTCCGATATGAGGCGCGCATTAATGCAAAGCATGCTCGTCTGTCGCTCGAATACGTCTGTTGTAATGCGAGTCGTTATGAGCATGCGGTTTGCGCGATACGACCGTAATGGCGGCGAACCCCGTCGATCCCCTTGCGATATCTCGCGAGGAAAAAGTTGACAACCGGCTCCGCGTAGAGCTTCATCAACGGTATCCTTGAAGCTCTACGTTCAAGCGACACCAGTAGAAGCACTGCGCATCTGGCGGGAAAGCAGGCAAAGTACACTTCCAAGCGTGCTCCACCTCAGTCTATTTTCGTTTGTTGTTTCTTGGTTTGTTTGTTTTGTGTTTTGTTGTTGTTGTTTTTTTTTGGGGGGGGGTAATTTATTCACTTCATTCCAAAGAATTTTCTCACTTTCTCTCTTACATTCCAAAGCATTATTTCTGCAAAGCTTGCGCAGACGTGATTTCAAGATATTTAGATTCTAAAAAAGTATTATGAGTCAGTGTTGGTCAGATACTAATTCAGAAATCGGAATCACTTTTTTTCGCGTTTATTTTTCATTTAGTTACATATATATTCTTATGGCATTTCATTTTTTTAGAGGCGTTTGATAATTTTTTATGTCAAAATATTCATCTCTATTGTAAGTACCCTCCTTAATTGGCAGTAAAAGACATGGGCAACAATAAAGCTTAGCTTTAGCTTCACTATATGTAAGTCATTTGTGTGTATCAAACCACGAAGGATTGAATTTTCCTGCACTTTTCTCGCCTGCACGATGATCAACCGTACTCAACATAAGAGTAGCTCGACCGTTGTCCTAACTTTCTCTTTTCTATATTATTAAGACGAGATAACTATGTACGCTGTTCATCATTGACTATGTCTGTCATAATATTAACATAATATCACATTTCATTTTTTTTTAAATATCATGCAGAACGTATAATTCACAACATACAAATTTAAAATGAAAAAATAAATACTTCCCGAGTGATTATTACTTTCTCCTCTTGTTAACTCGCCAATAAAACAGTAAACACACATTATGCACGACTTGTATGTTCTTCCTTTCTTGTTGACTTTCTTCCGCACGGGTTGGCAGCAACAAACAGCAACAGAATTCCCGGGACTACGTACAACGTGCATATGTTAAGCATGGACATAGTATGCTACTGCTCTACGCTCACTACAGGGCCTTTTCTCAGAATATCGTCCGAAGCGAGGCATGAGAGGTGCAAACGGGCGCATGTCTCTGGGGGAAGAGACGAGACGTCGCATGGCGCTTGGGCTGTTTCAAAACGTTTGAAATGGAAATATGCCCGTGCCACGATTCTGCGATGCTCATTGTACATTTTCAGATAAATAATACTTACACCATTTTAAAATCGTGAGTCTTTTTATTATTATTATTATTATTATTATTATTATTATTGACGTATAAACCATTACTGACCACGCTACACGATTAACAAGTGTAATTCTTCCAGGATCAGCTTTTCAGCTGTATCCCTCATTACAAGGTTGATATGTCTTGCAGTGTGAATTATGAGGTGATAGGATGATGACTCGAATATGTTGCCTCCTCGTCGCAGACGACAGCTACCGAAACCGTCTGGATGGGGCCGACTTTATTATTATTATTATTATTATTATTATTCACAGTTTTTACTGGTCGGTATGTCAACCACATACGTGTATGATGACCAGGTGTGCGGTTGCTTTATTGAAGATTCGGGTGGCTTCCAACAATACGTGTATTCAAGATTACTGCCTTCTGCATGCATATTGTCTATATTCCTGGCATCCAAGTCGAGACATTCTACTGCTTAAAGTGTAATTTTCGGGATCACTCCGGTAGCTGATATTATTATAGGCACAGTTGTCACTATACTGAAGTTCCACTAAGTTGCGACTTCATGGGCGAGATCGGCATACTTCTGGATCTTCTCTTGATATTTTCCCGATATGTTGTGGGTATTGGGTATTGATATATCGATAAGGAAAACCTGCTGATGGTTTCTATCAATGTAGGTTATATCGGGTCTATTGCCTCCGACGAATCTGTCGGTGATAATGAAGCGATCCCAGTAGAGAGTGTGCTCACTACTTTCAAGCACTTTCTGAGCCACATTCATAATACGGCACGGAAGGGGGGGGGGGGTAAGTCCGTTTTCATTGCCAATAATTGGTGGACCTGCTTCGCCATTTCAACGTGTCTCTTTTTGTAATCCAACTGTACGTGGCCACTACAACCTCTTGTCACGTGGTGGATAGTTTCGCTTGCGGCCTTACATCTTTTACATGAATCGGAATGGATGGTTGAATCTCTCAGAATGTGTTTTCTTTAGTTCAAATTTGGCACCCCTTTGTTCTGGGTGAAGGCGTCTGTCTCCGGAAAGAGATCTCCCAAGCTGGAGCTATGCGTGCGACGCAGAGATGTCGACTTCTGGTTAACTCGGCTCGTGAGGGTACCTTCCATGCAGTGCCTTCGCTTTCCATAAGGTTATCTTCTCTTCCGTTTCAGTTACTGACTGGACAGGCGGATCAAACTTTTTCACGTTCAGAGGACTATAGTTATTATCAACTACGCTCACTAACACAACTCTTCCACAATGTTCTAGCAAGTATCGTATGAGTGATGCAGTTTCAGAGCTGTGTATATATTTATGAGATCTACAACACCTCGCCCTCCTTGGGTCTGGGAAGGATTAAAAGCTGAATATTTGAATGGGGATGGTGTTTTCGGTGTTTAGTCATAGCGGTTCGAATTGTCCTCTGGAGGTTGTCGAGGTCGGTATTGCTCCATTTAATGTCGCCAAAGAAGTATGTCAGCACTGGAATAACAAATGAATTGATGGCCTGCACAAGGTTTCTAGCAGAGACTTGAGTTTTTAAGAGTCCATGCAATCGTTTACACACTTCAGTTGTTAGTATGTTGTTAGTAACTGTGTTTGATTCGGGGTGACTGTTGGAAACCCAAGTATTTGTAAGATTCATGGGGTTCCATGAAGATAATCTTTGGTTAATCATCATTTTCCAAATTTATAACTTGCATATGACTCCGAAGGATATTCACTCTCCTGCACTTATCCAAACCGAATTTCATCTTGATATCAGTGAACTTATCTGTAAAGCTTTTTAGTTGCCGCATATGATTCTCAGTGTCTGCATAGAGCTTCAGGTCATCCACGTAAAGAATATACGCGACACGGAGAAGGGTTGAGTTCCCTTTCTTAAGAGCGATGCCGTAATTAGATACATTTAGTAGAGTGGACAATGACAATTTTTCGAAAATTTGAGTAATTTTCGCGTAATTTTGCGTGAGAATACCGGCAAGAAAATACGTGCGGTTTTAGCACTTCTAGCTATATTGAAACATCCTTTGGTGCCAGGATGATGTACAGCTGTTTTGTCTGTACCGAAGCCCGCCGTCACCTCAGAATTGCACTGATGATAGCCGCAATGCGACCCAAAAAGCTTTATGTATCAACAAATACTTACGAGAAAACAACGCCTCATATATATTGCTATAATGATGCCAACGCCGTTTACACCACAGCATTTCCTATTACAATGATGATTCTACTAAATTTTTGGATTAGTTTTCTTGTCACTCATTCTAGAAAGCTTAACATTGCTTATATTTATGAATCGCCTTTCCTCTATTCTTTTCACCGTCTAAAAAATTTCTCGGAAAATCATTGATCTTATTTGCAAAGTTCAACTCTTAAGAAAATACGGAAACAAACATATGAGTAATGTCATTCGAAGAAACTACCCATGAAACACAGATAAACAAGCTGCCCGGTTGCGCAATGGGAGCGCACGGGAGAGTTCACAGGCAAACGGAAAAGAGTGAAACCAGGAAGACAAGCTGCATCTACCAAAATTAGCATCAGCCCTGCATCCGAACCGCCACGTGCCACGTGCCACGTGCCACGTGGCTGATGCGAGTTTTTTTTTGTTTCGAACTCTTTCAACTCCACCTTCACTGTGGCCAAGTTCATTGAACTGTCGGTGGAGAGGAAACATCAGAATGTGTTTAAGTTTTTGGAGATGAAATTTAAATTGTAAACGTTAGTTAATAGACACAGCCGAACTGGTGAATGGGATGATTAAATTTGTTGGGCTTTGGCGATCTCGATTGGAGGGTTGCGAGTTCGAAACCCACCTCAGCGCGGATGTGTGCACGAGCGTAGGTGGCTTAGAGCATCAAATGATTTAAACTGCAATGACTCTGACCTGGAGAACGTAGGGTTCGTGTCCCGACGGTAGCAGCTGATCGACACTAGTTATAGGTCAAATTCACCACTAAACAAAGTAAAATTCTAGGATATGAGCGTTCTCATAGTTTTTTCGCCATTTCCCCGAACAACACTAGGCGAATGCTGAAGCAGTACCCTAACAAACGAGCCACAGAGCGCGCCGTTTTTCCTCCCTTTTTCTTGGCCTTTATCTTTACTCATTACTTACACACACTTAGACTTACAAGCACAAGGGTTCGGGTTCGAATTCGGAGGTATATCGCGTATGCACTGTTGTACCCAAAATTGCGCGTTCAAACCCGACCGAAGCTCTGGATTTGGTACTGCAGTGACATCAGCCAATGCCCTGAGCCACCTCAGACGGTGCGTGACGTGACGTGCGGCGGCGGGGTGGGGCGGGGCGGAAGGGACCAGGAGATAGGCGACCGCGCCGTTAAAAATACCGGCGGAATGCCGAAACTGTTTGTTCGGAGATTAGCCCGCCCCGTTTGAAGTCCCCTGTTGTGTTCCTCTGGGCCCGGGGGAGGGGGGGGGGCTTTGTACGCTGGCCGCAAGCGGAGGTGAGAAACTCAGTCTTTCCCTCCCACTACCCCCACAGACCCCTGCATCCCATCGACATCAAAATTATAAATCTCAGCCTCTGCCACGCATCGGCGCATAAAGAAAATAGTGGTGCCATAACAGCAAGTACTTTCTCGCTTTATTTGTAACTTCTGTGA
>BOPP01000003.1:23161815-23362161 GCA_017312745.1 Gryllus bimaculatus
CGCCAGCGCCCGCCGCCCCCGCCTCCGCCTCCGCCTCTGCCGCCGCCGCCGCCGGCCGCCGAGGGAAGCAGCGCAAGGACAAGGGCAAAAGCAAGGGGAAGCCCGGCAAGGCTGGCAGCGACTCCAACTCCGACAACGCGCACGACATCATTGTAAGTACACATCTCTTCTGACGAACTTAATACTCAGAAGTTCTGTACAAATCAGTTCGTAATTTTAATGATAGGAAATATCCCAAAAATTAAACGGAGCTCAATATGGACACAACTGTTGATCGTTACATCGCCTATTTCGTAAATATTTCTTTAATAATCTTGAAAAAAAGCAAATCTTCGAAACTTCTATTTTGCAGAAACATTCAATTTAGAGAACTAAAATCCTGAACAAATACTTATTACGCCTTCCTCAGAAAATTCGCACGCCTCTACCCAGAAGAGTGAATACTTGGCAAATTCTAGTATTTTTGTAGTAGTTATGAGCCGTCTTATATGTATGATTATCTGTCTTTTAGTGATTTTTTGTAAAAAAGTGTAAATTTAGTTAACCTATGTCTGAAGGTATTACAATGAACGAAATATTTTGATATCGACGGTGCCTGTGCGACATTTGATATTCCAAACCAGACGCAAACGCTTGCGATTACATTTGACATAAACTCAATTTATATATTTTTATTATTAGTGACATTTCTTACATTTTTTGTGATACATAGTGTATCACACAAACAAATAACACATTAAAAATATCGGCTCCTTGTCTTAAAAGAAGAAATTGTTTACAAAACACTAATACAAACTTTATACAGTTTGTTCACAACACATGCGCTTTGTTTCGGGCGCAAAAAGCATGGTTCACAAAAATATTAATGTATTGGATCTCACGTTTCTTAGTAGTACGTGTGCCGCAAAACATTCCGGCTGGATTCCCCGTTTGAGGTGGCTCAGAGCTTCACCTAATGTTACTGCCGTGCCTCTCTTCGTCAGGTCCTAGTGTTCAAGCCCCGGTATTGACAGATTTTCGACTCTTCCTACTACGTATTCGATCGAAGACAGTCACTGTCTCTGGAAAAGAATTAAAGCAGCCGGCTGCTGCGATCGATAGTTTTCCGTAGTTTCGCCGGTCAATATCCGGCGAATGCCGGAGCAGTACCCCAACAAACAGACCACTGATTGCATGATATATTTCCTCCTTTTTTCTTACCCTTCTTAATTACACACACTACATTTTCATGCGCTACAGTACCACACATGTCGAAGACCAGTCAGGAGCATGTCCCAGCTGAAGAAATTCTTCGCTTGTGGCAGATACCAGAAAGAGGAAAACCAACTTGTAGGTCTGCACTGAATATTGCCATCCAGCTAGGCACGATCACCGCCACCTCCTGCAATAAAACTTGCACTACACTTACGGTCCTACGTTTTAGCAGCGTAAAAACATGAAATAGTCAGTCAAACAAAACAACCAGATTCTCACTTACGAGTGCGTCAATTTGGAAAAAAATATTCCAAATCCTCGGTGCTAACAGTTGTTGTCTGTCCTGCAGATCGGGTGCGTGGGCAAACGCACGCAGTACACGGTATCCGGGTTGGTGCCGGGCAGGCTGTACCACTTCGACCTGTTCGCCGTGAACCGGCGCACCAACCTGAGCTTGGCGTACGGCAACGCAGAGCTGCGGTTCGACGCCCGTGCACGCCCCACCGCCCTGCGTGACGCGCGGCCCGCCACCGTCAACCTCAAGAGCCTCGACGGCCGCGCTGCCTTCCGCTTCAAGGTACTCCACTCTACATTCCCCTCTACTTGTCTTCTTCCTTGGCTTCTCCTTCCTCCCGCCCTGCGCCACAAGTAGCCTCCCTCCGTTAACCTCAAGAGCCTCGACGCCTTCCGCTTCAAGGTACTCCACTCTACATTCCCCTCTACTTGCTCTTCTTCTTTGGCTTCTTCTTCCCCCCGCCCTGCGCCACAAGCAACCTATCCCCGTCAAGAGTTTAGATGGCCGCGCCCTAACCGAACTCTAACCGAATCCTAACCGAACCCTACCCTAACCCTACCCTAACCCTACCCTAACCCTACCCTAACCCTACCCTAACCCTACCCTAACCCTACCCGAACCCTACCCGAACCCGATACCGAACCAAACCCGATACCGAACCAAACCCGATACCGAACCAAACCCGATACCGAACCAAACCCGAAACCGATACAAACCCGATACCGAACAAACCCGATACGAACCAAAAACCCATACCCGATACAAAACCCGATACGAAACATACCCGATACCGAACCAAACCGATACCGAACAAACCGATACCGACCAAAACCCGATACCGAACCAAACCCGATACCGAACCATAACCCCGATACCGAACAAGACCGATACCGAACCAACAACGATACCGACCAAAACCGATACCGAACCAAAACCGATACCGAACCAAAACCGATACCGAACAAAACCGAACCGAACCAAAACCGAACTGAACCAACCGATACCGAACCTAAAACCGATAACCGACAAACGAACCGAACCAAAAACCGATCCTCGAAACCGAACCGATTCCTGAAACCGAATCGATCCGAAACCGAAACCGAACGAAACGCTAACCGAACTCCGAACTGAACCCGAACACTAACATGAAACCGAACCCAGCCGAATCCGATCCGAAAGCCAACCCAACCCGAACCCGAACGAACCCTACCCCAACTACTGAACCCGCCGAAACTCCAACCCGATCACCGAACCCGACACGACCACACCTGACACGACCCGAAAAACTACCGAGATCCGACGAACCCGACTCGATCCCGACCCTCAACAAGAGACCCGACACGAACCGCACCAAACTCGAAAGCCACCCGACTCGAAACCGGTGGCTGCGCCCCAATTCGCAAGTACCTCGTACCCTGCTCGCGGCAGGTGCCGCGTCGGCGCGCGGGGCCGCGCGGGCGACCTGCTGCTGTAGCTGATGCGTGCGGCGGCGCGCCGTGGACGTGCCGCGCGCAACCCGTGCAGCAGCCGCGCCCTGCGCCCCGCCAACGCCACTCCCGCAGCGACGGCGCCAGCCGACGGCGCAGCGGAGGGCGCCAGCTGCGGAGGCGGGGCTCCGCGTCGCGGGAGGTGGCGCGCGTGCGGGTGGAAGGGTACGCGGCGCTGCGCGTGCCGGCCCCGCCCCCCGGCGCGCGCCTCGTGCTGCGCGCCGCCACCCCCAACGCGGAGGAGCTGCGCCGCGTCTCCGCGCTCGAGGTGCGCCGCCCGACCACTCGCAAAGCACTGCGCGCACTACCTTGCAATTGATTGATTGATTGATTGACTGGTTCTTCAGTGCTTTCGGGAGCGTCAATTACTAATATGATTTCATTCGTAAGTGTACTGCATGTTATGTTTCGGGACGTGAATGTAGCAGTGCGCGCACCACGTTCCAATTGATTTATTGCTTGATTGATTGACTGGTTTTTTAGTGCTTACAAGAGCGTATTTACTAAGATGATTTGATTCGTAAGTGTACTGCATGTTATATCCCTGGACGTGGATGTCATCCTCTCCGTTGGAATAACAGATCCGGTAGCCGAATAATTGATTGAGTGATTGATTGATTGATTGATTGAATGATTATTTTTTGGAGTGTCAACTATTCAGGTCGGGAAGTGACGGTTTTCTTTCCTGCTGGGATAGGAGGAAATCAGGCGGCAGATTGATTGACTGAATTATTGATTCATATATTGTGTTTCCGTACGCACCAATTGCTATAATTGTCCCGTAATAATCCGTAATAATCCCGTTAGTGTAGCGAATGTTTTATCCAGGTAGGTAGCGCTGTTTTTTACCCCATTGGAAAGTGGAAACCGGCGCCAATTCATTCTTCGATGCCCCAGCTGCGTCAAGCTCTAACCTCTTCACTGGTGTTCCAACATTTGTGGTAGTGAGGTGCATGTGAGGGAAGATGATGGGAAAAAGATGAGGAAATATAGTTCGCGCGTAAACCGTGGAGCGCTTATTAGAGCACAGCTCCGGCATTCGCCTGGTATTCATCGCAGAAATCGCTGGAAACTGCCGAATAGAGCGGCTGGCCTCTAGAATTCCCCTCCAGACAGCGGTTACATTCGACGAAGCTGCCTTCCTAGAGAAGAAAATCTGCCACCGTCGTAACTTGAACCCTAGGGACTCCCCGACAGCAACATTGCAGATGCGATAGAAATAGATAAATACATAGCTAACGTGCAAGAGTGTATAATAGCGAATGTTGAAGTGAAGTGGGTGTTAATTTAGTCGCTTCAACACACTTTTCACATATATTTATTACCTTTTCTATACCTTTCAAATTTTTGTTTGCAAAATGGTCAAAAACTGCTTTATTCACCCTTTAGATGTTGGTGGGTGCCCAATCGGAACTATATCGTGAATGTTTTAACCCCTTAAATCCATAGTTCTTTACAACACTGTTTGCAATCTGAGTATTAACCTCAGGTGCGTTGTCATGGCAAAGCTTAATACCACATGACTTTACGCATCGCATTCATCTCAAGTCCCTCTCTCCACAAAACTGAGCGGAATGTCGGCTGCATTTCGTCACAATTACAGATAATACTATAAACTGGAAAGGGCTTCCATGGATGAGCGATGTCTTGGCTTTGCGGGAACCCGCTTGGTTTATTCGTAATAGTGAGTCCATGAGGGACTTTAATTAGTTAAAATTTTAAATGAAAATGGACAGATTTAGTATCTACTAATTTTCATACACACATTTATAGACCCTTTAGGAGAATATGAAACAACATATATTAATATTTTCCATTGTTGTCCAATACAAATTCGAGAAAAACAATCTACGGAAACAAGTTTGTGTACATTCTTACGTGTAGATATGGCAGTCAATTATCTTGCTGCGTCAACAATAGTTTAATGATCCAATTTATCTCTAGAGTTCCGGAGTAGATACGAAGAAAATTAAAACTTCAATTATAGATAACACATTCTTCTTTCACAATACTTTATATGTGATAACGGGCAAAACTCATTAGTTAGTTTTAAAGAATTTCTTTTCCTCTCATGATGGACTCCATTGAATTTAAACATAAGTTTAAGTCGCCCATCAAATCTAGTGGATTAGTGGGCGCTGCTGTACTTTGAATTCGATTTCGAATTTGCGCATTGGCAGAGATTCAAACGTACAGTCGATTGCTGTACACGAAGTTCCTAATTAACCATTCTTGATTTATTAGGAACTTAATAGTCAGATCTAAATGAGAGCTTGTAAAATAATAGTAGTAATAATTATAATAAAAATAAGCTTATCCAAGAGCATACATCTTGAGAAGACCGATTTATTGAAAAGGCACGATAGGGTGTGTAGTTTCTTCCACTGCAAGAAATGTAACGCCCCCGAAATTCGAAGACTCACCGAAACCGCTGACGTGTGTTGAACCGACTTCAATATTGTACGACCAACAAATTTAAACTATTCGCATGATAGCGACAAACTGGGTATTGTTATCCGGGATTTGGAGAAATAACGTGACTGCTTGTACTACTCGTAGTACAAGCAGTCACGTGCTGTGCTGTGCCGTGCCGTGCGATCAAAACGTCGTAACCAAGGAGACAGAGAAATGTCTTAAATACGAGAGTCTGGAAATCGAGATCAGCCGAATGTGGATTGTAAAAGCACAAGCCGTCCCGATTGTTACCAGCTCCGGGAATTGTTCCGAAAAGTTTGTGTAAAAACTTGGCTAAATTCTTAGCTAAGTCAAAAGACTGGGAATGGGAACAGCTCATGTTTTGCACTAATGGGAACAGCTCATGTTTTGCGCGAACTATTCTGAAGGTACCGAAGTCCTTAATAATAATAATAATAATAATAATAATAATAATAATAATAATAATAATAATAATAATAATAATAGTTAGAATAAGCTTATTCAACAGCGTCCTAGCAAAGACCGAATTATTGCAAAAGCACGATACGGTGTGATCCTTTTCTTTTATAGTCCACGTTTCTGCAGCATGTGTTACAACTGACCTAATCATTGTCTCGTACAGTCTTTACGTCTTTCCATAACATTTTTCTTTTAAACAGCTGCAAATGTGCAAAACACGCACTGTTTTCCTTTACTCTCCTTGCTTTTATTTCTTCATTCACATAATTGGTGCAAGTAAAAATTGCTCCTAGATACTTATAAGAACTCACTTCGTCATAGCTTGTATTGGTAATGTGAATTGGGATTAATTGACTATTGTAGAAATCACGACCGATATAAACGTTTTTTGTTGTTTGTGTAGTGTTAATTAATGAATCAATTTACTGAAATGTTTGTTGTCCTCATGCACTGTTCATTTGTCTTTAAACTCTAGCTCTGATGAAGAAATTAAATATTTCGAAACGTTGGCAGAACTAATCGTTTCTTTACCCACACTGACCAATCCCGTGAAGCAATTTTATTATGGGGTTAATTGTATAACTTTGGCCTTACATCTCATGTACTATGTGAACATTTTGTGTGTACACTTTGAACCTAGACCCCTGAATTGTATGTGTGTGTGGGTGGGTGCAGGTGTTCGCCACCACCCGAGCCAGCCGGTTCCCGTTCCCGACGCTGCCCACGCCCGCCAGCCTCCACGAGTACGACTCTCTGCGGCGCTGCGACTCGCTGACGGTGGGCTGGCTGCCCTCCACCGCGCCGCCCGGCTGGGCGCACGACGACACGTACGTACGCCTGTGGAGCGGCTTTTAGCGAATGGACCCTTTTGACAGCTAGCGCTGCTAACATAGACGATTCTCTGATCAGGCAGACCATTAACAGCTCGCGGCGATGGTGTAACGGTTAGCGTATCGGACTGTCGTACCCAAGTTGGCGAGTTCCAACCCGATCGAAGCCCAATCCTTCGGAAGGGAAGTAAAGCCGGCTGTCCCATGTTAGTAGATTTACTTGCATGTAAAAGATCCTCAAGCCTAAATGACGACTCTGAGCTAAATTCAAATCGCCTGTTTCTCGCCCAAGAAAGACCTCCTTTCTCCGCTAGTTGGTGAAAGGAGCGTAGCGAAATTTGCGTGGTCAGACGGAAGAGCGAGCCTAATGGCCCAAGTCTCGCCACGTAAAATAAGGCATCAATTCAAGTCAATTCACTACATTTGACTGCCCTTCCTTCATTTGTTCGTTTGCGGTTGGCTAACTTGTAAATAGCTTCGACGCTTCCTTTTGCCACGATAAATAATTGAAATTAGGAAGCGCAGTGCTACTGTGCTCTTCTGTATCTTTTTTAAAAACATTACATTTAATTTACTTTTTGTGTGATAAGTATTATGTTTATTTTAAAACCCAGTGTTGAATGGCAGACGCGTACTGGCGCACGAGTTTTCTGCTCCGGTGCGGTAAGATAGCGACCTGTCGTCGAATACATACCGTGGTTTTATCAATTATTTTTCTCATATAATTAAACGGTTGTTAACAATGAGAAGTCATGATGTCTTAACTGGAGCCTTGTACAAACATAAACACTTTACGAAGATGCGTGGCTGAACAGCTGTCGCGGCGGAGGCATACGTTTCTGAATTACCTATGATGTTCACTTGTTTAGCGAAACTTGTTTTGGCTCATTCTTAGGCGGATTTCTGTATACAGGCAGGGTGGAATTTAAACACTGTTGGGTACAAGAAGAGAATATTTTTAAAACTAGTTTTATCAAACGCACATAATAATTATTTACGAAATTATTATGTAAGTGGTAAAAGTGGTATTTTGGTTTGCGAGAAGAAAAGGTTGCGAAACGAGGTCAATAGGTCTCATGGCAACATCCTACGAGCAAAATAAGAGGACATTATTTTTAAACTGCCTTACTGACAACTTTGTCTTTTTTGTCCACTTTTTTCTTTCCTTAGTCTTTTTGTCCCTCCTGTTCTTTCTGTCAATTTAGTTATTTCTCTGTCTGTTTTGTCCTTTCTGTACCCTTTTTTCGTTTGTCCTTTTGCCCTTTTGTCTTTTTTGTACGTTTTGGCCCTTCCTATCAGACAAAAGTATTTTGTTTTCTTTCTTGCATTAACAGATTTATTCGCACATTTGATTGAACAACTTTGATCTATAAAAAAAGTTGCAATATTTGACCATTCACTGTGCAAGCCAAGCTAGTCGTAGCTCTATGGGATATTTCTGAATAACGTTTATTGCTAGGGCATGTAGGGGGTCGAAGATGGTCGCTTATGCTTTGATGATCATGTGGATCAAATCTCCTCAAATGAAGTTACCGACTGTAACATTTACCCCTGGCTGTAGGCAACACATCGTACTCTGAAGTTAAACAGGTGGACGATCTAATGAAATCAAGGCGATTTCGTTGGCCTGCCAACACCACTACAAGTGGTTTCGGTATAAACCGGTACAAATATCGCGTGTGTAGTTATGTTATGCGTTTTCCCGCATATTCATAGGGAAAAAGTAATCATCTTCGATCCTCTTAAATGACTGGTTTGACTTGCAAGACTTTCTTAACTTGCATTATGAAAGGTCAAATTTTGAAACGTATTTTTATAATTCAAATTTAAAACCATATTTAGGGTAGGTGTAGAGGATCATTAAAAAATACTACGAACCTCTGAAAGTAATATGTGTCATTAGTGGGTGATATTCTGTTCTTGCGAAGTAACAAGCGTAAACCTATCAGTGATAAAAAAAATGCTACTTTCTATTATGGCGAACTTCCGAAACACAACCAGAGGTCAGCTGTTGGTCACTAAGAATATTTAAAGGATCGAATCATATCGATGGCCTTGGATGAAAAGCGACAGTGGCACGTTTGGTATTGACTGCACGTGCCACTGGCCGTTGCATAACTTCGATCACATAATCGTGCACGTGACGTGTTAACTATATCATGTTGTGTCTTCTGCACGCATTGCCGTCCGGCAATAAAATTTTATCACGTCATTGGGACAATTCAATCTATCGTAAGACGGTGCTCATAACCCGTGATTCATCGTATTGTCCGGATAGTTTTGATAAAATAATAGCTACACAATTAAGATTTTCAAAATTCATTTCGCTGAAGTGAAATCATTGTGGATAAAGAAGACGCGAGAAGTCGCGAAAATAGCGTTTGAATGTCACCCACATGTCACCCACATATCTCCCACGCAATTATAAAACATTATTAATGTAAAAATTATAGTATTATATAGGCAATAATAATAATAATAATAATAATAATAATAATAATAATAATAATAATAATAATAATAATAAATAATCCTGTGATCTTCTACAAAGTAATTCCAATAACCTATATGACGAAAACATTTATTCCTCGTCCTTGTTTTTTCCTTATTGCTTTTCTTACAAAGTGATTATTTTCCACGTACCTAGAAGTCCGTAACTTTATTCACGCCTCCAGCTTTGCCTCATTGCTGCTTTTTTGCACCGTAATTATTTTCCCATAACCTAGAAGTTCTTAACATTTATTCCTCGCCCCCCTGTATTTCCTTATTGCTCTTCTTGAATAGTGATCATTTTCCACATAACCTAGAAGTTCGTAACATTTATTCCTCACCCCAGCTTTACCTTATTGCTGTTCATGCCAAGAGATCCTTATCCACATACCGTAGAAGTTCGTAACATTTATTCCTCGCCCCCCTGTTTTTCCTTATTGCTCTTCTTGAATAGTGATCATTTTCCACATAATCTAGAATTTCATAACATTTATTCCTCGCCCCCAGCTTTACCTTATAGCTCTTCTTGCAAAGACATCCTTATCCACATACCGTAGAAGTTGGTAACATTTACTCCTCTCCCTGCTGCATCGCCTGACCGCGTGGCGCGCAGGGCCAACGCGTCGTCCGGGGCGCCGCGCCTGCGCTACTGCGTGAGCGCGCGCCCCACGCGGCTGCGCGACCTGGAGGGCGGGCGGCGCGCCGAGCAGTGCGGGCTGGAGGCGCGCCTGCGCCGCCTGGCCAAGGCGCCGTCCCCGGACGCCCCCGTGGCGCGCCACTGCTTCGACCACGACGCCGCCCTCGCGCCGCCCCCGCTCGCCGCCCCGCCGCCCGCGGCCGCGACCCAGCAGCAGCAGCAGCCCGCCGCCCGCGCGGCACACGATGACAGGTGAGCATCTGATTGATTGATTGATTGATTGATTATGTTGGTTCAATTCACACGCCTCTGCTTTATTGGTGTAGTTGTTATCTATGCCGGGCTACTGATACCAAGTTCCATCGGGTCCAAACCCGGTCAAAGTAAGGGGATTTTTGAGGTGCCAAAAATCAACGGTATGAATGCGGACGCTTGTCGGTATGGAAAAGAGATACCAGGAAGTTCACTTAGACGATCGTTGTATAATTAAATCTCCTAGCAATTTAACACCAATCAGAGTTTTATGAGTTTAGATTTGAAATACTCTATAATTGCGGATATTGTACCTAGGCCTGCGCTATCTGATCAAAAGAGGGCACTATCGCCCCTAGGGAAAGCAATAGCAAACTATCCTAGGTTTACTTGTGAGGACAAGTCTGACAAGAAAGCGTTAGGGGCTTCTGGAGCTTAGCCTACACACTCTGTGTATGGCAGTAAAAGAAACAAAGAAGGTTATACGTCTGCTTAAGACAAACGGTTCCGAAGCGCATAAGCAGAAAGGCTTCTGGAACCCTAGGAGCTTCGTTAAAACTTTGGAATTGTTTGAAGAATCGGGTATTGGCGTTGCAGAGCGCGTCATCTGCTATAGCAATTAGTCCCGTGAACATACTAGTATATCCAGGGAAGTGGCTGGAACGTGTCATCCAGTGTCGGCCTACATGTTCCTTATCAGTTAGGGTATTGATCTCCTCACATGTAGGAGAATGTTGGGCGGACGAATATGCGGAGATGTCAGCTAGGATTAGGGAAGATCGCGCGCAGTTCGTTGGCCGTTTCGTAGGGTACTGCACTGGCTATCGCGTGGTAATGATCTGGGAAACCTTGGAAAACTGTCGATCTGACCAGCCGTCCGCTAGAATTCTCGTCCAAAGGGCGGTTGAATTCCACGAAGTTATACAGGTCGAGTGTAAAATACGTCCGTGTTGGACCTCCCGACCTGTACATTGCAGAGACAATCGCCGTGTTTCTACTGAATAATTACAGCCAATGGTTGGGGAACGAGTAAGGAGAGGTCTAAGGGTGAAATGGAGTTCTCCGTATGAGTGTATTTTTCTTTCTCACATACTACTTATGTTGTAAAAGGAATATGAATTGATACAGAGAAAAGTCGGATTTCTTTTAAAGCGTGCTTCTGTTCGTTATGGGTGGCCTGTGGTGTAGTGGTCAGTCAGCTCGCCTTCCATCGCTGGTTTCCGGGTTCTGTGCCAGGCAACTCCATGTGGCCAAAGCGGGTTTGCGGCTGGCTTTCTAGGGGTACTCCCGTTTGCCCTGTTAACATCAATTTCATCGGATTGCTCCATCACTTATTCTCCACCCTATCCTGCCTTTAACCTCCTCTACGCTAGATTGAAGCTAGCCCCTCAGAGGGAAAACAGGGTTTAGTTTACTTACATCTGGTTGTTTTAACTGAATAACACGCGCGATTGGCCATGCGCTCCCAATCCCATCGCGCTTTGAATTCTTGCAGGCGCCAATGAAATAGCCAGCGGCCAGCCATTATACTAGAGTTTCATTAATGTTCTATTCGTTAAAGTCCCTGTTTCGTTGTAACGTGCCTGATTCGTTAATAACCGAATCAGGAAGGGGCTATATTGGGGAGAGGTGTCCATGCCGAGAGACTCACTGAAACCTTCATTTTTAACACTGAAAGTATATTTGAATTAACAATACTATACAGTGTGTCCAAGAATAACTGCTACAAACTTCTAGGACATGTCAATAATGTATCCGTTTTGTTAATGAACGTCTACTGAGACATTTCATATAATGGAGTTTCGCATGAAACATTTTCTTTCATCTATAGGCAACAGCTTGTGCACCATGTTTGGCAGGTCATGTTCTGACACTGTCAAAGTGATTTAATGTACCTGGTGAACATTGTACATACGGGGTTGCCTAACAATCACGAGAAAACGCCACATGTATCAATGTACATAACTCCATTGTGTGATGGATCTCACTTTACGTTCGTTGGCCAAAAGTGATCAGTTTCGAGCCCACCACACGCCCGAGAAGTTTGTAACATTAATTTCGAGACACCTGTGTTTTATGAGGAACGTGAAAGTTTGCAGCTCATTTTCTTTTTTTCAAGCAATGCTCCATTTGGTTTCAGATCTTGTTCAACCAAACGAAAAAAGAAACGCGCGCTCTATTCTCGGGCACCGCCTCGGTTCGTCGCCTCGCGTCTGGCCACGCGGCCCGCGCGCGCGATTCACGCCAGGTGAGGGGCACGCCCTTCCGCCCGCAGGACAAGGCTGCGCCAACGAGCCAGAGTATACGACACGGAGTGGCTGAAGCGCCGCCCATCTTTGTAGCAAATTGAAGCCATGTTTTTTGCAGTCAAAGCAGCACACTCTGGAGAAACTGAGTATTCTAGTATTCCGTTTGGCGCTGGTTGAGGCCAGGTGGCTGAGGGGGTTATATAAATTGTCTTACTCTGCGTTTCACAACCAAAAACAAATTATTAAAAACTATATCACAATATATAAGGAGGACAAATTGAGAAACTTTAAAAACGCGTTGCTTCCTGCATCGCTTATTGTCATAAGAATGAAATGTTATTGTACTTAACATAACGCCTAAAAGTGAATGTTAAGATCCATTCACAATGCAAACGTAAACATAAGCATAGCGCATAGACATAAACATTAAAATAAGTGAGAGACTGAAGTATTCACAATGTCTAACATAAACATAAGCAATATAAGAGTTTCTATTGGCTGTGAGACATTCTGATTTTTCTATGGGATGGATGTGAGAATCGATTTCGAGGTATCGACTCTGTCCATGGCCCAAGTGGCGTTAGTTCTTCTATCGACTTCGCTCCTATTTTGATTCTCGATTTAGAGTTACCGTTCTGTTATTGGTTCATTTCTTATGTCTTACGTAAGCATAAGCACAGAAGCTTCAAACTTGCAAGCTTTTACGTTTACGTCTTACGTATTGTACTTATGCGAACGCATTGTGAATGTGTCCGCTTGTGGACGTAGTCCTAACTTTTATTATAACGCCATGCTTATGTTTATGTTTGCATTGAGAATGTGCCTTTATTGCAATAAAAAGCAAACAAACAGTTAATAAATATGGCGGTAAATTTGAAAAAATTATGTATTTGTAGCTTGTTGGCTTCTATTTGAACAGTTATAGGCCGCACATACTGAAGGTATTGTGAATTTTATTTTTCTAACCACAAATATAATACAGGTAAACAAGACAACGATATAGAAATCTAAAATATCAAATAGAAATCCAAACGAAGATCTAATAGAAGCAACACATTGAATAAGTACAACAGATGTACCCGACACCATCAAGCACCTCTCATGTTTTGACTGCAAAAAAATGGCGGCGGCTAGTTCTGCGGGCGTCCACCAGGAGCGCCCTAACCATAGGGTCAGCCACCGTATGTAGTATATTCTAACTCGTTGGGCTATGAGCATGACGTTGTGAGCAGAATGGCTGAGTGCAAGGAATAGTTTGCCCCTCTCCTCTACAGGCTGATGTGCCTGAGTGCATCAAATGATGTCACTGCAGTCTCTAACCAGAAGTTCCTAGGGTTCGAATACGGACTGTGGCTGGATTTTTTGACATTCGACGCAAGTCGAATTCAGTCACTGATACGAGGAGAATTCTGGCTGTCGGCTGATCTGATCGGCAGGTTTGCTTGATTTCTCCGTTTAACCAGGCGAATGCCGGAGACGCAACCTAGCAAAGAGGTCACGGACTGTACGCCATATTTCCTTCCTTTTCCTCGTCCTATCCTCACCCATTACTTACTTAGTACACTACCACATATGTCGCGGGCCCAGACGGGAGCTTACAGCTTGTCCCGGCTGGTGGGAGATACCTGGATGGGGAAAACGTCGTAGGATGGCGCCGGATTTCCCAGCCAAGGGGGAAGATCACATCAATTTCTCGCGATAAAAACATGCTCTTACAAGACTAATAATCCTAGCATCTGACGCCCTCAGAATCATCAATCAATCAATAAAACCTCGTACACCACCCCCGCCCGGCAAAGTTTTAAGTTGGCTGTTGCCTTAAGTGTTACTATCGAACAAGTAGATATTCATGTTTCTGAATATCCATAATTATCATACATTTTAATATTATTTTAGGAATATCTTGTCAGCCGTTCTTTCAACAATTCTACAAAATACTCAATTAAGTGTACCAGTACACCTAGTTAGGTAGTTTCTCATAAATATAATAGTCGACGTTGTAATTTAGTAAAAGTTGGCTATAATTGCATTGCAGGAATTGTATTCCTAAGAAATTGTTGAAGCTGACAACGGTGACAAGGTAAATATGCTAATACTGGCATATTTCAGCTATTTTTGGGGGATTTTGCGTAATTTGTGAGATATCAGAACATTCTATACGAATAATTTGCACGGATTTCTAGATAGTCTTACTTTCTAACACCCTTCAAGAATGTAAGAATAATATTGGTAAGACAGTTCTTTGCAGAGTCCGTAGAGTTTACAAATTCTGCAAATGATCTGGTTCAGAGTTCCTTATTATACATGCGTTATTATATATTTTGTGCCACGCATTATGTTTTAGATAAACCTGTTCATTTGTAAATAGTTTAAGACGATAAACTGATTCACATGACAGAAAATCACATCTTTTCAAAGTCAATTTGATCATTCTCATCCACCCCGTACCTAGATGTCAAATCGGTATTTTAATATATTTAGAAATTAGAAGATGTCTCTGGATTAACGATATGAATTTCTACGGCATTATAGACGTAGGAACTTTGAAGACAAACTCGTTTTGGAGATAAGCAAGTGATGGTAAATCTCAAGTATCGGATGTCACACATGTGAAATTTGCTCCTGGTTAGTAGGCAACTCATCTTTCGTTCATCTTGAATAGGTACATGTGCTGATGCACTGAAAGAGATTTCATGTACCTGCAAACCACTTGTACAAATGTTTTTCCTGCCAAACACGGGTAAATATCAAATATGTAACTTCGTTGTGTGAGATTTCCAATCAAAAAGTCGTTAGCAAAAATGTATTATCTTTCAACTTAGACCGGAGAAGATTTTAACTTTTATTCCGAGACTCCTGGCCATTTGTCTCTCTAGATATCTGCCAATGTATCTACCTATCTATCTATCTATCTATCTATCTATCTATCTATATATATATATATATATATATATATATATATATATATATATATATATATATACCTATCTCTATGTGCCTCTATTTGTATATATCTGCCTATCTGTATCTACTGAAATATCTGTATAGTTCTATCTAGTTATCTATCTATCTACTGATCTCTTTACCTTTCTACCTATTCACCTATCTATTGCCTATCTATTTTCCAACTTAACTATTTACCTATGTATCTATCCATCGACCCAAATTACTTTTTTGTTCATCTACCTACGTACGCAGACTAAATATTATATTTATTTGAATCGCTCACTGCAGAAAGGAAACTAGTCTGCGTTTCCTCATTTTATAGGAGAAATCAAAAACTGTTTAAAACAATTTGAAGAAAATTTACTCTTTATGATGTATTTTTGCATTTGAAGGCACTGCTATTCAGTAGCCAAGTTTTCTTTCTGAAATACACAATGTATTATACTCACAACCCTCCCCTTCAATAAAAAGATAAATGTAAAATTGGACTATTTTCCTTTGTGCAGTTAGTAGTTAATTTACAGTAGAATCTCGGTAATAAATCTGAAATTTTGGATAATCCGAACCAATTTCGGTATGGAAGAAAAATTAACAAAGTAAATAAAACGCTTTTTTGTAGTGTAAGGAAATAATTTTATAATTACTGTAGAACTGAACAACTAATGATTGCAATACAAGCTGTCGAAACATTTATTGCACTGGTAACTACGATGTCTATCACATGTTTACGTAGCAGTAATTTTCACTTAGAGAAACATGCAAAATCTTCTTTTGCCGTGAGGAACTGAATCTGCTTGATGGTGCGATGTGGTGATGCGTTCGCTTCACTACATTGCATTTTTCTCACATCACACGCTACGTTGCAGTGTCTAGTCATCCTATAGCTGTATGTGTACGGTATATATATATATATATATATATATATCGTACGTTTGTATATGTACGGTGCATATATGCGGATTATCCGAACAGTTCCGAAACCGAACAGACCACTCCCCCAATAAGTTCGGATCACGGGGGTTCTACTGTATGTATATGAACCAATCTATCTA
The DNA here is from genome assembly GCA_017312745.1 of Gryllus bimaculatus. NCBI lineage: Eukaryota > Metazoa > Arthropoda > Insecta > Orthoptera > Gryllidae > Gryllus > Gryllus bimaculatus. Next base: position 23,178,143 of record BOPP01000003.1, read on the forward strand.
TGTTTCCTAGTGTCAAGTGTGAATGAATGTGTGTGCAGGTCGGCGTCTGCGAGCGGCGAGCCGGGCGCGGGGCGTGGGGCGGGCGGCGGGGCGGTGAGCACGCAGGCGCTGACGCAGCTGCGGCCCGGGGGCGCGTACACCGTGCAGCTGACGGTGCAGCGGCTGCTGCCGGGCGGGGTGGGCCCGCCGCTCAGCTATGACCTGCTGCCCGTGCACACCAAGCCGTCGTGCGCGTAGCCGCTGCCCGCGCCAGGTGAGCGCTGCTGGGGCGCGACAGTTGGATTGAGGAACAGCTGCGGCGCGTGCGGCAGCTGGCGAATGTCTTAAGAGCATGCTGCTTTTAACACACAGATGAAGCACATTGAGCGTTTGACGAACAGCTGAAGAATATTCATTGCGTGACAAACAGCTGAAACATGCACAGCTATTGACAAACTGCTGCAGTATATGCAGCGATTGACATTGACATTGACATTGACAAACATTTGTAGCATACGCAGTCTTTGACAAACATCTGTAGCATATAGTCTTTGACAAACATCTCCAGCATATGCAGTCTTTAACAAACATCTGTAACATATGCAGTCTTTGCCAAACAGCTGAAGCATATGCAGTCTTCGACAAAGAGCTGAAGCATATGCACAGTTTGACAAACAGCTGAAGCATATGCACAGTTTGACAAACAGCTGAAGCATATGCAGTATTTCACAACAGCTAAATCACATTAACCATTTGACAAACTGCTGCACCACATGTAACAATTGAAATTCAGCTACAGCGACTGACAAACAGCTGCTGCGTAAACGTGTTTGACAAACATCTGAAGCATACTTAGCGTTTGTCAAACGTCTGATATGCAGCGATTGACAAATGGCAGAATCATACGGTAATGAAATATGTCAAATGCACAAACTCAATTATTAAAAATACATTATTAGTTGTTACTTGAAGGACGGGAATCAAGGTAAGATGAATATAAAACTAAAAGAAAAAATGTATTTCTAAACAAAATGGGAACACCTCCCATTAATACAGTTAGTTGCTTGGGGCTTTGACGTGGAAGGAGAGGGAGAAGTAAACAGAGAGGAATCTGCACACAGAGAAGGGAGACGGCTAGATTGAATGCCGTCTCAAAACCATCGACATCGTAGCTTTTTGTCAGGCAGCCTCGCTACGATAAATTACATTCATACTTCATGTAGGAAAGAGCGTAAGAAAATCAGTGTAGCAAATTACTTTTTTCTCCAGGGAATTTTTTTCTGCTGACAGCCGGTTACCCTATACGACCCGGTGGGACGCATATTCCACCATACACTAGGTACTACTATACTTGCGGGCTCATCTGATCTTGGCTCAGCAGAACGCAAGGTCCTCCGTCACAACACGTAGTACATGAGACAACAAATTACTAAATGGGACAAAACAAATTTCTGGGCAATTACAATTCGTCATAAAACAGTTCCTTTTTTAAATGAAAGACATTCCGCTTTTTTATATATTTTTCTATTGTTAATTCCCAAAAGTTAGTCACGGCTGTCAACTTCTAGCCATCTTCAGTCCTCTAGTTCAAATAAAAATGTTAAGATTTATATTCGTGAACAGTATAGAGAAAAACTTTTACATTATTTTTACTCGTAACAAATCAATGACGTTAATCTAACATAAGCGCCAATTAACAATACTTCATAATATAAAATAATACTTTAAAAATGATTTTAACTACAGATCAAAAATCATACAATTAATAAAGATTTGTAATATATTTATTACATTTTGTATAAGTTGATTGAAGTTTACCTTAATAGTAATCAAACTGGAGTGCAAATTAATAATAAGAAGAAAAATATTTACATTACATTATATATAGTAACTTAAAACACTGTGAGATGTGCGTACTTTTAGTTGTTCTTGTCAAACTTCTGTGTAAGACACCTGGAGTCAATTGTAACAATTCCTGGATCGCGTTATGCTTCCCGATGTTTTCTGAACAGCGATAGCACGCTGTTAGCTCTACTGCGCATGCGCAGTGTTCTCTTTCTCGCGAGTGTCGCTGGAGCTCATCGAGGCATAGACATCGCGGGCGACCTCGTCTCACACGGAGAAGAGGGGAACCCTACGTTTTCGATATCTTGCCAAGCAAGCGCGTAAGGTGGGCTGCCTAGTCTGACGTCATGTCACGGCGTTGCGTGGCCCTTGAGAAAGACGAGAGTGAGCTTGAAAACTTGCGGTGTAAACAACATTCCTCTTTAAGACGAAACACAGCTGTTATCACAGTTATTAATATTGAGAGGGCTGTTGATGTGAATATGAGTTCGATGGTTAGAACATATGTGATGGTTAGAACATATGTTTGTTCTATAAGAACTGTATCTTTATTATTACATATCTTATTCCAAATGTGTTACTTAATGTATTATAGTAAACTAATCACAATGTGCTAGTTACTTTTAATAAACTTACATAAAAATGATGATGAGTGATTGCCCATGTGATTACTGAAATACTATAAAGTTGTAAATAATAATAATAATAATAATAATATTGATACAACTACTTAGACAGTGTTTGGAACATTTGTCTTCCAACTGTATTTTGGATCCGATTTAAATGTCAAAACCTTCGTTTTGAAAATGTTAGTACTTACCTCTTTTGGTTAAGCAAGGCCTTATTCAATGATAGTTACAAGAAATCATTATCATTAACGACCCTGAAATTTTAATTGAGACAATTAATAATTGATACTGGTAATTATTATTGACAAAGGCCGTCTTTACAGGAAAGGGACCAACACTCTTATCGTACCAGTGATAAATGACTTACTACACTGAAATGCCGCTTCTCAAGCCGCAATGGCATTACTGTTAGTTAATGATAGATTGTATTTTTTCTTTCATTATTGCCGCGCAATTCTAACACCCTTCGCCGGCGGGTTACGTCGGGACATTCCACCCAAGGCGCCCCAGTCCAGTTGATTGATTGGTGATTCCGGGCACGTCAAATGCTGCTATGGTCATTAGTGTCGTTAATGTGCTGAATGCTTTTATGACTCGAGTTGTCTGTGTTCCTCCTCGCAGGATAGTGCGATGAGGCACCGACCTACACGTCAGCTTGTGAAGGTCTCTGGTATCTCCCTCTTCAGGTATCTCCCCCCAGCGGCGCACTGTTCCAGTAGGGACAATCTCTAAGTTCCAGACCGATCTCCAGGCTCGTGTGGTAGTGTAGTGCCTGTTAGTGTATGTGGGTATGTAAGGGGTGAGGTTGGACAAGAAAGAGACAGATCGCGCGCAATCAGTAGCTCGCTTGTTAGGATACTGCTCCGGCTTTCGCCTGGTTCTGATCGGAAAAAAACCCAGAAAACTGCCCATCAGAGCAGCCGGCCGCTAGAATACTCCTCCAGGCAGAAGATAAATTCGACCTAGTAATGTAACCTATTGTCGAAAATCCTGCCATTCTTTTCAAACGAACCCTAGGACCTCCCGTCCGGGCACCCGCACTGACAGCAGTTGATGCCCTGAGACACCTAAGTTTGTACCCAGAGAGGTAGTTCAGGCATCATCTAATGTCACTGACCTACCTCTGTCCTGGAGGTCCCAGGGTTCGTGTACCGACGGTGGCAGGATTTCGACATTTCATCGGATTAGAACGGTGGTAGGATTTTCGACAGCTCGTCTGGCCGAATTCAGTCGCTATGCAGAGGAGAATTCTAACGGACGGCTGCTCTGATTTTCCGTGGTTTCACCGATCAACACCAAACAAATGCCGGAGCAGTACCCTAACAAACGATCCACGGACTGCGTGTGATGTTTCCTTCCTCTTTCTTGTCCTATCCTCACTCCTCACTCCTTACTCACACTTACTCTTACATGCACAACACTCACATGCTGGCAGACCGGTCGGGAGCTTATAGCTTGTCCCGGCTGGGGTAGTGCTGCTCTAGTGGGAGATGCCTGGTTGAGCAAACCCCCGTTAGTCAACGGTACGTCGGGACCAGATCCCACCATCCAGCGGGGGAAGATTAGCGCCCCCTTCGGATGATTAACATGCCCAACACGTACGGTACTAATGACCTTAGTAGTTGACGCGCCGGGAATCACTAACCAATCAACCCAAAGTCGGTAGTAAAATATGTAGTAAGTTGTTGATAATGAATGTTGTTTGCGCGTGGCAGGCATCGGCTCGTCGTCTCCTCGTGCCGTCCAACCCGTCCGCTGCCCGTCGGCGCCGCCCCGACGCCAGGACCATCACCCACCGTTGCCACCGCGCGGCGCCCTCCGACTGGCTCCCGGTCGCCGTCGCCGCCACGACCACTGCCACTGCCACTGCCTTAGCGGGCAGTCTCCACCTCAACAGCCAAAGCCTTCATCACCACCGACACTCACCGGCCGCCGCCGCCACCGCCTTTTGTTTTGCATGTCGCACTTGAGCTACGAACAACGCCAGTCTAAAAGGATGTGAGCCTCAGTTTTGTTTGCTTGTAACGGTACACTGATTGGAGTATACAGGAGGTTTCGGAATAAATGCTACTAACTTATACAGTATGTGAGAGAGACGAAGATGCTTTCCTTTTTGCCGATGAGCGCGTGGTGGGAAATATTCTATAAAGATGTTATTCATTTACATTTGCCCATGATCTGATCGTAAACTCATCGTGCTCTGGTGATTGGCAAGTACGCCCTCTGAAGCTGTCCGAGAGATTTGGTGACCGACCAATCAGGGCAATATTTCATATGTGCAACTTCATTACAATCTTCCCATTTGAAGTTCATCGGCGAAAGCATATTCGATCCCTCTGCATCTAGAAGTTTATAATATTTGTTCTGAGAAACGGTACGTAGGTAATAGTAGTACACACGTGATGTAACGTCATCACGTGGTCATATTGTCTGTTCATGCAAGAGTTCCAGCGCTACATAAGAATATGTGCCATCGACTAAGAATATTTCTCAATGGAAATGCCACGGCACATCCGTGCAATACGAGGGTATGCGTTGTCGTGTTACACGCCATTTTACCACATGACAAGCTGTTGGCAGTTTTCAATTTCAGTTTCGTATGAAGTGCAGAATGTGGTTGCGTTGACATTTTCCTTGCTCGTGCAGCCAAGCCAAAGTCTGTTTCTTGTGGAAGAACGTAATCATCGCCTGAGAAAATGCATTCTTAATTACAATTAATTCTAATGAGACGAAAAATATCGCTTTCTCAAACATTTCCTGCTTTAATTTGTGATCACTGGCGTCTTGTGGTCGAATTGTTTTCATAGTATTCAGTTCAATATGCTTGTAAGAAACATTCTTCTTCGGTAGACAATAACCACTCAGCTATCATATATACTACGCCACCTAATCGAGAAAAGAAAATCTCCAATTACAACGTTGTAATAAAAGTCTGTTACATTTGGGGACTCCTATTAGTTGCAAGAAACATAGTTTTATTAGCTTTGGATTGCGATGTTAATTACATTTTTTTTAAATATATTGATTTATTCCAATGTTTTGAGGATGGAAAATGCACTAATTTACGAACCCGCTTGGTTAAAGTTGTAATTCTCTTCTAAATTTAAGAAATTTATAAATGTACATTATTTTTGAAATAGCGTAAAGTAAATCAACGATTTATTTTAGATTTCAACATTTGAATTGACATTTTATGCGTTCTTGAACTTTTCTTCTTCATTCGTATGAGAGCATGTGATTTATGTTTTAGTAAAAATTCATACACAAGTCATAACTACAATAAAATAAGAATTGCCACGAGATGTGATGATATTATTAATAAATTTCCGACACGCGTAGAAGCAGTGAATTTTTGAGTTCATATCCTTGAAGATATTTAACGGGAATATTGAAGGAATACAAGAATTCTACGTAAATAAAAACATTAGTCCTTACAAACCTGATGTTTTTAGGAAATAGATCCTGTTACTAATTATTTCGGTGAATTCTGTCAGAGGACAGTACAAAAAGTATTCTTATTTGATTGTTTAACCTGCTTGTTTGACCCATCAATAGGTCATCGTAATTGTAGAGAGAATTGATTAATGTCGATTGAAATCGATACATTTTTAAAATAAATGCCATAGATTATTGTTCAAGTGAATTACTCTTTATTGGTTAAGAAGCGCAGGAATCAAATTTTAGTAATTTTAAAATATTTAACTCAGGCAACTTAACCAACATTTCAAAGTAATCATGAAAAAAGCTTGTTAGATATCACTAAGTGTGAGAAAAAGAACACTCCCGATCTATTTGATTATAAAAGTGACAGGAATCAGAATGTGTACTTATTCTCTAGGAGAATTTTCTGTTCTGTAGGATATACTCGTTTGCTAAGAAAATATAATTTTCAAATAAATTATATTGTAAAGTGTTTTTGATGTGAAGTCAAATTCCTTCAAAAAATCGAAATAACAGAAGTACCTCGGAAAAATTATTTTCATGCAATACAATTTTTTATTCAACATAATTGCCAAATGCTTAATTATTTAAAAATGCATAACTGACACATTAAAAAATTGTATTTCAATAAAGCCATGAAAAGTATATAAGTAATGTTAAAGATACGTGTTTCTGTTACGTACCTTTTCAATGGCTTAACTAATACAGCTCTAATCAGAGAACCGATAACTACTTTAAGAACTTCGAAAGGATAATTAATCCTGTGAAAACTCCTTTGGTAAGAATGCCTTTATACCTACAAATGCTGTTACTCCACAACTACACGTCTACTTGAAGTTCTCCAGTGTATTTCCAGTTTATTGGAATCATTGTCATCCATTTTAGTTCATTTCAATGCTTTTAAAATTCATCCGAATAGAACAATATGTATTTCGCTCAAGTCGACCTCTGCAACAAACCACACAGATCAGTATTTTCTCTCATATCATCAATAGAACTATACATCGTATCAAATAGTGTCTGACAATATTTTCTATAGAAACATATTGCGCCACAAATAGTGTATTTTAGTCACAATTAAAACAGAAGTAGAACTACATAAAGAAGTTACTTAATCTAGTAATAATATTAAGCGTCGGCAGCGTCGAAAAACATTGACGGGAACCTAATCATTGACAAGGACGGCAGTGAATCAGAGAAGACTATTGTAAGAATATAAAGTCTGTGTAGCGAATCCGGGACGAGTCTCGGATTAGCAACCTAAGTGCAGGAGCGATGCAGAAGCACCGTCCTGGCATTCAGTCATGACCCAGAGGCTACAAAACACAGAGACTGATATCAACAATGCAAAGTCCCGTTAACATAGATCTGTGACTTATTCTGATGTTTTAGATGTTTAGATTTGCCCTTTTAATAACATTTATATTCAATATTTATTATTAGTCTGTGTTCTTTTGTGTAAATACTGAATAAAACATTTTGTTCATTTTGGTTTAAGTTGTTTATTTCAGTTTCCCATTATGCACGATTATTTCCTTCATAAACGCAAAATATTCATCTCGTTGATACGCTTTATTCATTTTAAGGAAATATAAATAATGCAACTTGCAATGTAAAAATTATATTTTATATTTGCTGAAAAGTTAAGGCTTATTGGAAATGTAGGAAACAGATTTGAGTAAAGAAGTCTGTATCACAACACGTTATGTCTGTATCACAACACGTTTCGTCATTCATTATTCTTTTGTTACCGTGCACATTTTCAAATGACTTGTTATTATTTCACATTTTAAAAACATTTTCAATGTATATTTAAAATCAAGGTGGTTTAAAAGCGGGAAAATGGTAAAAATAGTTTTTTTTTTTATTTTTTAACTGCAGCCCATCAGTAGTGCATTTTTTGTGTTTTAATTTGGCATTGAGAAAATATTTTTAAAATGTTTTTCTTTTGAATAATGTTTTTACTTTTCATATTTTTCAATCAGATAAATTAATGTTAAGTTGACAAAAAACTTAAAATTAAAAAAGTCTCGTTTATGGCTGTAGCTGGGTGAGGGTAATGGGACAGAGGCTAGGAAACCTTTCACAAATATTATTTTTACGTCAGAGTTATAGTGTAACTACTCAAATATCATTTGGTTTAGGGAAATATTTTGCCATCTTATCGGGGGATACCCTTTCTCAATTTTTTGAGAAAATACCACAATCTCTACACGTCCCACTTTATTCAATAATTTCGACAATACAGATCAATATTGAACTACAGTCAAGCTTTCTACTACAGTCTTTACAATAGCTTAAGAACGTACACAACTATTTTCATTCTTCAAATTTCTTCCAATTTCGTCATGGAACGTTTTATCACTCTCCTGAAAAATTGGGTTTTTCACTTTGTTTCTTTTTAATCTTCAATTGTTTTCCACATCACTCCATTCAGAGCTTAATAATATTTTCATTATTTCACTTAACTTTTTATATCACAAATTAAATATTTTAAATACTCTGGACAGTGACGCACACAGATACATGATAGACTTATGTTTATTGTTATCCTGCCAATAATGAACTGTTTTGAACTGCTTACCATTGCTCGCCAAATGTGAATGCAAAATATTCCATAGTGTCGTATTGACACGTTTTAGCTCACAAAAAGTAGAACTTTGTGCGAAATAGATTTATTGGGAATGATATTGCTAGGACACAAAACAAGTACATTGCATTTTACGTACAATATCTATGACATGTCTAATATACCTTAAAACATTTATTTTCAATTTTTCTGTCTCATTAAGGAATAAAAATATATTTAAAAACATTTCTATAATCACAGTAAACCAGTACATGACCTTGTTTTGAAGGTGCTATTTTCCTCATATCTTAAGCCTAAAATGAATGTCGCTATAATTTGAAACATCTGTTTATCATTCATGTTTTTTAATAAAAGGTAATTCAAAGTAAAAGATATTAGTAGAAAGATAGAGGAATTTGAGTTTTCAGAACTACGTGTATGTATACTTTAAGCAACTGTTATTAAAAATATCGGTTTGGGCATAATTCTCTCCCATATTAAAATTAAACGTTCATTAACAATGAACCAGAAAAAGTACTCTAAATGTGGTTAGACTAATATCTTGATAATTGGGTATCATAAATAATATTGATATAAACAAAAATAATAATGACGTGTTTTAGCCAATGAAAAAATATGTTATCAAGAAATGTCTATCCTTTACCAAGATATGAAAACGGAAAGAGTTTATATGGGACTGGTATATTGTAGTATTATGATATATTCTGCGAAGAAAAAGTTACCGACAGAACGAAGGATAAAGATATAATGGCCGAACGGCTGGGCATGCTGGCGATACTTTGAAGGGTTCAAAAGGTTCGTCTTCGTAATCGGGAAACCCACCCGATCATACCAGTCAAAATTATAGAAAATCAAGTGTGATACAAAATATTCGCAATCCGTAGATATTAGCGTCTGCTATCAGCGAATGACTGTACGGAAAAAGAAAAGTGAACATAGAGAAAATGCAAAGATCAAATGAAAATAGGCATAATAAAAAAATCTTGCAGTGCAACGAATTCATAGTGAAATATGAAGACATTAAAAATAGTTATTATGATCCTACACATGGAAATATTCAAATTAATTTTTTTTAATTGGTCACCTATGTTTTTGTGTAGATAATTGAATATTTGCCGTACTTAAGTAACACTCATTCATTCACTCCGTCCTCGACCTCGCAGAGTTGCTGCAATGACAGCGACAATTTTGGTTCGGAGTTAAAATCAGCCGATTTTTCATGATCTTACTTTCTTAAAATTGTTGGCGAAATTCCAAACGTTAGTTCATTGAATTAGTAGTGTTTGTTTCTTTGCAAATTATGTTCCTCCTTAGGGCGAAGGAATGTACTTGAATCAGTGAGTAGTTATATTTTAGACATTTATTCTATCGCGAACTGCTGTAGAGTACGGACCAGCGGCGCTCTCTAGGGTCACTGCGCTGAAGGTTGGAAACGACTCAGTTTTCTGTAGTGCGTTTAGTGAACCGCGTCGTTCTGTGAGCTGCATTGCAGTGCAGGCTACGTGCTCCTCTGGCCTCGTGTTCAAGATTATTAACATGGGAGAAGAAAGTCATCCCGGCTCTACGGGTTATTCATCTACTTCTAACAAGGTGCACGGTAATTCATCAGAATGAGTGACGCCGTGATTCATGAAAGCGAGTGAACGGCCTAGTTGAAGGTGATAGTTACACAACACATTTTCAACGCCAATGCCTTACATCAACATGAACAAGTAAGTACTTCCAAAAGCTGCCGCTCGCTAGCGGAATTCGGTAATACCGAATCAATGAATGAAGATGACCTCCCCACTGTTAAAAATCAGATAAATCGTCCACTAATTTTTGTGCATGAAGTTGACCGTTATAAGGAAATCCTCAATGATACCCAAAAGAATATTGGTAATAACTTTATGACGCATTTAAAGAACTCTCAAATACGTGAAACTTCTACTTCTGATGATTACACAACGTTAGTTAACTTGTAACAGTAAAAATTTACAATATCGAACTTTTCGTGATTTTTAACTGCAAGTGTCATATTACATAATGTTCCTATAGGCTACACGTTACTTGAAATTAGTGCTCGATTACTATCCACTGATGTCAGTGCCCTGAAGCTTTCCCGGTTGTACCGACAGTGTAGGACTCCGATGCCGCATCAGAAGGAAAGGACAAGAAGAAACTTGAAAAACTATTTACGATCACCAAATATTCCCCTCTGTAAATTTTGTTGAACTCCGAAGGAAAAAACAATCCTTTAGAACTTTGCTCTGGATGTAAATATTTAGAGTGTGCATGTCAAAGTCGCGGGCTAGATACTCTATGCCTCTACTACTGCAATAAAATTATTAATTAAAATAATAATACGTTGGTTAGATTTATATTGTTATTTGCGAGAAACATTAAACATTTTATACCGAAATTATCTTGCTTTTGTAATTGTGTTTACTGAAGAGTGGATTGCTTTCTACGTTCAGGTTTGGATGTTTAAATTACAAAGATTGTTTAAAGATATTTTTCTTCAATAAGTCAGAATTGTTTATTTATTTCCTTCCAGCGCCTTTTCCCTTCGTCCTCAAATGTAATTGTTGATGCACATAATCTGCACCGAGGTAACTCATCACCAGATACAATCATTAATTCAAAACCCCATTATCTCACCGCCTTTTCTTCTTATAAATGAACTAACTCAACATGCTGTTTCCCATTAATTTATATTATCCAATATTGAAGTCAATCATGTTTTCAACTCCACTTTAACTCTCCTAGTCTTTACTAACCTTGATGTGGATACAAATAAGTTTGTTATTGCTCAAGGCCATTATTATCACAGAAAAGGCAAATTTCCTATCTATTTTTGGAATAATTTGAAACTAAATCTATCTTCAGGCTTGTCTTCTAATAAAAAAGTAAAAATATTTATAATGGGACCTAGAAAGCCCTATACTATCAATGTTAAAGTCTAGGATCAGTTTTTTCAAACTATATACACAAGAGGATTGATTTTCTTCCGTAGTTTCTTGCCTATATTTTAAATGTTGTACCATATGATTTTTAAGACACGTTTCATTTTCGTTGTAGATATTAATTTTTTAAATGTTAAATATTTTATATCCCCATTTTTATTATTATTGTATACATACTTTTTCTAAATAATTAGATATAATGAAAAGGCTAAGCAGATGTAGTTTGGCTTCGTTGAGAATGCCTAAAAGTTTGAAGACAAATTCAAACACTTTTAGAAATAATGTTCTTTTTGTGCCAAAACGCCAACTTACGGGAATCCAGAAGCCGCGCTTTTCAAATTATACCTGCTAATAACCATAAAATCCGAACCCACCGCTCATCTTATATTTCTTTTATATCATATCTTTCTTTTACTGTCCTTGTAAGACTAGCGTCTTGAAATGACTAGCGTCTTCATCGTCACTGAGTTTATTTTAAAAAAATTATACTCGAATTTGGTACGTTCTGCGTTTGAGTCGAAGTTCCCAGTCCTGTCTGTGTCGTTCCGCTCATTCAATATTAACATAGTCTCGTGTAAAGCTTCAAATAAAAAAAAGAAAGTTATATCGTGAAGAAGAAGAATAATAGAGAAAGTGCTGATTCAAAAAGTTCATATAGTAATTTTGAGGGAGGTAATAGTTCAATGAGGGTAATAGTTCTGAGAGTTAATAAGTGTTGATTTCAAAAATCATCTGTCTATATGAAGAACATTAGGACCTAAATCGTAAACAATCGTTGTTTGTTTTTTTCAATATGTGTGTTCTTCGATGAGTTCGACCGGGTTCAAGGCCATTTTAAATAGGTCGTATAGTTTCACGTGAGGATAGGGATTTTGAAAATAAAACTTCAATTAAAAAATAATTAACTTCAAAACAAGAAATAAAATTTCATTTCGTGTTTGATTCGGTATTAACTTTATTTCATAAACATTTTCAATGTAAGTCAGTGTCACATATAAAGACTCTCAATCTCTCTCAAAGTGTATTAAATGTTTTTAATTGAATTTTTATTTTACAGTGATTATTTATTCTTATTTAAGATTTATTTTCAACTTATTTGCGTCCACTGTGACTATTTTCACAACGGGGGACTGTAGGATGAAATCTTAAGAACAACACAAACATACATGCCTGAGGCCTTATTCAAACCCGTGACATTTGGAATCAAGGCAGCTACGGCCCTTCAGCCTTTGCGACCTTGGCCACACAGGCCGGCTATTTGTACTTTCTTCACATAAACATATCGATAAATGCCTTCACCACCGAGTAACATATGGCGGTATTAGAGAACCATTGAGCCAGAAACAGTCACAAATCATCTATAACCGCATCTGCTTTTTATCGGAACTCTGTCATACATTAATATCAATCTTATCTCGTGTACCGGATAAGTGGCTAATTACACTACAAGCCTTTTGCTCAGTGTTAGGTACTTACGGTATTCACATAGCCGTGTACGTCATTTTTACATTAACAATAAGATAAACAAACATTGGAGATTCTCTAATTCAATATATTTTCTTGAACAATATTCGTACAATAAAAATTCCAGTGAAAGACTGATTTATTTGTCCGAAATTATGACAGACCATTTCAGAAAGATGTGTATGAAATGTATTGTTGCTAGATGTATTGTTGCTAACGTGATCGTAACTTGGCAAATGCAAGAGAAAAATACGTTTATATTGCAATGTATCTGATGTCAAATCAAACATCTCAGTAAAAAAGTAGTGTTGCTACAACAGCACATACTTTCTCGCCCATATTCCACGCAATATTACGCGAAGAGTACTCAAACTTTCAAAAAATTGTACATGACCTTATTCAAAATCTATCTTTAAGAATCATATTTAAGAGAAAACAACCCTTCAAAAGTGTAGTTGTGGGAAGACGCCGATAAATAATTTTAGCAATTTTCAGTCAAGTCAACGTTCTCAATCACAATAAGACTTGCAGCATTTAACTCTGAAACGTCCTTCACTCTACTATCCAACGACAAAATTTAATCAAAAACGATGAAGCCATTTTGTTTGAAATTTTTGAAAATATCCCAGAGGCTTCATGTAAAGAAGCCCCCAAAATTAAAATATCGGTTTCAAATTCAAGGGGTCAGATCAACTGGGGAATAGCAATTTTGGAGAAAATCTGCTGAACGGTTTACCCGCTAGCGTTGTTCACCGACATACGGACGGACGATCGGACGAACGGACGATCGGACGAACGGACGATCGGACGAACGGACGATCGGACGAACGGACGAACGGACGAACGGACGAACGGACGAACGGACGAACGGACGGACGGACGGACGGACGAACGAACGGACGAACGGACGGAGTGACGGACGGAGTGACGGACGGAGTGACGGACGGAGTGACGGACGGAGTGACGGACGGAGTCACAAAACATGGACATGTTCTAGTGATAGCACGTGAGAGGATTTTTGTCTAAACTGGATTTTTCCACTTTTTCGTAGTAAAGGCCCTGTAATAAGAATTTTATGGAAAAAATTCGCCGTTTTTTGCTAAGCATTTCGTAACTTTCTCCCTACTCCGTTGCAAGAGTGTAAAATTTACCCTAATCTATCAAATTTAATCTCTTTTCCTCCGTTTCATGTCTCCTATATTAAAAATTCGAAGGCAAATATCTGGAGCAGTCGAAAGCGGTGACCATTACAGTTCGGCAGAATCGTTCTCGCCCGAACTTTTCTTCAGGCGAACACACATCCAATCATGACTCATGATAGCCTTCCATGACTCAGAATAAAAGTCACAAATTTCCAGAGTACCCGTTGCAGACACGTGTGAGTATGTATTATATATGCACTAGGTCACGTGTGAAGGCTGAGAAATATTACTTATATGATTGGAACAGGAAATGCAGAAACTGAGAAGCGGGACGTTTTGTGCATCGCCATCTGTATTCTCATCAGACGAGAAAATTCCGAAAAAACGACGCCTATTTGACAAGATTAACCTTTGCCGTTTTAATCATTAAGTATTGAAGACATTGTCATGGTTACCTTTGTCTGGACGAAAATAAACTTTCTTCTAACGAATTTCACGCTTGGTGGTTGTGTATACCGACTTTTACCGCGTTTTGAATCGCTGGTTCACGGAGACTACATGAATGCTTGATGCCAAACATACCAACCAACTTTGTGCCCAATACGCGTATTGCGTAACTTCTCTGTAAGATTGCAACGAAACTGGCCTCGCGGCTCGAGATTCTCAAACAATGTGATCTCGTCGCGTCTTATGTGAAAAAAATTGAAACCGAAAATCTCTGACAATGGTTAACTTGTTGCCAGCAGTCCAGGAGATGGTGTGATCTGACGGTCACTTTTGGAAGCAAGTTGAAGGCCAACTCCACTGAAGCAGTTGAAGGTCCATTGCAAAGAACGTCCATGTCAAATGCATTATCTGCTGTTTGTGATATAATTCGCGGGTTTTGGGGGCAAAATTGAAACGAACATGGGAAGTTTGAAATGTATGACCCTTCTTAAATTCCTCCAAAGAGTAGCCAAATTGAGATATTCGAAGCGTGGGGCCAAATTTGAATTAATTTGACCTTCCACTTGCCAACAGCACGTCTCTTTATGCACTACGGCGAGAAACTCTGAGAACACTGCATAGATCTTCGGCAAATACATGAAATCGCATTGAGTTCGTCAGTCCATGACCTGTCGAACATCTGTTCGTAAGAAGTTGCCTAAGAATTAGGGTCAAATGCTTCGTGTAATTTCTGAGATGGGTCATTGGAGTACCAAGCCAAAATATCTAAATATAAGTGGTATTAAAATTTGTTTAACGACAATAAAGGGCACTAGAATTATACGTATATATGAAATACATAAACAAGAGTTTAAGGAATATGTCAAATAATAAATGGACAAGGGAAACAGTGTGAAGTGTTTTAGTAACTAATCAAGCATGACACGCGAGGAATTTCCGTGAAAATAATTAAAATCAGAAAGTTATAGGGAGAACGGATGCTAAGGAGTAAACTGTGCCAGATGTCGATGATCCAATCAGGAGACAGGTAGACATTGATCAAGGAGGTAAGTGATCAAAGCGATTCTCAAGATGAAACGATTTTGAGACTAATACTGTGCATCGGGAAAGACAAGTGAGCGCAGAGTTTAAAGAAACTGTCGCGGCAGAAGACTCGAATCGTAGTTCCGTTGAGATGGGTCATCACGTGAGAGTCTAGGCAAAAATTTTTCGAACTGTGCTCGCGAGAGGAAGTTAAACACAGTAATCTGATGTAAGTGTGTAAATTAATTGTCAACAAACGTAAATGTTAAACGTAGAAAGTTTTGCTTATCGACGAATTCAAAGAGACAAACTGGTATGGAACGCGATCGATGATGCGTTCGAAACTACAGCTGAGGACCGGAGAGTACAATCAAATATCAGCGAACAAGAGGGCAGAAGAACAGGAAAGTGAAAAAAAAAACAGTAAGTCCCACTTGTGGAAAGAACAAATATTGTCCGTTTGATGTAATTAACGAAATCTAATAAACTAAGGTAACAAGGCCATGTGTGTATGGGGAAAACAAAGAGTATGTGTGTGTGTGTGTGTGTAAATATAGTATAAATTGGAAAAACTGACTGAGAAATATTTTTGTGATAATTTTTTGTTCTTGCTATAGTTGTGATACATATATGTATTATTTTTTGTAAGTCAAGAGGAGAAGCCAAATTATAAACGTTTTGTTTTTGAAAAGACGAATCTCTTTGATTTCATAACGGTAGACAGAATTCAAGCTTTGATGAAAGTTAAGTATTCCTTATGTAAATTTCGTCACGGACGGCTCTGTCGGCCCACAAAATAAATTTATCTTTAGTGTATATCCCGGACGAACATGTAGGGTATTTTAATAGATTAAATAAAAGTAATAGAAACATTAATATTATTCCACGTTTTATTAAAATAAAAATCATGAGTTCACAAAGAATAACCCATTAGAATACGTTTTATCTTCGTGATACGCGATTTCCCGGTACATGTTCCTTGGCAAAGAGTTGTCACAGTTCACCCCTTTACATGCCCCAAAAGATTGTAACATTTATTGTGAGACAACCTACATGTGTGTTACGGATAAAATATTTGTAAATTTTTGAGTGTTAAAAAAGATGTAAGTTAACCTGAAAAGTTAGTCTTCAACTGAGGGCTGTGGGCAATAGTGGGTTTAGTGTGCACTTCGTGTTAGTACGTGATGATTCCGGGCCTGTCAACTACGTAGGGAATTAGTCTCATAAGTGTAATGCATGTTTTATCCTGTGAGGTGGCTCTGACCGAAGTCTTAGGTTTGAGTCCCAACGTTTATAGGATGTTCGGCACTGGCTTATCAGCTAGGTCGAATTCAGTCTGTCTGGAAGAAAGTTCTCGCGGACAGCTGCTCTAATCGGTAGTTTCTCCTACCGACACCAGGCGAATGCCGGAGCAGTATTCCATCAAATGGACAACGGACCATACGCAATATTTCATTCCTCTTCTTGGTTCTATCCTCACCGCTTACATTAACAAGCGTATATGTCGGGAGACCGGCCGGGATCGTAGAGTTTCTCTCGGTTGGGGCAGTACCCCGTTGGTGGGAGATTCCTAGTTGGGTTGAGTCCTGCTAGCTGAGTATAGGTCGGCGTCGCATCTCGCCATCTAGCGGGAAAAGACCACCGCCACATCCCGAGGAAAAATATGCACTACACTTACGGTACTAATCATCTCGGCAGTTAACAGGCTCGGAATCACTAACAATGTGGGTTGGCAGCGCCTCTTCATTCTGGATCGTGAGCATTAATGCTGACAGGCAGGAGTTTCACTCCTCAAAATATTTCCCCCAGCGAGGCACCGCCCCAGTTAGGACACGCTCTAAGCTCCCAACTGGTCTCCTCACATGTGTAACTGTGTAATGCGTATGTGTATGTGATTGAACAGGTAGAGGAGGAACAAGAATGAAGAAATGACCACGTGCGGTCCATCGCCCGTTTGTTAGGATACTGGTTCCTGGAATTGATCAGACAAAAACTACCGTTCTGAACAGCCATCCATTAGAATTATTCTCCAGGCAGAGGCTGAATCCTACCCAGCTAGGAAGCTAGGTTCGAAAATCCGCAATTCTTTGCAATCAAGCGCTGGAATCTTTCAGTCTTCGCGAATTCAACCGCTGTCTGGAGAAGAATTCTTATGAGTGACAAACTAGAACGGTGTTTTTTTTTTCGATCAATACCAGGCAAATGCCGCAGCAGTACCCTAACAAACGGACCATGGACCGTACGCGATCCTTCCTCTTCCTTGTCATATCCTCATCACTTACTTACACATTCTCACACGCAATACACTGCCACTCATTCCGGGACACCTATCGCAAGATTTAGAGCTTGGGTCAGCTGAGGCAGCGGGAGCTGGTGGGAGATACCTGCTTGCGGAATAACCTCGGTATCTGATCTGTAGGTCCACGCCGAATCTCACCAGCCAGCGAGGGAAAACACCGCCTTCTCCCGCGATAAAAACATCCGCTACACATTCGGGATAGTTACCTTAGCAGATGGTGTATCCGAATCACTAACCAATCAATCAATCAATCAATCAATCAATCAGTCAGTCATACCAATGATCGCTGCTGCAGAGGCAACGATGATTACCGCTGAGCTATTGCAGCCGGCGTACACTATGATTTCGGCCCTACGTGCTTTCGGGCAGGTGCGGTAGCGCGGTCGGGCGTGTCACCGGTGAGATACGGTGCCGTGCTTGAACGAGCGCGTTTATTGCACCGTCTGCCACCCTCCCTCCCCTTCTTCACCCCCTCCTCCCCCTCCCCTCCCACTGCCTCGTTCATCCGATAACGCACGAGGCAGCAGCGCCTGTGACGTCATCGGTGTTCCAAGACAAGGCCTCTTCCGAACTAATCGACAGTCGTCGCTACTTGGATGCGAGGACATTGCAAGCTTATTTGAATGGTAGGAATGTTTATTTTGTGTTAGTTTCCGTTAGAAGTTAATTTTTAATTTGAGGAATGGAATTTAGTGGTAAATTTAACCTCCCTTTAGAAATCGATATTCGATGAATTTGAAGAAATACGAAAATTCATCATTTCGATTGATACAGAAGACAATATTCAGAGTCTGGGAACTTTCTTTGAAACATTCTTTTAATAACAACAATAATA
The DNA here is from genome assembly GCA_017312745.1 of Gryllus bimaculatus. Taxonomy (NCBI): domain Eukaryota; kingdom Metazoa; phylum Arthropoda; class Insecta; order Orthoptera; family Gryllidae; genus Gryllus; species Gryllus bimaculatus. The sequence goes on from BOPP01000003.1 coordinate 23,196,782, forward strand.
ATAAATTATAATAATAAAAGTAGCAATAATAATAACAATGATAATAATTGTTATACTAATAGCAGTAGAACTAAAATAGCAATATACAATGATTTTTAGATATAACCCAAATAACTCGTATTTTAAGTATTTTGAAATATTACCAAGAATATATTAGAAAATTAAACAGACTGCAAAAAAATATGCATTTTTGATAACAACAATTAAAAATCTAATTAGAGCAGTGAAAATTCTTAATGTTTCTTAATATTATTACTTCAGAAAAAATGGAAATATCTGGCAGATTGTGTGGTGGACGAAATTCTCAACGTTAGTTTGCAATATTAGAAGGTCGTTAGTGTACACTCTCTTGTTCACCAAATATATTTCCCTTTTTCTTCCTATCACTAATAACTCAAATTATTTCGTTATTCAGTGTGTTTCTACTGTTCTAACTCCTCCGGTGGATTTCAAAGCGTCACCGGTAAGTCACCTGCTGGACGGGGAACTGGGTGTTACGTTTGGTGAGTTTTCTTTGAACATTATTTCTAAGATAATATATACGAGAGAAATGGAAAACGTTTGCATTTGTGTTGCATGTGTTTATGAGAGACGGAGAGAGAAGGGGTAGAGAGTAAGAGAGTGAGGAAGAGTTAAGTCACAGTCTTAGACCGTTAGTATCACTCAAAAGTTTTACTTTCTCTGGCTTTCTTCGAGAAAAACCTTCGTGAGGGTGAGGAATTCAAAATAAAAGTATTTTAATAATAATCATTGTAAGGCAATCAATAAGGAAAACAACGAATTTTCGGCAGTAAAACCCTTATTGTCGGGCCCTAGTAACAGATAGTGAATAAAGTAGGTTACTTTTATAGTAAAATACTTCATCTAATACGTGGTCTAACCAGAATTAATATTTTGTGGTCCTTGATAGAGAAAATTTGATTGACGGCATACCGTCTTTCAGTCCGGCCGTCTGTGGTCAACGCTAGCGCCTAAACCATTAAGTGAATTTTCTCCAAAATTGATATTCCACATCGATCTGAATTCATTGATCGAAATGATATTCCTCAGCGAGACTTTCGGAGTTTCAAACAGATATTTTGATTTTTGGGGGTATTTAAATGAAGCCTCAAAACATTTTCAAAATTTTCTGAAAAATAGATCCAAATTTTTTGATTAATCTTTGTCCTCGGATAGTGTAAAGGACGCTTAAAATAATGGAACAGGTCACATGATCGTTAAAATGACCGATCTTTCGAAAATTGCAAAAGTATAATTTTTGGAGTCTTCCTCCAACTATAATATTGAAGATACAGATTTCTTCATTATAGAAATCTCTTCTTTAATGATAGATCTTGAAATAAGATAGAGTTAGATCAGTTTTTCGAACGAAAGAATAGTTTTCGTGTAATTATGCGCGAAATACAGGAAATTTAAAAATGTTTAACATTTTTTTCCTCGAAAACCACTCCAATTTTTTATTTAAAAAATTATCAAAAGAGATTTAATCAATCCATGCTGTTGTGATGTAATGTAAAACGTTAAATGATCACAAAGCAGGAAATTATTTTTAAACGTACGTTTCAAAACAATTATTTTTTAATGAATTCTTTTCTTTTCCAAGGGATGTTGCATCATGTTCTTCACGGAAACAAGAGCTTTTCAGAAGTTTTTGATGACTCATGTTGGCCTTTTGATCTGACGTGGGTGAGTAATTCTATAATCTTGTATTATTTTACGTTGGTAGAAACAATTACTACTTCACCACACTACAATTACTCACTTTTCACGTTTTCACTGACCTTTCCACTCTGCACTTTTGAAAATTCATCATAATGTACATTTTATTTATTTAATTTCTCATTTATTCCTTAAGTATATTACCTGTATTAAATTCAATAATTCACGGTTAGACCGAAGCCCTTTAGGCCATAAAACACAGTACACTCTAATGTCTAAAGTATCAAGCCCAGTACCAATCAGTTAAATCAAACAATCAATGAAGACTTGTTTTACGTGGATAGTCTCGGGCCATCACTCCTCCTCTTTCACCTGGCCAAGCAGCTTTCGATTCCGTCCTTTCCCTATTTAGCAGAGAAGGTTTCACTCGGGCGAGGACGAATTAGGCAGTTTGAATGTAGCTCAGAGGCTGCTTGTAGTAATAAGCAGTGGCGGCTCGTGCTTATGTTGTACGATTGCACAACCCCCAGATATTATCGAAAAAAATCTCTTAATATCTTAGAAATATACTTTTCTCTTTTAATGGCATTCAATAATCAAGATATTGCATCAATATCGATGTATATGAAATCGTTTTGAACCCAAAGAGCGTCCAACTGCCGCTCTCTCCTATGGAACTATCGGCGGGAACTATCGGCGGAGTTTTGTGATTTTGTGATAAACCTTTTTTGCAACAATTAGCATTACAAATCAACGAAAACGCTGAACAAACCTTCCAAATAAATGTTCCCCCTACAAATCCTTGTAAGGGAAAAAAACATTAAGGTGGAAACCCCCTAACCTGGCAACACTGTCCATTCATCGCGATGGACCCATCGTTCCCAACCGCGAGCAGAGAAGCACTTTCGGCAGGGGGTTACGCAGGGTGTTACGCAGGGTGTTACGCAGGGTGTTACGCAGGGTGTTACGCGTGTTCGCAGGAAGATCTGCAGGAGGTGTGCGCCTCCATGCCGGAGGACGAGATGGTGTACGCGTACTTCGACTCGGAGCTGGTCATCCTGCCGGCCGCCGACCGCTACTGCTTCCTCACGGTGTTCGCCCTCGTCACAGCCTCCGCACTCGTCCTCAACGCTGCGGAGCTCCTCGCCGCCCCCAAGCAAGTACACGCCGCTCCGTTCAGTGTTGCGTGATTCCGGGCACATCAACTTATACGGTCCCCTAGGGGTAGGACATGTTTCTAACACCGAAAGTGGTGGTGGTGGTGTGCATCTGGATCGATTGAGTAATTAGTGATCCCGCTCGCGTCAACTGTTAGCTCGTTAGTCCGAAAGTGTATTGCGTGTTTTGTTTTTTAGGCGGGATGTGGCAGTGACCTTTAGGTCTGGATGGTGAGATCCGGAGAAGACCTACTTGTCAGCTTGCAGGGATTTCCCCGTTCAGGTATCTCCCACCAGCCTAGACAAGATATAAGCTCCCGACTAGTATCCTGACATATGTGGTCGTGCAGTGCATGTAAATGAAAGTGTGTGTTTATAAGGGGTGAGAGTTGACCAGGAGGAGGAAGGAAATATAGACCGCAGTGGTCAATTTTTAGAGTACTGCTATCTGCACATTTGAGATTTTAATCCGATCGTGTCATTTCGTATCTTCCTTGTTAATTAATGTGAAGGAAAGTGAAATAACACTGTTCGACAGTGAATTTGTTCAATGTCTAACTGTCCTGATATATATATGAGGTAACTTTAAAAAACCAAAGGCAGAGTATTATTCCCTACATAAGAAAAACATATAAGTTGTATTTCGGGAGTCGCATCGGTAATCGGCACAAATCGTCGACCCTCATATTTGCTGTTCGCCTTGTGTAACATAACTTAGTGGTTGGCTTAACGAAAATTCACAATCCGCTCAATTTGCGAATCCCATGATGTGGAAGGAACCGGATAACCACCCCACGGACTGTTATTTCTGCATGACCGAAGTTGCTGGAATTACAAGCAATACCAAAAAGTGGGAACTCAATGATTGATTGCGATTTAAAGTAAAGATTGTGATTTAAATTTACCAAAGCATCAGGCAGAATTGTTGGCGTCACGATTAAAGGGTTGGAACTTCCTTCAAAAGAGATCTAAAACTACTGTGCATCGTGCACGGGAACAAGACGTCCGATTCCACCAGTGTAATCAGCATTAAAAGGAAAACTGGGACGTTTCCGTGTCGAAAGTAAACAAAACTGTTCCAGGGCAAAGGCTCGATTCTTCGGGTCAGGGGACCTCGCAGAAACGCGCCCGGGAGGTTCACAACTCGATCGCCAGGAAAGATAATTGTCCAGCCTGTCACAAATTATTAAGTAGACGCACTACAATATCTGGCTGTATTATTATAATAACCTCTGAATTTCATTACAATTGAAGATGCTGTTTTGTACAGGTACCGCAGAATAAACACAAAAAATTACTAGGGTTAGTGTAGTGACGATTACTTTCTACTTCCTTGCTACTGAATAGAGAGAAACTTATGTTATGCTGTGCGAAAAAAAACAACGAATTTTCGGCAGAAAAAACTCTTATTACAGCGCCCTAGTTACGAAAAAGTGGGTAAATCTAGTTGCTAAATTTAGCAAAAAATGTTTTAACACGTGGTGTAGCAATAATCCCCGTTTTGTGAGCTATTGATACCTGAAAAACTAATGACGGCAAAACGTCTGACCGTCTGTCAGTCCGTGAACAAAGCTAGCGACTAAACCGTTCAGCCGATTTTCTCCAAAATTGATGTTCCTCAATTAATAAGGCTGATTTCGCGGCCTTTTGAATTTGAAACCGATATGTTAATTTTTGGGGGTACTTCACATGAATCCCATATTTTCCAAATTTTCAAAACAATGGCTCCGTCGTTTTTGATTAAATTATGTTGTTAGACAGTGTAAAGGACGTTTAACAGAATGGTGCAAGTCTCATTTTCGTTAAAAACACTGAATTTCTGATAATTGCAAAAGTTTGAAATTTGTTCGGAGTCTTCCTACGACTAAAGAATATTAGATTAAAGATTCTTCCTTAAATAAATATATTCCTTTAAAATACATTTTGAAATAAGGTTATGTAGAAGTTTTTGAAAATTTGAGTAGTTTTTGCGTAATTTAGTATGAGAATACAGAACAGAAAGTACGTGCTATTTTAGCACCACTAGTTACCATTGTACACATGTGAAATTTCATATAAATAAGTCACACATGTGGCATTGCCCTGATCTCATTTGCTGAGCAAGCACACGAAATCTATTTTGCGAACACGATAAGTTACCTATCAATCGCGCAATTATTTTCTTTTTAATATGAAAAAGTTAATAGTCTATTTTTCTCTCAAGGAATTCATTTGTACATCATTTTAAAAAGCGCCTCCAAGCAATATATGAAAATAATGTTTCTGTTCGAGTAACATCTTTGTTGGAAGCTCGGTATCACGCTTGACCCCTGTCACACAGCATTTGGTACCATTTTGACTTATATGTTCAAGAGCAGTGATCGTCCAATCGTCGAAACCCACTTACTAGTAGCTTGCGGAACAGTTCTTGGTATATCGCAGTCATGACCCAGGTTGGCGAAGGTTGGTTACCACGTCTGATGAAAAATCAGTTCTTATATTTATAATTTGTTACGAACTATATTTCAAACTTTTGTAATGTGCAATTCCCTTTCAAGTTTTTTCTTGTATACAGTTTTATTACAATTAGTTTCAGATTTAATATAAATGCATATTTATAGACAATAAACAAATGTTGAGATTTGAAAAAAAATCTGTCTTGGTTTCTTGGGAGCTCACAGTACGATTGAAAATGATATGATTGTTCACAAGCTTCGTAAGTTCGGCGACCACTCTTCTACAGTAACATTACAGTTTCCTCTGTGAAATAAAAACCTTCTCTATCCAATTTCAAGGCAGCGGGGCGATGGTTATCGCTGGATGGTTGGCTCGTTGGCAGTCAGCGACTTCATCAACGCCCTGCTCACCGGAGGCACTGCCATCGCGAACCTCAGCACTCCGTACATGAAGTGGGTAAGGCATCCTTCAAGTTACGACCTACCGACGAATATTGGTGCAACACCGATGTCAATGTTTTTAAAATATTGACGTTTCTATAAAAGCATCGAATTTTATATATATATATATATATATATATATGTATTGAATAAGATGTTTTTTGACATCTATGTTTTAAGTGAGAGCGTAGGCTTCCGCAGCCGGAGTCAGTAATGACTTGGCAGTCCAGGTGAACCATGGCGAAGGTGCCGACGTTTCGGTCGCCATTCTGCGACCTTCCTCAGGGCGTAATGCCTGAGGATGTTCGCAGAATGGCGACTGAAACGTCGGTAACTTCGCCATGGACGCGGCGTCACCCGGACAGCCAAGTTATTATATGTATGTTTTGTTCGCGATTTATTTACGTTTTCGATGATTTGTTCGTGGATGAAAAATTTCCATATTCACAATTTTATGAAAGTTAAAATATGAAAGCACAACTTATGGCACCACTGTCACAGTATGTGTTCGATCCAAATGAACGCGGGATGTACTTAGTTCATCGAACAAGATATTCCTCTCCGAAGGTAATTCAAGTTCGATTTTTTTTGTTTTCTCGGCTAAAATTGTTCAATTCAAAATTTATTTTATTGTGTATATTTATCTGATTAATGCAATTAAGTGATTTACCAACCATGCTATATCACTAAACTTTCATTCTTATTTTAAATTCGAAATTATCTTTCATTCGTAAAAAAAATTCAAAATTCGAATTAAACTCAAACATTTATAATTCCAGTATGGCCAGTAGGGCCATAGGGAATGAATCTGCTTTGTATCCACTGAGAACATTCATTCATCTTTTGAATAATGTGAACAAATACTCGTCCTCATTTATTTTCTTTATTTATTCGAAAATGTTGCGGCGACTTTCCTCGTGAGCTTGCGTACCAGTGGACGAGGGAGAGAGAAATCCATCACGTAAGTTCCAAGTCAGGCAAGGTGCTTACGGGTCATTGAAAGAAACGCGCGGCTTAGGAAAGTTGTCTGCCAAAAATAGATGGAAATTCAGACGACAAGTTTCGCGCATATAGCAACTTTGAAGCTCGCTTTTCCAGGTTATCGATTGTTGTTTTGGTGTAACTGCTTCATGTATTTAGTAATGTCACTTCAGATTGTTGACAATTTTTATAAACAGTTAATTTGTAACATATTTGTTCTTTTCACATGACAATGTAGATATTGGATCGAGGGAATCTAGAATAGATTTTTTTCTTCAGATGTTTGTAAGGGTATATCATACGATTGACGACGTCCGAAATTACGCCATTAATTATAAATTCTTGATAATAACAAATATGCCTGCAGCTAAACTACATCAAAATTGTATAATTAATATTTTCAATTTGGTATTGTATTTTTTTTATTTTTCATTTCGCCTCAGCTGTTAGTAAACCCTTCTCTCAGCCTTTCCTGCAAATTTCTATAGGAAATCTCTTACCCGAGCTTTGGAAACACGAAAGTGGATACATCTTGTTCTTATGTGTAGTAAATTACTATACTTCCTCTAACGTGTATGGGCAGAATCCGTCTCAATCTGGCCAACGAAGGACTTTAACCGTTCAGCCGATTTTCTCAAAAATTGATATTCGACAACTGATTTGAAAGAACTCGAGGCCCTCTGAGCTATAAGTGGGTACTTTGATTTTCTGAAGTTTTTTTACACAAAGTTTGAAACTTTTCTTGGAAACGATTCCATTTTTTACTAAACTTTGTCCTCGGGTAGCGTAGAGGACAGTTCAAAGAATGGCCCATGTGACGTTTTTGTTGAACTCTCTAAACGTTCTAAAACTGAAAATAAGGCGAGAAAGTGTGTGCTATTGTAGCATCATTAGTTTAATATTTCATGGTGGGGCAGTAGCATCACGATTGCAACACGGCGCATGTAACTCATAAACGCCAAAAAGGTAGCATCAAGTTGGGTGACAGCTTGATTGATTATTTCGTGTATCCGGGCAATCAATTTCTAAGGTAATTAGTCCCGTAATTGTAATACAGGTTTTATCAAGGAAATTGGTATTATTTCGTTATTATTTCATTATTCTTTTATATTTTATTATTATTTTATATTTTATTATTATTTTATATTTTATTATTATTTTATATTTTATTATTTTATATTTTATTATTATTTTATATTTTATTATTATTTTATATTTTATTATTATTTTATTTTTTATATTTTATTATTTTTATATTTTTTTATTTTATTATTTTTTATTAATTTATTCATAATTATTAACAAATACAATGACGTTGAAAGTACGAATATTTGGCAACGGTGGGCGCGCGTGTGTGTGTGTGGGGGCGCAGGTGCTGGGCGCGGGCGTGTGCCGGTGCGCGCTGGGGCTGCAGATGACGGCGACGGCGGCGCACTCGCTGACGCTCGCCTGCGTGGCCCTGGAGCGCTGGAGGGCCGTCTTCCGCGTGCGCGCCCCCTCCGCCTCCGCCTCCGCCCCCGCTGCCGCCTCCTCCGCTTCGCCGCGCGCCCGCTTCCTCGTCGGCCTGCCCGCCGCCGCGCTGCTCTGGGCCGCGGCCGCCGGTGAGAGTTTTTATTTATTTATTTATTTATTTATTTATTTATTTATTTATTTATTTATTTATTTATTTATTTATTTATTTACGTCGGAAACAGTTAAAAACTGTATGTGTTCTATGGGGAGAAATTAATTTGAAGTTACATTTATGTCCAGAACCAAAAAAGGAGACGTTTCGGTACTTGCTCAAGGATCAGGGAAACTGATCGAAAACCTGGTCGAGATGGGGGTCATTGACCCAGAAGTTCAAGTAGAATACTTGTTACAGTATACAATCCAAATGATAAATAAAACACTGAATGTCGATGTTAAAATTAATATTACTTCCCTTTTGAATGCTCGGTAGAGTCTCTAATTGTATAGAAACAGAAAAGATTTTACTTAGGACTTAAACTTTTGAATCGAATTGAATCGTTTAATGTCATCTGGCAAGGTGTTGCAAAATAATGTACATACCTTCTTGCGTAACGATTCACCACCGCTTATGAGCGGGTCCTCTGGAGGGGTGCCCCAGGGCATCCACTGATGCCACTGCGGTGTCTCTGCCCGGGAGGTCCTAGTTTTCAAGTCCCAACGGTGGCAGAATTTTCGACACTAGTTAGGTCAGGTTCATCCACAATAGCAGCCGGCTGCTCTGATCGGTGGCTTTCCATGTTCTTCCGATCAACACCCGGCGAAAGCTGGAGCAGTACCCTAACAAACGCACCAAGCACACTCTCACGCCTTACTTCTGTGCGCGCTATAGTTGTTTGTGATCATTTGTTCTTCCAAGGAGCAAATACTAAGGACATAAACACATATGCTTCCTGTGTCCATGCTCTCAAACTGTGAGCTCGTACCGAGCATGCCTTTGCTTTGCGAGCACGTGCATGACCAAGTCCGTGTCCGCGGTTTGCACCTGTGATCACGCATCAAGCACGTGAGCAGGCTTCCTTCCAGACCGAACCTCTTGGAAGATCTTGCGTCTGGGACCATGGTCTCAACTTGTGAGAACGTTCTCAGCACCATGCCTTCAATCTGTGATCAAGCTTTTATTCGTATTCGATTAACACGTCCTCCAACATTCCTACTACACCTCCTCCTAGTCCTCCGGTCCTCCTAGAACACCTACTACCTATGAGTCCGCCCTTAGCGAGACACATACCTTCCGTTTCTAGGTATACTCTTTCACTGGTGACCACGACGTCACAAATTCCATTACATCTCCACGAGTATGATCACTTGATCGATATACTTTATGCAACCATGGTTGACAGATCCGCGCAGACAAAATTCGTTATCGACATGATAAAACTCCGCCCATTTCCATCAAATTTGACACTTCCTATACATCTACAACAAATATATTGCTAATCCATGTAGCAATAGTTATTAAATGTATTATTTTATTACTTGAATTATTTTACAATTTATTTCGGTGTGCGCCTTTGACTTCTCTCCCATTGGTGTTCTTCAGGTACCATAATGGCACCAATGGCACTGTTAATGCGCGATTCCGTGTCGTGCCCTTGCAGGAGTGGGGGCGCCGTCCTTGTGGGAGCACACGTTCGCCCACCTGAAGGTGCTGAGCTGCGGGGCGGACGGGGCTCGCCGGTGCGACGAAGCGCACCGCTGCGTGCTGCGAGAGCTCACCCACACGGGCGGCTACTTCGCCGCCGTCTTCGCTGTCATCTTCCTGCCGCTGCTCGCCGCCTTCCTCGTGCTGCACGCCGTCATCGCCAGGTGCGACTGGTTGGTTTAGGGACAAGTCAGCTGCTGAGGTCATTGGTCCCGTGAGTGTCGTGCATGTTTTGTCGCGGACAGCGGAGGTGATCTTCTCCCACTGGATGGCGAGGTCCGGCGCCAACCTACCCGTCGGGTTGCGAGGTTTTCCCCGAAAGGTATCATCCACCAGCGGAGCACCCAGCCGGGACAAGGTTCACGACTGGTCTGCCGACATGTTTGGTTGTGTACTGCATGTGAGTATGTTTAAGTATGGGGTGAAAAAAAGGACAAGAAATAGGAAGGAAATAAGCCGTCCGTGACCCTTTGTTCTCATCCGATATTCGCCTTCTGTTGATCGGAGAACCCACGGTAACTACAAATCAGAGAAGGCGGCCACTAGAATTCTCCTGCAGGAAGCGGCTAAATTCTATCTAGTTATCTAGTATGTGTCTGCATGCTGCGTCGGTAGTGTAACGGTTAGTATATGTAGCTGTAATACCCTAATTCGAGTGTTCTAACTCGATCAAATGCGTGGATTTTTAAGAGCGAAAAAAGTCGTCCTTCGGAGGGGAAGTAAAGCCGGCTGTCCCGTGTTAGTAGATTTAGTGCATATAAAAGATCCTCAAGGCTAAATGAAGTCTCTGAACTACATTCAAAACACCTGTTTTGTCGCACGAGTAATACTTTCTTTCTCCACTAGATGATGAAAAGACATCACGTCAGTAGGCGTTAACGTCAGCAGGCCTCATGACCTGACGCTCACCGTGTAAAATAAGGCATCAATTCAAATTCAATTCAATACCACTTTTGGCACTCAAATCCTAGGACCCCCTGTTAGAAGCACTGCAGTGACGTCAGTTGATGCTCTGAACCATCTTCACAAATGCCAGTTGCGACAGAAACGTACAGGATAGTATGGTATTCACGTCCTAACATTGCATCCACAAAGCACTCTCACTCGCTGCACATGGAAATTATAGTTTGTGTGTTCAAAGAATCGATTGCCCCAGCCGAGAATCGAATCCGAAATTCCTAGCACACGCCCACGTTGCTCTAACCATTTGCGCTTCCAAGGCAGTCAATGCTTCGAAACCCTTAAGATAAGATGTAATTCAACCCCTTAAGGATACACAACAATTTTTAATGTCTATGTATGATGATTATATATTTTTTACTTTTTTGCCTTGCGATGTACTTTGTAAGAAATTATGAATTGTGCCCCGGAAAACGGCGATCTTTTTATATTTACGGCCAATAGAAAAAGATATTTGTCACTAACATTTTTTCATGTGTTCTCTTTTTAAAAACTGTGTTCTAATTTTGAAAGAATATTTCTTAAAAATTGCTCTTTTTTTTAAAAATTTATGGATGTTTGATTTGACCGTTAATAAAAATTCTGTAGAAAGGGAATTTTAAAATAGGTACTCAAAATCTATTATATTTGAAATTTAACTTTAAAGTTCAACTTTCAGAATTAATTTAATGAGACGAATAATAACTTGAGAAATACGGGAATTTTTAAGAAATAAAGGATTGTCTAAAATAAGTAGTCATTTATGAGTTTTAGATTTTCATAGATACCGAATGAGAGCACTTTATTGATAGAAACGCGGGCGTGTCATTTGCACGTACTCGTTCACACGCCAAGTACAAGTAGCAAAACCGCATCTTTATCAGGGCTTCCAACTCACTGACACAATTAATTGGCAATAAACAATACAGTACAATATCCTTTCCATGATGAACGGTATTAAAGTGATTTTAAAAAGCCTTAACTTACAGTACAATACTTCAGGCAAGGGTGCTTCTTCACAATGTGCATTTGTATTTATTGGCAGCACTCTCGAACAATAGGCAATGTCATTTTCCTTCTAAACTGTTATTCAAAAAATTTAAAAAGTATTTTCGTAATTATATGCTATTATATCGACTCTACACAAACAGAAGAGCAGAAGACGAATTTCAACGTACGGTCTAAGTTATAGCCGATTATTAACGTCATTATTCTGATAAATCGCCAATAACAGACGCGGTTGATATTTTTAAACTGCTGCTATAGCAAAAATATGTAATCAACCGTGTCTGTTACGTTAACATGACCTTAACATGAGTTAATGTACTCTCGTTCCTGCACTAGTGTGGAAACAAACTCCCCCTTAGTGATGGGAAATTTTAGCAAAAGATCGATACATCAACAAAAGGTTTTCGATGTCGATGGAAACATCCGAAAAACCATAGATGTTTTAAATATGATGCAACGTAGTATGATATCAAAGCATAATAGTTAAATAGGCATAGAAGTAACATTTTCTGGTTCTAATGTGAGTCACGACACATCAATATTAGTTTAATGTATATTCTGCTTTAAATTTCAATGTCGTCTTAATGTTCCAAACAATGTTCTATGGCCAAGGATGAAAATTCAACTGAACGATATTATCACGAAAAAATAATAAAGAAGGCCGTAACACTGGAGAAAGGTTCTGAATAGCAAACTATTTCTTGCCGTCTGGGGATCAACAGTATTGACAGTTGAAAATGACGTGATTGGGAGCAATACTGGAAATTTCATTTATATCATGAGAAATTGCTTTTTTTAAAAAATCGATGTTTCTGAACAAGTATATCGGTCTGAAGAAAATCATCATCAGCAGCAGCAACAAGGTTTGGCCCTCTCAAGGTTTGGGTTCCGCTCTCAAGAGTCTCTTCCCATCTTGTGTGGTGTCTGCCTCTAGATCGTTTCCCCTTTGGTTTGTATTCGAGGATAGTCTTGGGAAGCCGTTCTTGTGGCATTCTGGTTAGGTGTTCGAACCAATTCTTCTGAAAAAAATATCGAACGCAAAACAAGGATGTTTTAAAAACATCAATATCTTTTATTCTCCCTCCCTTGCTACCGTGTTTTCAGTATGCACTGATGATCGTCAATGCCATACCCTCTCCTTTGAATCCGGTATTCAAACATTTTTAAAATGTCTCAATGCGCAACGCTTTTTCGCCCGAAGGTACGTTGCAGTTTTCTAACAGGGATGTCCTTGGGCTTCTAACCCAACGATAGCGAATTTTCAACACTGACTAGAGAGCTAGGTTGTTTTTAGCCACTGTCTTGAGAAGAATTGCAGTGCTTAGCTATTGTGATCGGTGGTTTCTAATAATTTCTTCTATCAACACCGAACGAAAACCGGGGTAGTACCCTAATAAACGGGCAAGGGTCTGCGCAAGATCTTTCCAAACTGAACAATGGCCCCTACGTCACCCCTTACACATTGCAGAGACAGGGCGAAAGCCTAGACCGTGTCTCGGCTGAGGAGGTGCCCCGCTGGGGAGATACCTGAAGGAGGGAAACTACAAGCGTGGATGATCGCCGGCACCTCTCGATATACAACATACACGGGACTTCCAGAACTACTGACAACAGCAATTGACGCGTATTCAAACACAAAATCTATCAATTGTATATATTTTACAGGGAATAAATTAGTGAATACTGTAAAGAGAGTTATTAAAAATATAAAATGAAATACAAGAAAAAAGTCACCCGTTGGTAAATTCCTTGGTATTCTTCAGAAATCTAAAAGTAGGAAATTAAGACATTATAACTGTATTACAACAATAATGTTCTAATATTGTTTTAGTATTGTTTTAATAAGGTTTATTTTTTATTCATGACGTTATAGGTTGTTATTGCCTTCGATATGAAGCTCGATATACACTTCATAACTTACCTGAATCGAAAGGACTGTAGTTTCTAGGGAAATTAGGAAACAATTGAATGTTTTCTTGTGGAGGGAATTATGGAAGGGAGATTTTAAAAGGCAAACAGAGTCAAGTTAACGTCTACTTAATTAGTAAATAAGTAAACCTTAATCAATCAAATTAGGTAAAAAATAAAATTATGTATGTACCACAGGCGTTATTTCGTCCAAATGACCGAGCGGCGACAAAATACCAGAGGGCCTTTGACCCGAAGACACTTTGTCGACCAAGAAGCTTCATTATATCGCACTTAGTGCATAAATAACTATTTGGTCAAACATGTGTAAAGATTGCAAAGGAAAGTACCAATGGCAGACAAGTTTACTTGCATTTCATTACATATTGTTAATAAATCTCTTATTACTGATTATTTCCCCAATGAAATTCATTGGAAATATTCGTTAAAGTAAAAAAAATATAGGTACGTGTGGCAACGCCGCTTCCCCCTTCGCGCGTCGTCGGCGCCTGCGAAACACCAGCGAGGCGAGACGCCGGACCAGGGGCCGACGGTGGGCACCAGCCCGAGCCTCACGCACGGCAAGCGCACGGGCGTGACCTCGCTGTCGCACGACGCACACAGCATCGCCCCCGCCCACGCCCACGTCGCTCACGTCGCCCCCACCGCCATCGCCTCGCCGCAACGCCAGGCCGCCAGGCAGCGCAACGTCCGCACCTTCAGGTAAGCTCTCCTATATTATTTCAGTAAGGGCCCCTACAGACCGCCGCGAATTATTCGCACCGTACGCGAAATGTCCGCAGCGGACGTTTCGCGTTACGTGTTGGCTTACGAGCACTTTTAGACCTGCGCGACAGGGAAGCGTTGCGACAGCGGAATGACAGCGTTTAAGACCCCTACAGACCGGCGCGAATTATCCACACCGCCACAAAATGTCCGCAGCGAAAGTTTCGCGTCACCGTGTTGGCTTACGAACACGTTCAGGCATACGCGGCAGGCGGGTGACGCGGCGGATTTTCATTCGCGGACGGACGCGCTTTTCCGCTGACGCACCAGTTTTGCTGTGGAAACAACGGCACAGACTCGTCAGATGTCGAATATTTTCAGCTCACCAGGGAGTCTGCCACGACTGAACAGTCAGAGAAAATTACTCTAACCGTGTTCAGTAATTTAATTTAATGTAAATTTAATATAAATCACATTAAACTTAGTTTTTTAAATTTTGTGTTTTTAAAAATTCATTCAAAATCATTGTAAAAATCGGTTATTCAAAATTAGGTCACGCACTTGGGCAACAGTAGTGAATGAGACTCAACATCTCGTTCTTTTCTCGTCCTGAACTGTATGACTGCTTTTGAACGGTTCAATATACTGGTAAACTCTTCGCCAAGGAAAAACATTGAACCCCCGTTATGCTGAAAGTCGTCTGAGGATTTTCATCTTCTGATGCACATTCAGAAAAAAAAAGGTTGCGAAAGCCGTGTATTTTTTCGGTGCAGACAGAAGAGTAGCGCAGCCATTTTTCATCGCCACAGACCAAGCGAAAATTAGGACACCCGATGAAATGTACCATACGCGTTACCAGAGCCATCTGTTAAGCACACAAAGCTGAACAGTCAACGCACATACGATTAGAACGCAAGCGCAGATTTTATTTTTATTTTTATATCGTTAAAAATTTAGCGAAATACGACCATTTTGTTTTCTTTTCAGACGCATCTTACTCATGATGGCCGTTTCCCTTGTTCTACGAGCACCAGCATGGGCTGTGACTGTGTTCCTCTTTAACAAGGACGTCAGCGGTTCGTCGGTGTATTCCTTTTGGCGAATGAAACTCTCCTTCAGCCTGCTCAACGTGCTTAGCAGTGCTCTCAGCCCGTTGTTATATTGTTTTCCGGACCAGACGATGAAGGTGAGATTCTAAGCACACTTCGTTAGGAACTTTTCTCACGAAGCCACTCACCAACGCCTCCGCGGGGCAAGGGTGCTGGCATTGGTTTAAACCGTGGTGGAAAGATATAGGTGAGTTCCTCCGACCCACCGAGTTTTCTTCCTACTGCGCAACACGTTTGCGTCACGAGTCACGTGACCACAGCATGGGCACTTCGTTTGAAACCCTAAGGAGCCAAGCCAGACCAGACTCTGGCCGCCATGTTGCACGGAGAGCAAAATGTTTGAGAAACCAACTTCACGAAGTTCAGGAATTTCTACGAGGGCGACTATCTTCACAAGTGTAAAAATTTATCTTCACAATTGTTGTAGAAAGATGCCAATTTTTCTCAATTTTTAAAAAATTTGGCATTTTACACTGATAAACACTGACAAATCAGTGTAAAATGGCTAATTTTTCAAAAATTGAAAAAATCTGTGTCTTCCTACGACTACAACTGTGAAGATATTTTTTTCTTAATGAAATGTGTTTATCCAAAATATTTCATATAAGATATTTTTGTGTAATTTTAACACAAACTTGCAGATTATACTCGTAGTTGTAATATTTTGCTAAATATAAGTACATTAATTCTTATAAGTACACATAACTTATATAAGTACATATAATTTTTTTCTTCAATTACATTGCAATGTTTTCTGCGGTACATCGTTAACCCTCTCATTGTATTGTGTCATTTAGTGAAGCAAGGAGCTCAATAATCAGTTATATATTGTAATTAATCTTTGACATGTCCGCTCTGTGGCCAGGCGCTGCGCTGGGTGTTCTGCTGCCGGGAGGCGTTGCAAAGGGAGAGGGCACAGCCGGCTGGGGGCGCTCGCTCCCCGCCACCGAAGGCCCCCCTCCGGGCGCCGGCCCCCTTCGAGCCCAGGGCGCCCTGCAACGCCCCTGCTGCCGCCGCCCCGCCCCCGCTCCTCTCCATTACTTCCAATTACGCACCCACTCCCGGGCCCTGCAACGCCTCCGCAGCAGCCGGTGTCGTCCCTGCCCCTGCCCCTGCCAGCCGCCCCGCACCAACATTGCCCCACCACCCGGCTCCCACCCCCGCTCCCACCCCGGCTCCCACCCCCGGCTCCCACGCCCGGGCTCCCACCCCCGCCCCACCCTCGCTCCGACACCCGCTCACCCCGCTACCACCCGCTTCCAACCCCTTCGTTGCTAATAACCAACGATCCAATGTCCCTTCCTTCCCTTCCTTCAACACCCTACCCGCCAGTACGCAATAACGTCCTCCATCGCCTGCCTCCCGCCCTGCAGCCGTCCCTCGCTGTTTGCACAACACCTCTCTCCGCCACTTTCCCGCTCTGTTCTCAAGCCCTCACAGGCTTGAACTACTGTTGCCTCCGGCCATTAACCAACTTCCCAAACGACACTGTTCAGACCCGCGCCCCGCGAACATCGCTCCCTCCCCGCCAATGAGCCCCTCCTTTATCATCCGCCCCGTCCCCGGCGCGCAACTCCTTCGCAATCCCAGCCTCCTCGCTACGACTCTTCGCGTCCCAGCCGCGGATAACCTTCGCCCCTCCATCGAGCCCCTCTTTAATCGCGCCCGTGCCCCGGGCGCGCCAACTCCTATCATCCCGCTCCTCGCCTGACCGAACTCTTCCGTCCCCGCCCCGCGAACATCGCCCCGTCATGCCATGAGCCCTCTACTTTATCGCCGCCGTCCCCGGCGCACGTCTTCGTCATCCCCGCTGCCTCGCTAACCGAAACTCTTCCGTCCCGCCCCGCATAACCTCCGTCCCCTAGCCATGAGCCCTCTTTATCGCCGCCGTCCCCGCCGCGACTCTTTCCGATCCCCGCTCCTCGCCTACCGACTCTTCCTCCGCGCCCCCGCGTATAACCGTCCGTCCCCTCCAGAAGCCCTCCTTTAATCGCCTCGCCCGTCCCGGACTCGCGCAGCTCTTCCATCCACGCTCCTCGTAACGACGCTCTTCCGTCCCACTGCCGCTATACACCTCCGCTCCCGATGAGCCCTCCTGTTATCTCGCGCCCGTCCGGCCGGCGGCAACTCCTTCCATCCCCGGCTCTCCGCGTAACAGACTCTTCCGTCCCGCCCCGTATAACTCCGTCCTCTGCATGAGCGCCTCTTCTTTACTCTCGCCGTCCCCGGCACGCGCAAGCTCCTTTCCATCCCGGCTCCTCGCTAACGACTCTTCCGTCCCGCCCGCGATAACCTTCCCCGCCCATGAGCTCCTCTTTATTCCGCCGTACCGCGTCCGCCGCGCAGCTTTTCCATCCCCGGCTCCTCGCAACCGACTGCTTCCGTCCCCGCCCGCCATAACGTCCGGTTCCCGCCATGAGCCCTCCTTTTATTCCGTCCGTCCCCGACCGCGCAAGCTCCTTCCATCCCGCTCCTCGCTAACGATCTCTTCGTCCACGCCCGCGTATAACCTCCGCCCTCCGATGAGACCCTCCTTTATCGCCGCCGTCCCCGCCACCGGCGAGCTCTTTCCATCCCCGCTCCTCGCTAACCGGAACTGCTTCGTCCCCGCCCGCGATACACCTCGTCCCGCCATGAGCCCCTCCTTTATCTCCGCCCGTCCCGGGGCCGGCGCAGCTCTTTCCAATCCCGCTCCTCGCTAACGACTCTTCGTCGGCCACGCTATATACTGCCCCGCCATGAGCCCCTCCTTTATCGCCGCCCGTCCCTGCCCACGCACCACTTTCCACCCCGCCTTACAAATCATATGAGAGAGGAAGAGTTAGTGCTCAATTACACTCAAGGCACATTTGGCCAGCAAAAATATATCTATACTTTAACAAGGGATTTTTGCTTTCATCATGTTAGCTTTTATAAACATTTTCTTTAGAACCATTCCTAACTTTAAATAATCCCTGATTAAAGATCAGCGCAAGACAAAATTCGCTTATACTCGTTTGCGGTAAGTTTGATCCTTTTAACTTTTTAAGAGAATTTCTTAATCTTTGTGATTGAAATAGAAACTTCAATACTTTATATACATAGTATATTTTTAAACATTTGAGTAGTGTATTATCTTACTATCCAAACATAACGTAGTTGATTAGTTAGTTCTTTGAATGGCAACAAACTTTGGATACAAACTTCGGGCCGATTGGAGCAGTGTCCAAAAATCTCCATTTTCTACATTAAAACCAAATGTATTATTAATTTAAGACGTAAACAAAATGGGCGGAAAGAATTTAAAAAAAAATCGCGTGCTGCAATTAAAGCAGTGTTGGAGGGAAAACTGTCATTTACAGTTGCTGCCGCAACCTCCAGCGTAAAAAGATCTTTTGAACATAACAGATAAAGCAAAATAAAAAGGCAAAAACGCTAAAGGCCTTATATGCCAAGCCTTCAAACTATTAAATAAAAGGAAAAGTATGTGTCAACGGATAAATGAGACATATGAATAAATAATTGAATAAATAAACTCATTGAAACAATGATATTTCACCCAAACCATTCCAGTTTCAATCAAAATACATTACAAAACAAAAAAACATGAAAAGTCACCCAATGAATATTTTGCTCGGTGAGAATTAAACCAAAGTGTTTGTAATTAATCTTAAGTTGTACAATATTTAATCTGATCTATTCTTAAACATTTCATATTTCTTTTCAAAGATGGAACGATTTTGGTTTTCTATATTTCCTATAGTAAAACTAGTCAAAAAAATTTGATTCTTAAATATGTTTCTTGAAAAAAAATTGAAAGTTGAATGTATGGCGAGAATAAAATATTGAGAGGATTCATCCCCTTAATTATATATTAAGTTATAAATTAAGTTATAATATATATTATAAATTAAGTTAATTATAACATTTTTATAAGTCGAAGCTGGTATTTTTATGGCCCTAAAATAAGGTTTCTATTGAAAGATAAAGAATTTTTTGTAACAATAAGCACCTTGGAGAAAGAAGTTTTGTGTGCGTTTTGTAATATTGCAAGAAACTTTCTTGGCAGCAAAAGGGCAGACAACTACAATGTTTTAGTTGAAACTATGTTGATAGCATATCAGAGGATAGGAGCAAACATTAGTGTCAAGTGCTCTATTCGCAGCCACTTAAATGTATTTCCCTCAAATCTTTGGGATGTAAGTGAAGGGGAAGGTAAGTGCTTCCATCAAGATAAAAAAAAACAATCGAAGGTCAAGGTATATGGAACACAAATATGATAGCAGATTACTGTTTGGTCTTGCATCATGACATCCTGGATTCTAGCTATTCCAGAAAATCAAAGAAGAGAAAGTTCCTTCTTCATGATTACACTTCGTGTTTATTAAGTTTGTATATTTTTCAATTTATTTATAAGTCCAGACTAAACAACACTATTAAAACTAGGTATAAATCACTATTTTTCTTTTTTTTATAAAGAAATGGATGTGCTACTTAGTAGGATCCTGCTGCAATACATGAAAATGATACATTTTTTTAACGGGTTGTTGTGAAAAACGGTGACGTTATGAACAATTTTTGACAGCATATTTGTGATCTGTGACCTCAAATTATATATAATCAGTTCAAACATTTGGGTCAGCAGAAAAAAAATATATTCCTGTGTAGACCGGTGTTCTCAGTTAGAAAGTTTGTGTTAGCTTTAGCGAGAAGCAATTGACTGCAATTTTTTAGTCTCTGAGCATGCGCCAACTCGAAAATGAAAATGAAAAGTTTTAGCGGACCCCGTTGTTTCGCCGAATTTAGCGGGCGACTTTTATTGCAAAGTAATCGATCATTCGGCCATTTTATATAGAATTTGTTCCCGACTGTGACGGCAGAGTGTGCTGCTAATATTTCCATGGTGCTTTTATTGCACGGTATTTTCGTGTTTTTCAACTGATTTGATTAAGGTTTAATATAGAGCTACATGAGTGCTAATGCTAGCCTCACAGTTTTCAATTACCCGAAATCTACGTCAGTTGTAATTCACTGAATACGTAATAAAGTCTTCACAAGAAATAGACAAAGTATCAATGCAAGTCTGTAAAATGCGTAGTGAATTCTTTGGTTAAGTCAAAGTAAATTACTACCGCAGAAGAAGAAATGTCATTAAAAATAAAATAAACAAAAATAAGAGTTATATCCTTTCCAGTTAGTGGATCAAATTATATAAATCGGTATTCTCAGGAAGAAATGTGTTAATATAATTTATTGCATTGTATTTCTTCACTAGCTTACAATTTCACCAAATTTTGGATTACTACTTGACTTTAACCACCCCCATGAACTGTGAAGTTCCTCTCTAGCACTAATGTATCATTAAATCTGAATACTGAAGAGGGCTTCTGTAATTTACTTCCATACGGAAATTCTAAATTTAGGTTTTTAATTCTAGAAACACAAATACGTTGTAATTTTGAAGGCTACCATGAGTTCAATGGGATTTTGAATTTTGTATTCAATGAAAGTGGGTATTTTCATACTTGTCATATTGTATAAATCTTAAGATAGGTAACATTTGTCATTGTGTCATTATGTCTACTAAGTTTAATGTGTAGGTTATGTCAAACAAGTTGACACACATTATTTGTGTGAAGAGACAATTATTTGATTCTAAAATATTACTGAAATAGTGAATACCTTGGTTCACAAAATGCATTAGGATAGAAAATAATATGTATTTATTATTTACGTCAAAAACAGTGTGTGACATGATATGGGGAGAAGTTAATCAAGAAGCAAATGTATTTTTCACATTGTTCTTTTTCCTTTTGTTGGTTTCATACTTAAATCCACATATGTACTTTATTTCTGTTTTACTTACTTTATATAAACTAGTATTAACATGTAAATATGAGATCTGGGTACAAATTTTAATACTGGTTTTATTTATTATCAAACGTTATACATACAAATATGAAATTTTCAAAAGCCTCAAACGAAGTAAAACGAACAACACTGAACAGCTGATGACAATTTCACTGTAGCAGCACTCTGTTGCCACAATTTGAAATTTCTTCCCGTTATTGATATCGATAGTGCTTTCGATTGCTTCCCCTTAACGCAGTCGATTGCTGTTCGCTACGGCGTGCACGAACTCACTAATTATACTGCGATTTTTCTAATTCGCATAACGCGACGGAGAAAGACGCGAGAAACAGAGACATAATGTCACCGCTATGTAGGGCATTGAGAGGCATAGTTAGAAAAATTTCAGTATAAGGGTGATTGGTTTATTAACTTCTCTGTGGTTGGTTAAAAGCCAGTATCATAATGAAATATCGCACCTCCAATAAAAAAGTGACACAAGTGCCAAATCGTCATTTTTCAGCTAAAAGCTGAGTTTACCAAGAGGTACTGCTTCTATTCTGAAGTTGATTTTGAATTAGTTCAATTACTGTCCGCAAGAATGTGAATATTTGGTACAATCTATAACGAGAATTACAGAACTATGGAACTTAAAATTGCAATTTCTGAGAAATCAGAAATACATAATTACGGCCCATGTGTCGTAATGAGTATCATTATACAACGGGTAGCAGCCATCAAATGACAGAATTATACAATGGGAGTAGAAAAAATAAATGGTAAATTACACCAGAAAGGCTGTACATTAAAAAATTGTCTGAAGTATCTTTTGCGCATGCGCAGATGCATTACACTTGGGATTTTAGTTCTTGGTGCGTGAGGGCCTGTCTTCACGATGGAATATCTCGCGGCTTATTCAGTCATGCTACATGCATGCATGCATGATCGCCGGCACTCCTGAATAATTACCATCATGCGACATCTAGCGGCGCGTCTGAGAAATATTACATTGTAAGAAATAAAACCCAAGTATAGAGTGATGCGCATGCGCCGGAAATCGATAGTGCTTAATCGTTCGAGAATGCATGAACTCCCTATAAGAAAAAAAAAATACTCGTGCGAACGCGGTGAGAACAGATTGCTATGCGGCCCAAGACATAGACGTACTTTGTGATACAATGATGAAATAATTCACTAGCAGTGAAGGCGGATGTATTCAAATAATACGTCTAACAAACTGTACTAAGCATCGTTTTGAAAGTATGTTCCCCTGATTTCTTTGTACCCATTGCTTAATAAACTTTCAAGTAATTTGCACGTAATGCACTCTAGGTGCTAACCTAGAACAGCCAAATAATGTAAGCGTTCGTAATCGAATAATTAATTTGTATTCAGATAGGTTGTTGTAGATGGATTTGTAGTTACAGATGTATTTGTAGTATTGTAGTTACCATGGTATACTTCATACTGTATTTATGATACAAACTCTCTTGAGACATTTATTCCGTTTATACACTTTCCAAGTAGTTTTATGAAAATGTGTTTTCGGACTTGTTTCAGAGCAATTCAAGCATGGCTGAGACAGTTGTGACTCTGTCTTGGGAAGACCACACCAGTGGACTGGCAACAGAATTTAAAAGTTTATTAGATAATAATTCTTTTGTTGATTGCACTATATCTGCAGAGGGTCAGAGCCTGAAAGCTCACAGACTAGTTTTATCTGCATGCAGTCCTTACTTTCATGTAAGTATAGTGTTTATATAATTCATTTTTCTTTTTTCTGATTGGTTCCTTTTTTACTTTTAACTACAGGTGTTGGGTGATTCTCAGGATTAACATCCTCCAAATGATCTTTTACAACAGATAAATAGATTGAAAAATCAAATATGTTATCTAAGTATCATCGATGGCTAAATTTTAACATTCTCTATTCAAAAATTTGGCTGTTTAGAGAAAATGACACTGAAAAGATGTCTTTATATGTGTGTGTTTTCTTAAATTCTGTGATCAACCTTAACCTATATACGAGTCGATTTGTGAACACAGGTGAAAGTGTTTCTTTCTAGAATTGATAAAAAATTATTAGCTTCCGTGTAATAAAAATGTTTTGAAAAGCAAATCAGTTACAAAGTTTTGCCATTATCCCTCATCATGCTTTTCATGAAGGAATGGACTCGCTGCTGTAAGAACATTATTTGAATATCTATATCCTCCACTGAACTCGAGGAAACAAGCACAGATAATGAAGTAACATTTATGCCTAGAAGCAAAACAGCGGGCCATCTCAGCATTTGCTCAAAGGATCAGGGAAACTGGATGAAAAATTTAAATGAAATGGTGATTATTGGCCCAGAAGCCAAGGTATAATACTTGTAGAAGGCATATTATTTAATATTTTAGAGTTATACAGTCCAAATAGTAATTAATACACAAATATCATTGAATTATTATTTAGTTTTTGATGCTCTTATAGACTCTTAATTGTATAGAAACAGTTACCAGCAGAATTTTACATGGCACAAACTTGTAAATTGACTTTTAATTGCTCATTGTCATCTGGCAATGTGTTATAAAATATAATGTGTATGTGTTCTGTATGTGAATTTTTTGTAATGAACTACTGATATCACCTTTTATAGCCCTCTTACTATCAAATTAATAACTATTACTCTCTCTATTCTACATACACAAGAAAGTAAAAAAATAATACCAACCTATGACAAAATGTTTCAAAGTTGTTAATTGTTCATCCTCTGTGAAGTGAAATGGTTCTTATATGTCACCATAACTACCAATAGACAATATGCTCTAGATCTGTGCTGTGTCTTTGAAGAGATGGTTTTAGAGCAAAATGCTAATCTTTCTTACCATTCTTCTTCTGCATTGTTCTTTATAGAAGCTTTTTTGTGAGGAGACTGAAGATCACCCACTTGTCATCCTCTTAGATGAATCATTTCAAAATCTGAAAGCAGTGATTGATTTTATGTACCTTGGGGTCACGCAAATTCCAGAAGGCAACTATAGAACATTTGTGACTCTTGCTAAGTCCTTGGAGGTCAAGGGACTAAGTCAGGTTTCTGTATGTAAAGCAATGGTAGATTTTGAAGTTTTTACCACTTTTTGGAAACTTAATAATGTTTGGTTTTCCTTTTTCCAAAAAGGACAACGTACCTGGTGATACTACTGAAAACATCACTCAAGATCCATCTGCGAAGAATCAAGTCACTGGTGACGTTCAAGGAATTAATGCTTGCCAAAAGGACGGGTCTAAAAATAATTCTCAGAAAATTGCTCACCATTTAGATGCCAAGGCAACCCCAGCGGACACACATTCTCCTGATTCCTTTAAAGGAAATAGTGCATTGCCGGAATTGAGACCAAAATCAGTGACAACACCTCCGCAAAAACAAGGGAGACCTGAAGGTAACTATAATAGAGCCAGAGCTGTGGAAATAACTGAGGAGAGTGAAATTTGTATGTACGTGTGGACGAGATAAACTAGGTAGCTACCTAAAGGTCATAAATCTAAGGTGATCTCAGATTATAGAAATCATATACAATAGGGGCTCCAATAAATTTTTCGGCGGAAGTCTAGTATACAGTACAAATTAAAGAAGTTGTTTAAGCCAGCAGTTCGCACTGTTCCTGTGAGGGGGAAATCCACGGTGGAGGGGACGAAGGGTGTAATGAGGGTAACCTTTCAGTAGGGAGGGGTGCAGTGTGCATAACTTAGTATATACATTTAAAAAGCAAAGCGTGGGCAATTTAAATAAATTTTACAAAATACACTTCTGAAATAATTTTAATGATTGGTAATTGGTCACGAACGTGACGTCAAAAGTTCGGTGGCAGGTAAATTTCATCCTAATATCTTGTCGAAACTTATATCACATAGTGATGTGTGGAGGCACATAAATAGTGTTTTTGTCTATGTAATTTTCTGTGTCGGGAAGCTGTCAAAATGGTTGGCTATGTTGCTGTCGTAGAGTTAAGTTTCTTGCCTTCAGATTCTTTGTGTTTTTGTGTCGAGGGTTTGTGCTACAATGGTGAGACTAAATGTGACTTTTTTTACGTGTTGCATCGAAGGGGGTGTTTGGCTGTCATTAAATGGGCGTAGGAACTTGGTTTGATTGCTGCAGGATTTAAGTGTCCTGTGTGAAAGTGTCCAATGAGGTTGGCCAAGCGAAAAGAGTTGTGTGATGGTTTCTAGTGGAAGTGTATAAAGGAAGAGGCCACTCCTCATGTGCGTAAGTGTTCCGTATGGAAGGGGCCGTAGTTTGCGACAAGCAAGTTGAATATAATTCAGGTATTAGTAATGACCTATCTTTGGATTATAAAACCGTCAGTCAAACCACCATAATAATTGCCTATAAGTTTAATTCATTTCTGTCAGAGCACTTAGCGTAATTTGAGGGAGGGCTGGAGCCGCCTCCCACCTTTCCTCTTCCCCCCTCCCCTACCTTCCTACTTCTCTAAGGGCGTTCCGTGTACACTACTTTAACCAATTTTTCAAACAAATGGGAGTTTTAGGTCATAAATGTGAAAAGGCAATTTTAAACTATTTTACCCATTAAAAACATTGTTAAATATATTATTATTATTAACTTGATTGGCCACATTGGACCACTTGAGTCCTTCCACTTCATTTTTACTGTTCATGGTCGACTGTCGATGGTTTTCACCTTGAGGTGAGGATAAATCCTCGAGTTACAATTCTGAATGTTATTCAGAAAGGTGATAATGAGAGATGGAGGATGATGTTATGAATAGGGGGTGAAAGGACGAACACAATACAACCATGCCCGAGGCGGGACTCGAACCCGCGATCTTTCGGTACGAGATCGCTACGGCACTACTGCCTTAGCAATCTTGGCCACCGGATCAGCCTTGTTAAATATTTATAAGTAAATTATATAATACTTAGACGCCTGGAAAATAAAAAATATTCAAAAAATGTACCAATTAATAATATTGCTTGAACAAGGGAAGAATTCTCTGATTAACGTAATAACCGTTTTGATAATTTCTTCTTTTAGCTTTTTAACCTTTTTTGTTCTACTGCAGCCATATGGCTGTCATTTCGTGGGTATGATAATACCATTTCAATATCATTTTAACCAAGCATTTTATAGGTGTTTCTGTGACTTTTTGATAATACTTTTAACAATAGATCAAAAGAGATGTTTGTTCTTTGAATTTCTGGAGTTTGTTTCTCTTTGGCTTGCATGCAAATGTTATTTACAGTTCTTCAGGGTCTAATTTGTTGTGGAATTTCTCAGTGATGGTGAATTTTGGAGGTAATGATACCTTTTGTTTTGACGAATAGCATTTGTTTGTTAGAGAATATTACAATATATGGATTTATGTAATTGCTTGGGAGATATACACATGAGAAATGTGTTGTTGCTATTTCGCAACAAGCAAGTAGAGCATTGCATAACCCTCTCATTTCTTTGCCTTGAAATGACATAGCTTTGGTCTTATTTGTTGAGATTTTTATGTCGCTTTTTCAAGGATTAATGTCAACACGCACTTTGGCTGGCACAAACTTAGGTTTTTTAAAAATATTTTTCTTTCGGGGACTTCTGAATTTTGACCAATGAGGTTTCGTAGATACATAAATTGTGCTAGTTGTTCGATTATTTTTCCATCTATAACAATTTTAACCCTCCTCATTTCTTTGCCTTGAAATGACATAGCTTTAGTCTTATTTGTTGAGATTTTTATGTCGCATGTTAGGGCTATTTTATGAAGTTCAAATTAAATATCAGTTTAGTTAACTGAATCACATCAGTTTACTTGTATAATTATAAACTAAATCGAATCCATTTCATACTTTTGAATTTAATTTTCCAAGAAGATCATAAGTACATGTCAAGCACATTGTAAGATGTGAAAGCGCTATTACTCGGTGATCGTGCAACAATGGTAATTACTCATTGGTGATTGGGATGAGCTTGGGGAGATGCTATGGCAGAAGCTGCAACAGAACAGCAATAGAAATTTCTGTTTTAATTTATTTCCCAGAAATTTCTCGGTTTCTATTTATATACTTTCTTCAATAAAACGTTTCAGAGAATACAACGGTCCTTTTTTGCTTCAAATTTTTTAATTGTCAGATTACAAAAGAAAATAAAAAAATTAAGTCTTACGGTGCGTTTTAAAACAACTTGATGCATACATCAAATGGAAGAACATCTTTTGTTCTTTAATGTTGCAAAAGATTAAACTTTTGTCTCAATTGTACTTAAGCAGTGCTTTTATCATCAACTCAGTAAATTAAAATTAAAATAATATCTTTGGGAAAAAAAAGTGTGTTACATAATTTTGCTTACAATATTTTTCTCAATTCATGTGTCTACATATATTTTCCAAGTAGTGAAAGAAAACATAATACAGAAATAGAATTACGTTAGGAAGAAATAATTGTCATTTGTCAATACAGTAACATACCTCCAGGTGTCCCAGAAGCAATTCAAACCACTCTTGTTATTGTAAACTTTACCAAAATGTAGTAAAAACTGTCCAGATGGCTTTTCAATGATTAAATGTTTCAAATGTTTTGTGTATTACAAAACCAAAGAATTGATTTTATAATTGGCATAGCTAAATAGGCTAGTTTTACTGTATTTAATTCTCGTACAATATAATGAATTATGGTAAGTTATGTTCGTGCCAATTGTAACCATATGGTAGCAGTTCATGAAAAGTAAACTAGCTTGGGGAAATGTTCAAAACTCATTTTGACGTCTTCTGATGTCCCTCTTTGTCAATTTTTTCGAAGGTCTATCTGCGAAGAACCAAGTCACTGATGAAGTTCCGGGCATTAATGTCAGCCAAAAGGACAGCTCTGAAAATAATTGTCAGAAGATTGCTCATGTAGATGGCAACACAGACCTTGTGGATACACATTCTCCTGTGTCCTGTAAAGGAAATGGTGCCTTGCGTAAGCTGAGGCCAAAATCAGTGATAACACCTTCACAAAAACAAGGGAATCCTCAAGGTAATGATGATACATCCGTAGTCATAAGAATAACTGTGGGGAGTGAAATTGGTATGCTAGGGTGGACTTTTGCTTAAACAAGGCTAGGGGTGCTAAATCAAAGGGCGTCTCAGATGGTAGTAGATTGATAGAGCCCTGAAGTTTGGCAATATGCCTTTCTATTATTGTTACAATTTTATGACTTAACAATAGGCAATGGACCTTTTTTGCTATTTTAGCTTCTGATGCCAATTTTTGCATTTTGCCTTATTTGTGCCTTTTTCTGCTCCTGGTTAATCTTCAATTCGTTGTTTACCTAGGGTTCCTGTATCTTAAAGTTCAACCCTGTTTGTATGCTGGGATTTCGGGAGCAAGAAATCAGTTGCAGGTTAAAAGTAATGAAACCTTGTCAAGTAACTTCATTAGTGGTGGGACTGTGTCTGTTAATGGACAAGTGTTCAAGATCTCAGGTAAGTTAACTAATAAGGTTTGTAGTGCTAGACATCACAAAAAATTCTCTCTAAATATGGAAAAATTAAAGGGTCGGAGAAATAAAGATGATAAGTTACATTTTTATAACTTTTTGAAATAACATTTTAAAGCAAAAGAAATCTAATGTAGAGCACAAAGTTTTGACATTTTTGATTTTACTTTGTAAGAAACAGCGATTTATTGACATAAAAATGCTTATCGCCGAATCCTGATTACGGAAAAGCGGATAAATCTTGTTCCTGTATAAAGTGTACTTCCTCCCAGACCTGTAGGCAGAATACATGTTTTGTGGTCCATCTGTGGTCAAAGCTAATGCATGAACTGTTCAGTCAATTTTCTCCACAATTTATACTCCTCAATTGATTTCACTAGGATAAGTCACACTAGAATGCGCTAGGCTCCTGGAGACTAGCCAACTCACTAACCAGTGCATGGCATTAAAATAAGAACCGATTTAATTATACTTGAGGTCTTGAAATTCATATTTTTATTTTGGAAGTTACTGAATGTGAAGCCCAACAATATTTTCATAATTTTCTCAAAATTTCTCCCTTTTTTTATTAAAAGTAAAAATCGCACATTTTCAGAAATGTTCAAATAACACTGTCTCATGTATTTTTCCAATGGTTTTTCAAAGAAAATTTGCTTATAGAACTGTTTTACTCTTCTGCAATATTCTTAAAGACATATTTCAGTTCTATTATGAGATGACTGAAAAATTGAGAAAATCTGCCATTTGTTTTTGTGCCCATAGGTAGCAGCATGATAGAGGGTGGGGCAAAACTGGAAAGCTAGCTTAGGCTAAAAATTATAGAAAGCTAACTAATGTGAGAACGTTTGTACCTTTCTCTAACACCACTAGTTTCAGTTAAAAATAATGGAAATTAGGTTATTTCCTCTACATACATGTAATTACATACTATATAAAGTAGATCATGGTAAGCAACAGAATTTATTAACTAGGACTAATACCAGTAAAACCTGTTAGTAGGCAGAAGCATGGTACGTACAATGATTCATCTCAAAGTAGGCTTCAAACAACTGCCATTTATACAATGCCTAATGGCGTCAGCAAACTCGTCCAAGTATGCAGGAAAACTTTCTGTGAAATTTTCTCTAACATCTGAGAGATTGCAAGGCTTTGAAGCCCTAAAAAAAGGTAATCCCATGTTTATTGAGAAGAGAGGAAACAAAGTAATATAGGATGTACACTCCTAAAGATTAAACTCTTCGTTTCTGGCAGCATCCATTCCTTACTGTGTGAGAGCAGTCAATAGGATAGAAAGAAATATGACAGGGAAAATCGTAGCCCTGGTTTAAATTTTACTAGTAGATTTTATAAACTTTTAAAGTTCAGTACCCAGAATCAGACATCACATATTGTTTTTATTGCAATATTTTTGAAAGGAAATTATCAAAAATTTGTTTTCACACTCCAAGATCTGATACTTGTTTTATTGGTGCTCATTATTCAGCTGAAATTACAGAAGCTGTGGGTAAACATAAAACATCTTTGCGAGAAAAATTGAAACTTCATCATTTGAAAGCAGATAAAAGCAGATCAGAGATGAAGATAGATTCATTTAAATTGGGATGCTGTTAAGTCTGTCTTCACCATGGAACTTGAGCAAGTTCTTTTGTTGCCCATTCAGAGTTACTGTCAGATGTTCTTCTCATGCTAGCTATCCATTTACAATCTCTGTTCACATTTGTGTAATAATTCTTTGACATAAAGCCCAATCTGGCAGGGGGCAAACAAAGGAGCATCTTGTGTTATTAAAGATGTATTAGTACTTAACATAAAGGTAAGTAAAAAAAAAAGTGTTTTTAACATCACCTTCTTTTAATTCATTTTATTTCATTAACTAGCTGAAAAATCCTACATTGCTGGGATATTTATCATTTTTTTAAAAATTTTTTTATTATTTTTTATTAATCATAAAGGGGTATTCCATCTATTCCCATCCTATGGCTAAGCCTACATCTATCTATTCTGTTGTATCTCCTTTATGCCCTACCCTGTGTCTCTCTGCCTTGCTTCACTCTGGAAATATCTGGTCTTCCAAACTCACTAAAACACGTTCTGACAAAAAAAAATAATTTTATTCCTATTGGAGTTCCCGCCCCCAAACTTCTTTCACTCTATAACTGAAAATAAACTAATTGCACAAAAAATAAAATCTATTTTCCATGTATATTTTTGTGAAATTTTGTATATTATATCAATACTTTCAATCAATTGACTTACTTTTGATAAAACTTACTCTTTTTCATATTTTGTTTCCTCTCATATTTATAAAGAAAAGTTAGAAATTTATCTTGCTGCATCAATCGACGTTTAAAAATAATTAAAGTTAACCGCTTAATTAAATAATTTTAATTGAATTCGAGTACATGTTTTAGTATCCTTGATAAATAGTGGCTGGTGAAAAGGAGCCATTAACCGCTTAGGCAGTTATAATACCAAAAAATATCAGAGATCACAGGTGATCCCGGCTTGACAAAATTTTTTCTATATTCGAAAATAACAACCTTGTAAACAAGCATTTTCACACATTAAATTCCTCCAAATACCCATTAACCAATACTGTTTTAATTTAATTATACTGCCGGCTTACTATAAATTATATTCTTGCCGAACAATCATTCTTTAAACACCCAAAGATATGCTTTCACTCTCCACTATATTAAATTCTCTCCAAAAATGCTTCCATCCGTCAGTTTTAGACAACGAGATAGGAATCTGTAGAGTGGAAATGTGCCCGCCATATTTGAAGGTTTTTGAAAGTACAGCCGCCATATTTTCTGAGGGACATAATTTTGTATAAGACAAAATTAACCAGATATTTCTAGTAAGCAGGAATTTGTTTCTTGATTGTGATAGTTAATTTGCCCTTGCCGCTGCTGAATGGTGATACATACAGAATTTCCCCAGTACCTCCCACCAGCGGGGCACCACCCCAGTCTGGAACTTACAGCTTGTCCCGACACGTGTGGTAGAGTGTGTATGGAAGGAAAAGGGTAGATTGGTCGTTGGGCCTTTTGTTAGGGTACAACTCCAGACCTTGCCTGTTGATCGGGCCGACCGCTAGAATTCCCCTCCAGACAGCGGCTGAATTCGACCTACGTATCTCGCCTTCCACCATCGGGACTTAAATCCAAGGGCCTCTTAGTCAGGCATCGCAGTGACGTCAGTTAATGTCTTGAGCCTCCTCAGCTAGTATTTCAATCTACTTAATACTAATATATTACGTATCCACCGAAAGAAGAGGAAAATGGACGAAGAGTCTCATTCGAGACATGCGTCCCAGGAATAAACACTATAGATCCTGTCCTGTACCGTCACTTCGAAGATTTATGAATAATCTGGTAAATAAATGGAAAACGAGTAAAAATAGTACTTTTTTATTTTCTTCTTTACATCCGATAAACATTATTGCTTATAAGCAGTTAAACAATAAAAATATAACCCGTTTAAGTACCATAATTTTAAATGGAAATAGGTCGGGAAAATGTAAGGTAAGAGGAAAGTGAGAAAATATTCCCGACTTAAACGCGTGGTGAATATTCTCCTGCCGAGTGCGTGTAAGTTACTCCAAACCGAGGCGCGGAGCAGAGCGCTCTATCGTATCTTAATGTGCGCTCCTGCCCCTCGCCCTAAGCAAGTTTGCGTCTTTTATATTGGAATAAGGGACTGGCTAGCTAATGGCACTAGGATTCTTGAAGGCCGGATTACTTGTCTTACGTGTCGCAAAGGGTCCCTAATAAGTACCGAGATAGTGAAGTAAGAATACGCTAAAAAATATTGCATGTATGTTCAGGAGCAGGCAGAGTCCCGCCGGTGCGACTTCAGGCAACCCAGCGGCGGAGTGCAGTGCGGCTGCAGAGTGGTGGGTCACAGCAGAGCACGATGCTGCAGCTGCACGAGGAGCCAGTCCAGGACGCCGTGGCGCCTACGACGTCCAGTAGCCCCGCCGGTCACAAGCGCAAGCGAAAGAAAAATATCATCTGCAAAGTTTGCGGAGGTTCTTTCATTTCGCAATGCGCACTCGATATTCACAATCGCACGCACACAGGCGAACGCCCGTTCCTCTGCGACGTGTGTGGTGCTACTTTCATTAGGCAGAGCCAACTCGCGAGTCACTCCACCATACACACGGGAGAGCGGCCGTATAAATGTGACTTTTGCGGGAAGACGTTCCGCCAGAAATCAAACCTAAATTTACACCTGCCCTTACACACGGGAAAGCGCCCGCATCGCTGCGACGTGTGCGGGAAGGCGTTCTTGCAGAAACAGGAATTAATTCAACACAAGAACCTACATACGGGAGAGCGGCCGCATCGTTGCGACATTTGCGGGATTGCTTTCCGCAGAGCGCATAATCTTAGAATACACAAGATCAGGCACACCGGTGAGTGGCCGTTTCGCTGCGACGCGTGCGGGAAGACATTCCTACAGAAAAACAGGCTCGCTCAACACATGCCCGTGCACACGGGCGAGCGGCCGTTTAAGTGTGACGTGTGCGGAAAGGCGTTCGGATTCCAGACAAGCCTGAAAACACACCGGAAAATTCACACGGGAGAGCGTCCGCATAGTTGTGACGTTTGCGGCAAGACTTTCCGACAGAAAACGACGCTAGTTACTCACTCGCGCGTTCACACGGGGGAGCGTCCGTTCTCCTGCGAGTTGTGCGGGGCTCGCTTCCACCAGCAGAGCGGCCTTGCGTATCACATGCGCACGCACAACAAAATTAAATCTGCTTAGAGCCTCAGGATCAACCGTTTTGTCACCACGTGTGCTCTTTGCAGCCTCTCTCGGAGTATCCCTCGATCCCCCTCCACTGACCGCCGTATGCGGAAGAAAGTTTGACGCTCGCTCGTTCATCTTTAAGATTGGCGTTCGATACTTTCCTGAAGTAACTCTGAACGCGTGAGTCATAGTGATAATGTACTCGCGATAAATACGGTGGTTTGTGAGTGATCGACGTTACAAACGTGTAAATATGGTATAATAAGGCAAATTTCTTTAGTTTTAAAAGCGTTATGAAGAGGGAACTACGCATCAAATGTTCGAAAGAAACGGATTTTGACATGTAAATAGCAGTTACCAAAATGTTAAGAGTACTTCAATGTTAGATTGGTACTCTTTAAATGACCAATTGTTGTAAAATAATAAAATTAGGAGAGCAATGTGCAGAATTTGTTGAACTGATGCTTGTCATTTCATATATTTGTGAACAGATTAAATTTTATATACGAAAAAAATATGAGAATTTTAGTGCATCCTTTGATCCCTTCATTGGAATATACATTTTTCTGTTAGTCCACAAGATTCTTTATCCCCAGCTTCCTTTATTCAGAATATGCTGTTAATTTATGGCCTCTGTCTGCTTTTTCATTTTCAACAATATCATAATGGGAACTAGGCATGGAAAAAGTATTTTCGAAGTATCATAAGTAAATTATCATTTTAGCTGTGATTGGAAATTGGCATCTGCTTGAAAATTGTCGAGTCTTTGGATTTGTCTCAAAAGTAGCTTATTAAAAAGGTGCATTTCCCCATCATATTCTTAAGGTTATTGATGAAAACATGCGAAAGTACCTGTCGCTCAAAATGACCTTCCATGCTGACGGAGCGAGTCATACTTCCAGAATCCGAATGAAATATCGCACGCTTCTTTTATATTTGAAACCGTCTAGAAAGTGATCCCAAGAAAGTAAAATATAAATATTTGTGTATTGATTACAGACCTGCCGATGACTATTTTCATGAACACTCAAACGTTCGGCATGGAATACTGCAGCCATTAAGTCGACGACGTGCATTTCTTTTTCGCGCTTATGAAGAGAAAATTATGTCATCGTGCGCCAGAAAACTGCGAATATTCGGCAGAAAAATTCTTATTGCCGAGCCCTGCTAACGAAAAAGTGGATAAATCCAGTTACTATGTATAGAAAACAGCACATAAATCCAGTTACTATGTATAGGTGTAGCACGTGGTAACCCATGTTTTGTGGGTCCTTGATACCGAAAAATCTGTTGATGGCATCTGGTGAGCACCCGGGGTCTGAGGCTGTTGCGCATCATAAGCGACTTCAGCCAATGAGCTTCAGGTACCTGTTCGTGTCATAATATTGGCGAATATTGGGAATTTTAATTGCAGCCAGTTACCAAAACAACCAAATTGTTACTAGTTCTTAAAACGTACGAGGCATTTTTTTATATTGCAATTCACCGTCATCGTTTTACTTTTTTTGTTGAGAATTGTCACTATGCCACTTTCTAAATGTTTCTCAACACTTGCTGCTCTCCATGCAATGGCGGTCTACAACTGGACTGACTTTTCAAACAAAGAACCCGTGTTGTGGTTCGTGACGGAAACTGGAAGTGCGCAAAACGAGTAAAATACGTTGCGCCACAGTAGTCCACTTACATATTTCGCCTTGCTGGCGCCTAAATCGTTCAGCCGATTTTCTCCAAAATTGATATTCTCCGATCGATCTGAATGGCCTTGAGACTTGGGGAGTTTCAAACGGATATTTTGATTTTTGAGGGTACTTTACATTAAGTCACAAAAACATTTTCAAAATTTTCTCAAAAATAGCACCAAATTATTTGATTAAACTTGGTATTCTATTAGCGAAAACGACGCTTAAGAGAATGATCTCATAGTCTTTGAAATCCGTGATTTTTGAAAAGTGTAAAAGGGCAGTTTTGGGGGTGATTTTCTACAACTACAATATTGAAGATAGGTATTTTTCCTTAATGAAATATTTTTCAAAAGACACATCTTGAAATAAGGCCATGTTTAATTTTTCGAAAATATTAGCTTGCGCGAAATATAGGCAATTTTAAAAATGTATTAAATATTTTTTTGGTAAAATTTTCCTTCTCATTTGTATCAAGGGACGGTAAAAAATATGGTGCTAGAGTCATTTCCGACGAACTGCCCTGCTTTTGTTTCTTTTTTTCGAATATTGCAAAAATTATTTCCAAATTACACAATTGAATTTAGAATTTTATCTTAGACAACGTTTGTTGTCTGTGGTGAGTGGTATGCATTGCAAAAACTTTAACACGCTTTTTCTCATATTCAACTGCAGTTTTCTCAAAAAGTATATATCCTTCATACATAAAACGTAAGTAGACTAATTAAATGTCTTTCTTGCTTATAAACTATAAATTAAAGTGGCATGTTTAAACATTTTCAAAATCATGGTATTTTACACAGGTAAAATTTTTAACAAAATCTTTAATTTTATTCACATTTTTTGTTCATTATCTGCACAAAAAAAGCAGATCTTCAAAAAAGATCATGTACAATAACTTACAATATACCTCAAAAAGGTCGTGTAATTTTTCTGAAATTTACGCTATTTTCAAAAAAAAATTGAAAAAACTGCTCCAAATGCTTTTTTAAAGCTTACCCACTCCTAAAAGAATGGCGTGGGTTTCATTTTCAATGACCTGAATTTTCAAAAATTGCAAATTTAGAAACTTTGCGAGAACGTATATGCTGTTGAAGCGCCATTACTTTTTCAAGTTTTCAAACCCAATTTTAAGCAATTTTTCTTGCGATAGTAACATTTTGTTTAACAGTAATGGTAAAATTTTCTGAAAGTCAAAAGTAATAATTTATTCCATTTGGACAGATGGTACATTTTAGCTTGGTTTTAGCTTTAAATGTTCCTGTAATATAAAGCTTTATATCTCTGAATTGAAGAAAAAATACAAATGGGCTTTTTTCCAGCAATTGTAAGCTTTTTCTTAGGACACATGCTTAATAACCAAAGTTGCATGTACTATGGTTTTTCATGAATAATTATTTTATTTACACATGTGGAGAGGGAAGTGAAGTCAGTACTTCATTCTAGTGCATTTTACTCAGATTATGTTATTAGTTTTACAATGTTCTTGTATTTTAGTGTAATTAGGTATACAATTTATGATTATCCAAACTATTTGTCTACTCTGTTAAGCGCAGATAATGAACAAAAAATGTGAATAACATTAAAGATTTTGTTAAAAATTTTACCTGTGTAAAATACCATGATTTTGAAAATGTTTAAACATGCCACTTTAATTTATAGTTTATAAGCAAGAAAGACATTTAATTAGTCTACCTACGTTTTATGTATGAAGGATATATACTTTTTGAGAAAACTGCAGTTGAATATGAGAAAAAGCGTGTTAAAGTTTTTGCAATGCATACCACTCACCACAGATAGTAGCCCATTTCTGGTACATAGACATTTACACTAAACAAAATATTATAAGAACTTAGACACTACACTAATATTAATAATCATGTAACCACTATGTCTACTAGTAGAAAAACTAACTTTTTTCTGCTAAATGAAATAACTTTTTTTCCTGAGGTTAGCGGCGTGAATCGTGCACGATGAGTTTACAACGGTGATTACAATTGTTTCCGTGGAAACATCAACTTTATTTTCACTCGTTTTCTTTGTAAAACGATTGTCATAAAACTTGTTGCCCAAATTTCTTTATTCTACCCATTTTAAGGCGGAAAGAAGTGTCTAAGCAAAAAAGTTTACTATTGCTATTTAAAAAAAATATTTTACTTCCCTGAGGAAGATGATTGTCGTAAAATTGAATTTGGAAACTTTATTAATAAAACGTGTCACGTGCTTCCTCTGATTTCTTATGACATCTTTATAAAGTTCTCTGGATTTTTTGGCAATAAATCTAAACAGCTGCGGCAACTTGTTTCAAAATACCTAGTGGAGTTCCAAATAATGTTTCTTAAAAAGGTTACAAAAGTATTGAACACAAATTTCCACAAAGGAATAGCTTTAACTCTTCTTTAATAATTTTAAAGTCTCAAATCTTACCACAATTTGGAATTAATTGCCATGTATTTTCGTGGCGAAAACGAGTGTGAGCTGGCGGACACGCCATGTCACCATACAAAAATTATTTTTGGTACGTAAATCTACATAAACCATCAAAATGTTTTATTGCTAATTAATTGCCACGTATTTTCATGACGAACAAGGGATTGAGCTGTCTTGACACGTTAAGCCAGCACACACACAAGTTAAATTCGGGTCGTAAATAGGTTATAATAACTTATGAGCCTCAAGCCAGAACCAGAGGTGGCTCTATCGTAAGGTCACATGGTCAAGTGCCTCCCCCCAAGTAATTAATAGTGTTTTAAAATTATTTTATTGCTATATGAACTATTGCAACTTGAATATGAGCGCGCTATTTTTATTTTTGCTCTGAGGAAATGAACGAGATTCAGTAAAGGCAGCTGTATGAGACCTGGCAATAGTGCTTTGGTCACGGGAAGTCCGTGCCGACTGCCTCGCCGTTTGTCAGGGTCTGTCTTCGTTGAACGGCGGAATTTGAGAGGGGGTAGTGCAAGTATATGGCACGCACAGGTCACAAATTCTGTGACCGCTCCGATCCTTGTGCCGTAGACAAGCGCGGCAGTACGGCCCCAAGAGATGTGTTAGAACACCTAATTTATTTTTTCTAGTGCTTCTACGTCATAGTAATTCAGTTGTTTTTTTGTTTGTTTTTTGTAAAACAATTGAGAATGTCAAGCCAAACAACATGAATGAAGTAAGATATTTACAAAACAGTTAGGTAATAATTGCATAATGCTAACAAATAAATATTTATATCAATTTTATCAAATAAAGGAAGGTAACACGAAAACTCGAGGCTTTTCGGGGCAAGGCCCCCATGCCCCCCTGGATCTGCCACTGTCCTGTGCCCTCACTAGTCAGACATAGTGGAGCCGGCACGGGCCAGGACACCCGTTTCTGCCTCAAAAATACACTGCAATTAATTCCGAACTGGCAATTTAATATCAATGAATTAGCAATAAATCATTTGAGGGTTTCCGTCAAGCTACGACCCGAATTTAACGTCCGTGTATTCTGGTTTCACGCGTCAAGCTAGCGCACACCTGGTTTGGCCACGAAAATACGCGGCAATTAATTACAAATTGTGGCAATTAATTAGCAATTAATAATCAAATAATTTGAGCGTTTCCGTCGAGCTACGACCCCAATTTAACTCATGTGTGTCTTAAAACCCAGCTTACACCCGTTTTCGCGACTTGGGGCTTACACCCGAAACTCTTGAGAATCCCCATCGCTGTCGCTGCCCTCCTTCCAAGAAGCGCTTGATCTATTCCAAGATAAAATACTTCAGCTTCCAGTCCTCCATTAGTCAGTCGAATTTTGGTTGTAAAAGCACCCAAAATATTTAAAGGCACTTTACTTCCATAAGAGAACAAAATCTTTGAGATGTACGAGTTACACAAAACTCGGCTCCTTTTAAGCTGTTCCCAACATTCTTTGCTTAGAGGCAATTCGGACCAGAGTCGACAATCATATTAAATTTTACTCCACTAGGAATAAAATCAATTCTCTCGTCTTCGACGTTCCGAGGCCTGATTTTTTTACACAGTCTGAATATATACCCGACATTTTGCGAGAGACAAGAAGATATTTTTTTCACAGAGTTTTCAAAAAACTTCATTGGAAGTCATTTTAATATTTTCCACTCACAAATACAATAATGTACACAAATTGCTGGAAATGTACACATTAAAGGCGTAAAAGATATTTCAAAATATTACATTATGTACTTTTTTTAAGACAAAAGAATATAGCAACATTAATTTTATGCCACCTTAAACCGTTCAATTAAAACTATCTCCACGAAAGATTTGAAAAAAACGTTTTGAGCTGTTTCAGATAATGGCGTTTGAACGTTTCTAAAAATGCGGTATATTGAGCTCGTTTTCGCAGAAAACTTTTGAGTTTTCAATAAACTTTATATGACATTATGTAAAGCACATGTACTAATAAATGCAAAAATGTTAACAAACTGCTGCTAATGTAAATATTAATGGCGTGAGAAGCTGGTCAAAAACATTACATTTGTGTAATTTGTGAAAAATAAAGAATAGAGCAATACGATGTTTATGTCATCTGATTTGGTAGTTTAAAGAAAACGTTTGCAGCTGTTTTCGAGAAAATCTTGTTTTTGTGATTTATTAAAATTGAACATATTGCGCGAAAACAAAAATTTTCAAGAAAATGTGCATGACGTTAATTAAAGAACTAATTATGGACAACAAATTTCATTTGAAGGAAAAATTTCTGTCTTATATATTGTCTTTGTAAGAAGTTGCTGAAACACTCCATACTTTTACAATTTTCCAAAATTCAGAGTTAAGAGTGTAAAACAGACATATGCCGCCTTTATAAGTGTATTTCCCTTAATCCTTAGAAGAAAATTAAGGAAAAATTTAGATCCGTTTTTAAGAAAATTTTTAAAACGTCCCTGGGACTTCATGGAAAGTACCCCCAAAAATTATCAATGATTTTAAATATCTCAGAGCTTCAGCTCAAGCCAAATCGACAGAATGTTCCTGAATTTGGAAAAACAATTATGCATGGTTTCGGCGCTAGTGTTGTTCATATACACCAGGGACGGACAGAAGGACGGACGAACATTTTGAAAAAAACAACACTATTTCGGTATCAGGGGACCCCAAAACGTGTATTTCCGTTGAAACCCTGAAATTGATTTTGTGCATTGCATTACGTTCTCTATACTACGTCCATTACTCCGTACAAACGTACGTATACGAGAAAGAATAAATTATTACTGTGACCCCACACGCGTCTCCGCGCCTGTCTGAAACGGGAATGGGAATTTCAATAATAATGGTCAAAAACATTTGCGTTAACAAATATTTACTTTAAAAAAATTGATGATGATGATGATGATGATGAATTACAATGATTTTACAATTTCTAATAAAACTATAAAACGACCCTTTCTTTTATTATGACATGGTCATCTATTTAAATTATTACAATACAAAAAACAATGGGTCGTCATGTTTACTTTGTTCTGATGGTACCCTTTTCACCCCCTCGCTTCGCTCAGTAAGTGTTCGACCGTATTTATGCGGGAGCCAAGCGGATTATTTACCCTCGTTTCTGTTGGCGGGCCTCTTTGCACGCCCGGTGGTGTAGTCGCCCGTCGTCTCTGTTCGGGCCGCCCCCTTCCAGGCAGAGGCGGTGAACACAGGGGCTCCCAGCGTGGCCGTTTGATGTCGCCGCGCTTACCGCGGGGCTCACTACTCCAATCGGCGTCTCCAACCTCAGGCAGCCACGGTGATCATCGGCGATGAATGGAAGTTAAGCAACTTCCCTCCACAATATGCTTCGAATGCTACTTGATTGACTGAGCAATCGAAGTGAATAATCGTG
This sequence comes from Gryllus bimaculatus, assembly GCA_017312745.1. Classification (NCBI taxonomy): domain Eukaryota; kingdom Metazoa; phylum Arthropoda; class Insecta; order Orthoptera; family Gryllidae; genus Gryllus; species Gryllus bimaculatus. The sequence continues at coordinate 23,237,869 of BOPP01000003.1, forward strand.
ACCGAACTATCGAATCGAGATTGAAATCACTTGGTTTCTCATGGCCGAGTCAAAACATCGAGTGACTTCCCGTGGCCGTTTCAAGCCACACAGTCGAATCGAACACTCCCGGCCGTCTCCAACCATCAAAGTCTAATCGACCACTCCCGGCCGTCTCCAGCCATCAAGTGCTTACCGAGCGGCGGCCTAGTAACATCAAACCTCGGTACCCCCTCCCTCCAAAGAACGTGTATCCTCCCGATACGCGGGGTTGAATTTCCCGGAGCAGGGTGGAGGCGTGTGTCTGACCAATCACACGGGAACTCTTTCTTAACGGCCAGAATGTCCGTTTCTGTTGTAAAAAACTATCAGCTTTTTTTTTCTTCGCACGTGCGCCACTGACCGTTTTAGTCGTAAATTCTCCCCCCCCCGAGGAGGCGCACTCAGCGTTGGGGTTCATTTTATGAGCGGTCGCTTGAATAGGCGGCACACTTGACATATTGGCGCGGGGGTGTCCTGTCATAAACATTTATAGAACCCTCGCCTCAATAGACGGACGGCCGCGAATGCCTACGACCCCCCCTTTTTTCGCAGCTGCGTCGCGGGCGTCTGCTATTTTTTTCTTATTTTTTTTTTTCATGTACATTTTCCAACGCAGGAGCTTGTACCGTTACATTACAGAAAATAAATTATTATTTTTGCAATTTCATTATATAAATTTCAAATATAATTTTTTTACCCCTTCTTCAGATTTACAAATTTATCAATGACAGTACAAATATTATTTTTCAACCACATCGTTTCGTGTTGCTCAATTGCTAAAATACGTAAGAGGTCGTCAATAAATTACGTAACTCATATTTGGAGTATTTTGAATACTCTCTCTCTCTCTCTCCCTCTTTAACGCGCGCTTGAACCCCCCTCTAATAATGACGTAATGCTTGCAACAAGCCCCCCCACCCCTCAATGCCAATAAGTAAAACTTAATTATTATTAAGTAAAACTTAATTATAAAGCAAAAACGAGTTATATTAATTGTATTTGTGCTATACTTAAAAATTTATTATAATTAACGTGAGTATTAGTTAGTGGTGCGGACTGCGCATACCAATAAGTTTAGGGACAATGTTTAATGAAAGAAACGTTCAATAGCCAGAAAATATTTAACAAGCCATGCACATGCCGTTGTGGATGAAGCATAGGCTCGAGTCTACTGCGCTACTCGAGTTAGATTTTAGAATATATTTCATATTTGTTTTCGATATTTTCTTCATAATCTAAAAGATTCAATCAATATATCAGTGATGTAAAATATTTTCATTTATTGTAGCAATTTGTAGAATATTACTTCTATTTACTATACTTTTAATTTAATTTGTTAATATGAAAATGTTTCAGTATACGACTGGATAAAAGAAATTATTTCAGCAAATGTTGAAAGGTTTTAAAAATAAATATCAGCATCACGTAACACTAACCTATGACCCCTATGTAACGCAGCATGACGATACCTCAAACCCACTCTACCCTCTTGAGCATTACGTAATTTATGGGCCCCTAAATTACACAGATGGTTTTGTGCTATTGTACTTCATAAATATTTTTCATCACAATTTTTGAAAACGTTCTTTCGGCGCTGGCGGAAGTGTCAAAGAATAATGTCGGGATAAAATAAAAATCGGGAAAGCTTGTTAATAATGAGCAATGTTCAATTACACGGTGCAACAAATATGAACTTTCGTATCTTGTCGCGAGATGAAAGTATATGTTCTTTTCTAAATCACATACAATGATTGCGAAAATAAAATCAGAAATGTTCCGTCACGTACCAACTTTTCTGGAAAAGATGCCCCACATATACCACTTGCGCGAAACTTGCAATCGTCTCAGTAAATATCAGATCATGTAACAAACATTGTATAATTAATTGTATTACAAAAAATAAAATGAAAACATTTCGAAAAAGCTGAACAAGTGAAACGTACTTACAAGTTAAAACCTTTCCTGGAAACTTTCTATTTATGGTGAAACTTCTTGTAGGAGTGTCGAGCAGAAATCCGCCAAAAGGTTTGGTGACTATTTTCTCTTTTATCGTCTTCCCATGACAACGATTTCTTGATGAAATCTCTCATGTTCGACACACGTCTCAAAGACTACTTGGGAAGAAATCCAAATGGGAATGAAGAAAATGTAATTCTAGAGATATGTTGCAACCCATAGCCTTGTAACAATCCAGCATGTGTTCTGTCAGTTCCCTGTATTACGTTTTTCAAGAAATTGTCGCAAACATCTTTCAATGCAAACCAAGCTGCCTTCTCAGTATCTGTCAGCAACTGCTCAAAAGTAATATCCTTCATTACGTCACAAAGTGATGGTAACAGCACACTGTCTTTGTCAATTCATGCGACATTTTTTCCACTAGAATTGAATAATAATATCTTCATGCCTCGTAAAGGAAAGAAAAGAGACTTGATAAAATTTACATTAATCACTATAACTATCACACGTTGCCACAAAATACTTTCGACCCATTTTTCCAAACTTCTATATTAATTTTTTGTCACTCCAATTACCTTACCCACACTCAAAATCTCGACGGATTTTAACGCGCGAGTCCACGTGGTATATACACCGTGTCTGGAACCACAACACATTGCTCGCCTTCGTGGCCTACAAAGTATCAAAGTTGTTCTATATATTTACCTAAGGTTGTTAGCGGTGCCTGTGCGAGAACTAGCGTGAAAATGTTTTGTTTGGGAGTTCAGCCATATCCTCTTATAAAGCGTGATAAAGCATTCTTATCACCCTGTGGTTGAATCAGATATAACCGTAGTAATCGAGAGCTAAAGTATGATTTATTTCGTCGTGCACTTGATGTAAATCAGCTCTTGCAATTTCATCCAATCGGGAACTTATATGTCGCTACAGTGACGTCACTATGGGGACGTTCAAGGTCCCGATTGGATGAATCCGCGAACAGTTGATTTATTTCAATTGCATTGTTAAATAAATTCTAGTACACCATATACTTCGAGTCCGTTGACACTTCGTCTGCTGTGACGTTGTGATGTGATATGAAAACGTATAGACTTCCCACATTCTTGCAATGATATAAACAACCCCCTGAAGGAAACATCTCTCAAGAAATACGTTGTCATGTATATACCTGAACGTGTTGTACAAATACAGCATTGTAATATGCAAACCACTAAAATTTTGTGAATCTTCAAGACTTTGTGTGAAAACTAAGCCATTTTCTTCAAGATTTTTTTGCGTATAAGTTCAGCCCAAATATTACATAAGTCACCGAATCAACTGTTTTCTTCTGCCACCAGAGATATCAAGTAATGTGCCAATTATATTGCAAAGAAATGGCACAAAATGTTCATTCAAACTTGCCAAGTAAAATATATTGAAAGTACGTTTCATAAAAAATGTTAACATTAAAATCATTAGGGATAACAAATTATATTTTATGAGCGTGACTTGAATATTGAAATTCAACCATCAAAATTTGAATTCAGTATAGGAGACAGCAAACGTTTTTTTAAATATAAAAAATTGAAATACTTATATACATATTTTTAAATAACCATATACTTATTACAATTAATACTGTAACGAATATTGCATCAACTGTCGGAATTCGCTGCGTGGATTGCGTCATCTGCCGGCGCTCCCCCATCCCATCGAACTGGACGGTTTCGGGTTATTCGCGAGTCGCGTAGAAATGTGGAGCAAGTTCTGGGTGGCTCGAGGCGGGCGCCGGCCAGGTATAAATTCGCCGCTGCCGGCGGCCGCTGGAAGTAGTAGTAGAAGTAGTATTCATCGTGTGTAGTCAGTGAATAAGCAGTCAGTCGGTTTGTGTGAGTATGCAGTCAGCCTAAAGTCTCAAGTGGAAGCTGAGCTGTGAAGTATGCATTGCGGTGAACAGTGGTGAATAGTTGGAACAGCAGTGCAGAGGATTGTGATCAGCGCCGTGAACCAACACCACCTAGATATAAGTATCTAGGTGGTGTTGCGTTAACTGTAACCAGCGCTGTGAATTGTGGGAAGTGCGACAGTGTAGAAGAAATGAACAGTGTAAATAAATAATCAAGTGAACTGATATCCGTGTAAGGAAATAACCAAGTGAAAAACACGAAGACTGTGAATCCTATCTGTAAATAAATCAAGTATTTTAGTGTATCATTAAGAAATAAAATAAACATCTTTGTTAAAATATTACATGAGTGTATTTTAACTCATCAAAAGAAACGGTACAATACGTTGAAAAAATAATATTTAAATCATATTAAATTCTAATTTAGTGTTGAATGTTTCTCCACACCGTGAAAAATGTTGGGACTGTTTATGAACATTTAGATTTTTTCCAAACATTTATTAAAGTTTAATGTAGGTTATATTTCTCTCAAATATAATAATCAATACACATTTCTAATATATATTTAAAAAGCCGACAGTTATAAAAAGTACGAAAGGTGTCACTTCTACGCTAATGGCAGTGGCTACGCAGTGGCTCGAAATTCGTTGGCACTTTTCATAACCGATGAAAGGCCACGTGGAATTATATGTTTCATTAATTTCAGTAGCACCTGAAATTCACCGCTCAGGACATAATATTACTCGCGCAACTTTTCTTGAACGATGACCTTGCTCCCCCTCCCTTGTGCAATAAACAGTTGAAGGCAAAAGCTCGCAGCAGGCTTTGATGACAACCTTCCAAACATTAAAACTTCGTTGGCGCGAAACAGAAGCTAGTCAAAGCCAGTTGCTTTCATAGCGCAGAACCCCTATTCAGGTTTAGTGTCAATATCGAAAGAAATGGCCGAGTCAGATACAGGTCCTTCAAGGGAGTCACCTAAAACTCCCGAAAGAAGTTAAGCACAAGATGCAATTTTGTCTTTCATTTCACAGACGTTGGCATTACTTAAAATACTCTAGTGGCCGACTGTAACTAATACCCCCACTCCACCCGAAATCGTCAATCCATCGTTCAAGAAAAGTTGCCCGAGTAATAATATTTACTTCGAACCGTTTTCAAAAAGAAAAGGTAGCGACTTGACGTGTGTTGATAAACTACTTTCCCGCACTTACTAACGTATGAAAAGGAAGTATTGTAATACTGCACCGGAAAACGGCGAATTTTCGACACAAAAACTCTTATTGCCGGGTCCTGTTAAGGAAAAAGTCGATAAATCCGTTTGCTAAATATAGGGAGAAAAATTCCTCTAACACGTGGTGTAGCCAGAATCCATGTTTTGTGGGTCCTTCATACCGAAAAATCGTTTGACGGCAAAACGTCTGTCCGTCAGTGCACAACGCTAGCACAAATAAAACATTTGTACAAGGTAACGAATTCGTTGTTTCGAATACATTCATAATGGGATACATTCGTTGGCATGTATTTCTGGATGTTCCATTTATTTGCGAATTTTTCCTTGCATTACTGTATGATGTGCTGGAAATAGAAAATGTTTATAATAGTTTTCGTTCGTTTACTTTTATTTTATTTTATTTGTTTCCAAAAACCTGGCAGCAAAGATGAAATGTTTTAATGGACTTTCTGCTTTACTGCTCTCCAAGACATCTATAACCGTTTAATTTCTTAATGAATTATGAAGAAACTACTTATGGTTTTGTTTGGCTGTAACTCTTCATTTAAAAGAAAATAAAACATTTAAAAACGATGTTAAAATATCTTGGGGTCATGGTGAAAAATAATTGTGTGTATTCGAAATAAGCAATTATGTTCCATAAAGAACGCCCACTTTCATCAAACCACAACAATACAAACTGAAAACAGAACAATTTATGGCAAAAATGGCGCTTTTAGCAAGAATTGATAAGAAAACATGTACCCGTTGTTGGCAGTGCCCATCACTGCTTGCGCGCTTTGTTGTCGTCACCGCTCATTGACTGAAATGTGTTGATATAGAAATGCAATAAAATTTACTACATAACCGTTTCTAAGGGGCGAGAAAGTATGTGCTGTATTATCACTACTAGTTTAAATTCAATTTGTCGACAACATTCGCACCCAGAAGCTAAATATACCGAAAGAAAGCAAATATCATTGCAAATAACAAATACGATAAGACATACGCACCTCGGCAACCGCATGGTTCAGCTAAAAACTTAAAAAATATCTTGAACTCTCTTACCCCTGCAACAGGGGCATACAGAAGAGATTGCCACCCAACACTTTCCCGGTAAACGTTGTGATGTCATTCTGGACATCTCTATCGGAAGCTTTAACGTCACTATTCTTGGGATTTTGTAATATGGCGCGTCAAAGCAATACTTACTATACTCCCGGTAAGTCGGTACTAGTATTAAGAGGTATTGTACTAAGTACTAGTAGGTATTGGTCAGAAGCCGATGAAATATCTCACGTCTTTCTCGGTCGTGCTGCTAGATGTCGTATGATCGCGACCTTATCAAGCAGTGCGATATGTACAGTAATATTCGAGCTCCTGATTGGATGACTTGGGAGTCTGATGAAGTGTCAACGGACTAAATATTCTAATAGAAGTATAGCACAAGTCTCTTTATGCATGGTGGAAATACAAATCCGAACTTCGTGAATCACTGCCAGATTATATCTGTCAAGTGGAGTTTTCTCCGCTTTAAGAATCTTTGGTTCGCAATATCTGTGTGTGAGAGCAAGCCCGTGATCACTATTCGTGACGATCTTCTGACAATTCATGTAAGCTGATATGAGCGAAGCGGTGAATGTGAATGTAGTATAAGTGGTGGCGAAAATACTTAGTATTTTCCTACCGTTATGTTTCTGTTATAAAGTCATTACTATTATTATTTTTTTTTTCAGGAGGAAATCGGTTTTCATGTGCGTACATCGCGTGGTAAACTTGTAACCAGCTTATGGAATTACCCTGGGTGTAAACAGACTTAACCATCAAGATTTTTAGGTTTGCATTCTTAAGTTACTGCTTGTAAATCGCTTTTATTTACTTTTTTATTTCTGTATTTATTTTGTATTTATATGGACTGAAGTGTAGAGCTCTAGGACTTCTAAAAGTAAAACTTAAAGGGTTATGTTACTTGTCTCAATATTTATTAATATATAGAAATATTCAACATCAAATTGTGATGTAAATATTCTCAGTCCATGGTGTTCTGCATACGTGAATTTTAAATGCAATTTTGATTCCTTAATAGCTATTAAAGAGCAATTGCAATGCAATTGCTTACAAAGAAGAAAAGAATTCTTGACTTCTTCTTTCTGTCACTTCATAAATGCCAAGTAGGCATGTGAAGCCTTTCATAGCATTAGGTATTTCATTTTTCAAATTTTAGATATTTAGTCTCAAATTTACTTTTACGCCAATAATTGTGATGATCTTTGACTTAACTTTTGCAAAAGACTATAAAAAAATTAATTATTTTCCATGTAATCAGTTTTGCTCTTAGAACTTTGCATCATAGTAATATAGAAAATCTGAGTTTTGACATGGAAATATTAATATTTTGGATGTTTGTTTGGAAATAAAGCATGAGAGATATCATATTCCTGAGAATTGGTATAATGTTCGATATGGAGTTATATGGTTTTCCATTTCCTTGGTATCACAAATAAATGATGAAAATACTCTTTTAATGTAGGTGTTGAACTCTTATACCTTGTGGATAGGCAATGGTGAGTTTGTGGTCGACCATCAGGTTTAGCTTTAGTTATCGCTAATCAGAAATGTAGTTAGACTGTCTTGAAAACATGTTAAAAGTCTGTTAGACTGTCTTTAAAAGGCTTTAGATATTAGAGAAATTTGCATTAAGAAAAATGTTTTTTTTTACAAATAATGAAAATTCATCTACTTTCCTTGAGCTTAATTCACTGGTTGTAAATTCTACTTTATTTTTGCTTTTAATTAGTTAGTTTTTCCTATTTTTTATGTAGAAATTTATTTGATGTCTTTCTTTCTGTTAACTTCATTCTTGAATGATTAGTAGTTTGCAAGTTTGTCACATAGTTTTGTATTGTACTGAATTTATAAAGGATATTTCATATGTATGATTAAAAAATAATAATTGCAAACCCTGATTCATGAAAAAAATTTTAATTTTCAAAAAATACATGTCTGATCTTTCAAATAGGCATTTTTAATTTTTTCACATATGAATCCAGCAGTGTGGGAAAATGCCATTGAAAGCGGCAGAATATTCTATCTATTTATAGATAGAACACTTTATCTATTTATAAATAGAATATTCTATTTATTCAGTAGTTATCGCATAAACTCTCTTGAAGAGATGTCTCTGTTTATTCACTTTATCATTGAATTGTTTCAGGGAAATTTCATCATGGCTGAATCAGTTTTGTCAGTATGTTGGAAGGACCATACCAGCGAACTTGCAACAGTTTACAAAAGTTTATTGGAGAACAATTTTTTGGTTGATTGCACAATATCTGCTGAAGGTCAAAACCTCAAAGTTCATAGACTGGTTTTATCTGCAAGCAGTCCTTATTTTCAAGTAAGTTAAATGTTATTTTATTAATGGTTAAAGTAGGGTACATGGTACACCCTTAGAGAAGCTTGATGGCAGGGGGATGGGTAAGGGGAGGAGTCTCCTTAAGCACTCCCTCAAATTACGCTAAGCGCTTCGATAAAAATTAATAAAATTTACCAATATGCAATTTTTATGGCTGTTTGGTTATAAAGGTAAATCATTACTATTACCTGAATCGTACTCAACTTCCCATGCACTTCCACTAGAAACCATCGCACAACTCTTTTCGCTTGGCCAACCTCATCAGACACTTTCACACAGGACACTTAAATCCTGCAGCAATCAAACCACATTCTTGCGCCCATTCAATGACAGTCAAACACTCCTTTAGTGCAATGCATAAAAAAAGTCACATTTATTCTCCACAGACACTCAACACTCAAAAACACAAATCACAAAGAATCTGAAGAATGTAAGAAACTTAATTGCACAACAGCAACATAGCTAACCACTTCATCAGCTACTCTGACACAGAAAATCACGTAGACAAAAACACGATTTACATGCCACCACACACCATTGCGCAATGATGTTTCAACAAGATACTAGGGTGAAATTGCTCCCCTCTCTCTAACTTTTCATTACGAACCATCAAAATTATTTCAGAAGTGTATTTTTTACAATTTATTTAAATCACCCACGCTTTGCTTTTTATATGTATGTACTAAATTATGCACATTGCTCACCCCCTTTCCACTGAAAGGTTCCCCTCATAATCCCCTAAACACCCCTACCTTGCACTGTGGATTTCCCCCCGCTGGAGTGGTGCAAAGGGCGGGTGTGAAAAACAGATTAATTTCCCTTACATTCCAAATGTTACCAACAAGATGAAAAAGAACTTATAGAGGAACATTATTAAGGTTATTGGCTAGATATATCATTACAAATAAAAAGAATCTGATAATCAATGCTAAAAATAAAATTCCTAAATTAGGTTTCGAAAATGTTGTTTATGGTATTCAATGTCAAGAAACCTACAGGGAGTAAGGAAAAACTTACAAGGAGCAAACTAAACAGAAATTAGAACTAGATTGAGTGAACATTAAAGAAACCAGAGATAAGCTTAATACAATATCTAAATATATGCTGAATTTGTCACACATTTTTGATTTTGATAATCTGTGCATATTTGACAATGAACCAAGATCCTATGCCTGATTAATATCAGAAACATTTTTTATGAAGGAAAATAATACTTGTAATAGAATGTTAGAAAGTAATATTTTTACCGAGGCATACAATCACATCTTAAATAAAATCAAATAACGAATCCAAGTTTTCCATAATTTGAACTTTGTTTTTCCATCATGTCTAGATATTAAATGTCATTATTAAAATCTTACCTTTTGAGTTTGTTTTAATGTTGCCATTTTCATCCCTGTTACTGAAAGCCCCTCTTACTGGCCCCAACCTCATCATTGTATCTTGGTCGCTAATGCCATAGTTGACATGTACCTCTGGTCCTCCATTTTAGTGAAAGCTGAGACAATGGATCACCTTGGCTTATTTATGACTCTGCACGTAATATGAGCATAATATTTTATTAACTTTCAATAACTTTTTATAAAGGAATTTTGGTGGCAATGGAACAAGGTGAGCCTCAAAACCACCTGTACTCTGTTCTTATGGGTAATTGTTAATTTTGGTTCTTTTGTTTCACTTTAATATTTAATCTAGTTAAAAATTTTTGTTTCACAGATAGTGCCTGAAGAAGCGACACAAAAAGTTGCAAAATGTACTGCAGTTGAGAATAAAACATGCTTTTTATTTATTACCTGTGTTCGCCGCCTTTTATTAATTCCTGTTTCTATTTATGATTGGCTTTAATATCATGAATACTTAAAATCTATAACTATTTGAACAGACAATATATAAACTACTCTAAGTGAATAAATTAATTTTTTTTCATTTAAGTTAAATAGCATGTAAGTGCATTGTAAATGAAGAAAATAGTAGGTTATTGAAGGACAGGTTGCCTTTTTTTTATCAGCTTACGTGAAATCTCCTGTATTGTTTAGTTAATGTTATGCATTCTCTGATAATTAGTAGTAAAATAGTCAGCTCTGTTTTCCGGCATTTATTTTGATTGTCAATACAAAGAATTTTCTACAGATGGAATAGTGATTCAATCTCAATCAATTTATGTTTATTGGTAATGATTGCGTCTTAATGGAATGAAGAACAATATTGCTTTAAATTTGCTTGTTAAATATCATCAGATAATGAAGGTTATGCCATGTACATTGCTGTTAATGTTTATTTTCAAATATCACAAATTGTTTCAAAGGTGTTTATGGAGCCTGTAATGTTTTAGAGAAGAAATGCTAATCATTCTGTCTGTTCTTCTTTATTGTTTTTTATAGGAGCTGTTTAGTGAGGAAACTGGAAATCATCCTTTTGTCATCCTCTTGCATACATCATTTGAAACACTGAAAGCTGTGATTGATTTTGTGTACCGAGGGGAGGCCCAAATTCCAGAAGGCAACTTGAAATCATTTCTGACTCTTGCTCAATCCCTAAAGATCAAGGGCCTAAATGTGTCTAGTCAGGATTTTGTATGTTCGAAGCAACAGTCCATTTTGTATTATTTTACTTGAAATTTTCTAAAACTTAGAGAATGTGTATTTTGCTTCTTTCAGGAAAATAAGAACCTATCTAGCGGTACTACTGAAAATGTCCCTCAAGATCCATCTGAGAAGAATCAAGTCACATGTGAAGTTCAAGGTGTTAATGTTAGCCAGGAGGAAAATAATTCTAGGAAGCATTCTCACCGTCTTGAAGGATATGCTGATGCTATGCCCACAAACTCTTCTGTTCCCTTAAAAGAATTTAGTGCCTTTGGGGACAAAGTGAGGTCAACATCAGTGATGACGCCTGTGCAAGAAGAATGGAGACCTGAAGGGTGTGATGATGTTTCTACAGCCATGGAAATACCAGTGAAAAATGAACCTGTGTATTCTGCATTTTTGGAAGCAAGAATTGAAAAGTTGGTTAATATTAAAAGAGGTGATCCCATGTCAGGGAATTTCACAAGTAATATGGATAGTGGACCTCCATCTGTGTGTGTTGAAGAGGATTTGAACCTGTTCCCAAGTATGTTAACTAATAATATTTGTAGTATTTACTATTTCACAAAAAATTGTTTCGTATTGGTAAGACAATTAGTTACATTGTTAAAACTTTTTAGGAGAGCGTTTTAACCTGAAAGTATATGTAATGTTTGTGTCAGATCCAGGCTTTAGTCATTAATTTGTCATTAATCATCAGTTAATTGAAAGATAAGAAATTAATTGTGAGAGGAGTTTTTTTTTTTTTTACCTTTCTAGTGTTCATTATTATGTAATACACACCCACTCATTTCCACTGTAATTTTCATGGTAAACTCTGAACAAATTGAAACTTACTCAAATGTGTTGCATTATGTATGATTCTGATCAATAGGGGGCGGAGTTTGATGACTCAACACATTGCTAATAAAATTGGCCAATTGATGCTGATAAGCATTGCAAGAACCTTAGATTACATACTCACAACAGCTGTCATTACAATTTCTGAGCAAAGAAATTCAATAGGCTACTCAGGAATTTTCTGTGCAAAACATTTGTTTGCATCTCGTAAATATTATTTAAAGCAACTGCCATTAAAATTGATGAAATAAAACAAAAAAAAGCGCATTAAAAATTATTTAAAAGGGTAAAAAAACTTATTAGTCAAAATCCACAAAAAATACGATAAAAAAGATTTATAAAAATAAGCCATTGAATTTTGTCACAACATAAAAATAATTTCTATTCTAATCAGCATTGTTCAAAAGTGAAAAGAAAAAAATGACATTTCATTATAATCCTCCTGTACTAATCAAATATCTTATAGATAGCCTTATGCAGTTACTTTTAGAGCATGGGAAGTTAGTCTAAATGTTCAATTTGTTGCACTAGTGCTATAAGTTCAGATAAAATTGTGAATGTGACAAAGTTCTGACAAAATTGTGAAAGTTCATTTCTACTTGAGATACAGCAGAATCTTCTGGAGAAATACTCCCTATAGCTCCCAGAATTTCCATTCTAAAAACTAATAGTGCAAGTATTAAGCAATTTTCAACCACATAATTCTTGTAAGCCTCCCTTTGTTAATTTAGGAATTGTACCATTACCTGGCCTCATGGTTTATGAGTCGGTGTTTTTGTCAAAAATGAGTCCTTAAGGATGGGAATATAGTTTTAGCAAATGCCAAAGTGTGTATAAGTATAACACTCAACATAGTAATCATATTCATCAAGTGTCTGTATCAACAGGTCATTATGAAAATTAATGTACTGTACATGTACATTATTTTACAACACCTTGACAGATAACATTCAACAATTAACAGTAATATACAAGTTTAAGTGCCAAGTTAAAAATATTTTTTGTTGCATAATTATTTCTATATAATTAGTGATATTAATTTTAAAAATGATTTTGAATTTATTAATTACCATTTGGAGAATAAAATTCTGAACAAATTGTAACAAGTATTGTACCTCAGCTTTGTGGTCAATGACATCCATCTTGATCAGAATTTTCATCAAGTTTTGCTGATTCTTTGAATGAATGCTGAGATGGCCCTTTGTTTTCCTTCTGGACATACATGTAACTTCACTATCTGTGCACATCTTCTAGACTTCAGTAAGAAATAGTTTACTTATTCAAATTGTCTTTCTCCATGTTGTTGTGTTAGAAAGAAGATTAAGTCACAAAGGTCACGATGAGGGATAATAGCCCAAATCGATAGCTGATTCCCTTTCGATATAGTTTTTATTACACTGGAGTGAATATTTTTATATCAATTCATAGCAAAAACCCTCATTTCCATCTGAGTTCTGAATTCAACACGTATATGGATTAGGGAAGAAGAATTAAGAAAACGTGCACAGAATTCACTTCTCTGCAGCAGAGCACATCACACACAGTTTTAACTGTTTTTGGCATTAACTAAATAAATAAAATTCCAAGTACACACAAAGAATTATTTTAAATTTTTTTTCATTCTTCCTTTCTCTCCTCTGCCCCTTGCTAATTAAACGCAACCCAATTGTAAATTTTCTTTGTATGTGAAGAAAATTTTGTATTTATAAGAAAAGAAGTTCATCACACCAATAATAATGACAACATAATGTGTAAATTATTTCTGATTATTTCCCTTACTTTTAGGATACTTTTCTGAAATGGCACTAATTTGAGTTCTAAAGGTGGTGCGCAAATATAAGTATGTGCAACAAGGTCTTTGAGAGTTTTATTTTTACAATTAACATAAATAACATGTGTGTTTGTATGCTATTGTAGAGTATTATACACATTTATTGAGGATTGAATGCTGTATTCAAATGAAGTTCAAAGTTGCCTTTGGTTTATGGTGATATTATTGATGTGTGTTTAGTTTTACTGCTGGCTACTGCAAATCATTTGTTTTCAACTTCTCATCCAAGGTTAGCTCCAAAAATGAGTAGAAGTAGTTAAAAATTGCCTCATGATTAGTCTCAAATGAATTATCTCACTTGATTATGTGTAATGCAAAAGAATAAAAAATTGATTTAGAAATATGTGACATACATGGTAAAGGTTTGAGTGGTGTTTGTATAAAAACAAAAACCTTGTTTCCCCTTCTGAATAAGGCTCTTTTTTTTTTTTTCTCTCTCTCTCTGCTCTCTCTCTCTCTCTTCTCATCTCTCTCTCTCTCTCTTCTCTCTCTCTCCTCCTTCTCTCATTAAAGACTTCAGGGGAATTGGTTACTTTTAAAACCTTACTGTTTTGTTTATTTCAAGATTACAATGAGACCTCTCATGGGAATACAAGACCATCAGAGTTGCCATCTTCACAGCAGCAGCTTATGCAATTGGGTGATCAAATGTCATCAGGCCAAGATGTTGATGAGGAAAGTGAATCTTCGCTTCCTGTGATTTTGGTGCCAAAAAGTGAACAGCTGACTGATGAAGAGAATGAAGAACCTATGGATTATCCTGATGAGTTTGGAAATGCTATGAATGAAAGGGTTGAAGAAACGGGACCTGCAAGTGCTGAACACAATCTTAACCAACGCTCAAGTAAGTAGAAGAATACCTTTACAATTTTATTCCTATCTTCAGGATTGATGCACGTCTGGAGAACTTGAAAATGTCGGAAGGTAATTCTTATAGGAAAAGTAAGGAAATAATACAGGCCCATAGAAAAATTATTTAATTGTCGATGAAAAAATTTAGTAAAGTAGGTGATATTGTTCAATATTTATTTGGTACGTTTTACTAAATTAGTTGTTAGGATCAGGGTTGAAAAAAACAAACAACAATAATAACCAAAGATGCAACACGTGGTTGCATTTTATTGTAAATTTATTTTGTTCTTGTGTTGCCCTGCATTTGTTTGTATGATTTGTTTGTATGATTTGTTTGTATGATGCGGCGGCGATGGTGTAACGGTTAGCGTACTGGACTGTTGTACCGAAGTTGGCGGGTTCAAGCCCGATCGAAGCCGTGGATTTTTAAGGGCGAAAAAATCCTTCGTACGCCTTCCTTCGGAGGGGAAGTAAAGCCGGCTGTCCCATGTTCGTAGATTTACTTGCATGTAAAAGATCCTCAAGCCTAAATGACGCCTCTGAGCTAAATTCAAATCGCCTGTTTCTCGCCCAAGAAATACCTCCTTTCTCTCCTAGTTGGTGAAAGAAGCGTAGCGAAATTTGCGTGGTCAGACGGAAGAGCGGGCCTAATGGCCCGAGTCTCGCCACGTAAAATAAGGCAAATTCAATTCAATTCAATTCAATTGTTTTATTGATGTTTCTGAGCATGTCATTAGTCAGTAGTCTCTATGGTCATTAGTCCTGATAGTGTAGTGAATGTTTAATCCTGGAATGAAGCTGTGTTTTCTTCCCACTAGTTATCTAATGTGAACTTACATGTCAGCTAGAGGGTGATTTTTCTATCCAGGTGTCTCCCCATGCAGGCCACCACCCCAACTGGATCAAGTGCTTAAATCCTGACTGATCTCTTGATACTAGAGGTAGAGTAGTACTTGCATGTGAACATGTAAATATAAGTGTGTGTAAAGGGGAATGCGAAGGCAAAGATTAAGGAAGGCCACGTTGCGGCAGTCAATGGCTCTCTGTCGGTGCACTTCCCTAGAATATGCCCGACAGCTGAGGTTCCAAACAGGTTTTGTATCGACACCAAAGGAGTTTGTATCAATGGCATTTTGAAGGGAGTCATAATGGTCAAAAGTAAATTGGAGGTCGATATCCAAGTATTCACCCATGACTCATTGGTATAATAAAGATCAAATTGATTACAAAATTATTTATGAATTTTATTATCATTTTTTTTACTTTTATCTACAAAACACACAATAATAAGTGACAAATTGGGTCATATTTTGTGAATTTCACATCATTCACATTGATAAAATGAAACAAATAGCATTCACATTGATAAAAATAAAAGAAATAGCATTCACATTGATAAAAGAAAAGAAATAGGAAAAACAACAAAAGTACAAAACAATATAAGCTGACAACGAAATATTACAAACTTCATTTGCTAACACTGACAGCTCGAATTTCATCTCAAGAAAGAAAACTGGTAGAGTTAGCTCTGAGCCAAACAGCATTACCATTATCTTGTAAGGCTCTCACCAAGGAATCGTAGGTTTGAGTGTCGTCAGTTGTGAATTTTTGACCCTAGCTATATAGCCATATTCAATTGATCCTAATTATAATTTGTGATTTTGTTTTTGAAAACTTGTTTATATTTGTAAGTTTGATAATAGTTCAAAAAAATGAAACTAATTTTTTTTCCAAACTATGTTCGTATTAGACTAATTGTTATCTTAAAGTTAGTTGTGTGCAATTATTTGTATTATGATAATTTCTTAAGCCGTATATTATAGAAACAAATAGAAGGTCAATGAAGCAAAACCATATTTTAAGAGATGTTGAAGCTGGAAAACGGTTGGTAACCCTTTTGCTAAAGAAGTAATGGAGAACTAACAATCAGAGTAGCTGGAAGTTGGGGACAATTATTGAACGAAGGGAGGGAGGGGATCATGGAAGGAAAGTGTCAACCACATGTTGTGGAGACACGTGCCATGGATGCAGCAGTGGCAAGAGTCTGCTGTGCCGATTTAATTGAATTCTTACAGTAGAGATCAGTTTCGTATATTTTATTGGTAGTCAAAGATTCCATGATTTCTCCATTGATGAATTTTTTTTTTTTTTTTCATTTATTGTAACAATTTATACATTTCTTTTAATTTGTTAAAATTGTACAATTTAATTTGTTAATATTTTATTGATTAAAAAAATTAATCTGAAAACATTCTTTCTGCAAAATTTGAAGTTAAAGAAGGATGAACATAACACTAAACTAACACCATATACCCCCCTGTGTGGCAGAGTAACACTGCTTCAAGCACCCTCCCCATCGTAAGCTTTACATAATTTACGAATGATTGCCCCTAAGAGGCCTATCATGTGGTTCGCAACATTGCAGATGAAACATTAGATTTTTAAAAGTATTTGAGTTTTTTTTTTTTACCACTTCACGTTTTCCAAAAGTTCAGAGATCCCTTCAAAAAATGTTCAAGCAAATATAATTGTTTAATAAGTTATTTTTATGTATATGTCACTTACTTAGGTTTTTGTAGAACAGAAAGTTTTAATTATTTTTCAAAAAATTTAGGTGAAATATTTTCTGAGATGTAATTTCTTTTAAATATTGCATTATGTATTTAGTCAAATAGATTAAATTATGTTTAGTTTTATTTCAGTATAATATTAAAACATAATTTAATTGAAAGTATATCCTAGAAATTTCTTATTCAGTTATAGGGAACTATCTTAATTATTTCAAGTAAATATTGTATAAAAACAAACATCTGTTTTCTTTAACCCTTTATTGCATAGTGTAACGCAGGTGTTACAATGTTTCTAGGTCATAAATGATTTAATTTGAATGAATTGAATGATTTGAATGATTTAATTATGAGTTATTTTATATTACACGTGATTTACATCCTGTGTTCATGTCACAACATGCATTGTTAACGAGCAAACGCGATAAGATAACAGGTTGAAGCGGTAGTAAACTAGTGGCGTCATGAATCAAAATTCCTGGTGGCACCCTGTTTCTGGTAATCAGAAATTAAATGTTTTTAAGAAAAAAATTGAAATAATATACGCTCGATATTGCTTCATACCTATTTTACCACATAAGCTGTTGGAAAAGCAAGAAGCATAGTTTTTAAATTGTGAAATGTAGCATATTTTGTTATATAACTCTGGTATAACACATGCATATACGGTATGCAGCAAAATGTATCTATGATCCAGTCATTTTGTGATATAGTTTTTATGTTGAATTTTTTTTTATTTAAATAAGTTTATTTTCAGATGAGTTTATAAATCTTGTCTTTGGATTAGGAGAATTTATCAAAATGGAAAATAATAAATCTTTTGAATTTACTATATGACAATGAGGGTGAATTATTAGAGTCAGCAATTTGTGAACATAAATGGATGATATTTGTGGAAAATGGATGAGCAGATTCTTGAAAAATACAAGGTTGTCTTATTTCTCAAACTTGGAGTATACCTATACACAAAATTGTTTCCTTCAATTCAATTAGAAATCCATTAAAAATTCTAAAATACTCTTATCTAAAATCATTATAAAATATTCTTCTTAAAATTAATCTGTTTCTTCTATTTCAAAATTTTCGATTATATTTTTAATTCTTTTTGTTATCAAGAAACGATAGGCAGAGTAGCAGAATTTTAAACCCTTACTGTATGATGTAACTCAAGAGTAACAATTTGTTTGTTTTTTTTCTCAAGTATTATTTACTTCTGATTTTTATTATTTTTCCTTTAATTAAAATAAATAAAAGTAAAAAGTATAATTAATGCAAGCAAAAATAAAAAAAATCATGCAATAAAGGGTTAAAGCAGGTTTTTTACTTTCTCGCCATTACGAAAATATTTCGTAAGAAAAGAAAGGTATATATCTGAATACCTGGCAGTTGGTGAAAATGAAATAGAAGATCTTCTTGTGGAAAATGGAGGAAAAATGAAAGGGGTAAACAAATACCTTGGTGTACGTTTTAACAATAAGGGAAATAGCCATGACGAAATTGAGAGACTTGGGAAGATAGGCTTGGGGGAGAAACGTGACACGAAGTATAAACTCTGACTTATGGAACAAAACCATCACTAACATTACTAAAAGACGTCTTTACTCCTCGCTAGTTGTGTTACTACATACGGTTCAGAAGTTTGGGAGATTGATAAAAGAACAAAAGGGAAGCTGCTGGCCGTTGAAATGAACATCTGGCATAGAAATTGCTGTTATAGCAGACGTGACAAAATCAGAAACGCCGACTTAAGAAAGAAAATGGATATAAAGAAATCTATCCTTGACGAAATAGAGAGAAAACAAATCGTCTGGTACGGTAATGTTATGCGAATGACTGATGAAAGAGGCCAAAACGAGTCCTGAAATGGGTGCCGACAGAAAGACAGAAGAGAGGAAGACCCAGACTTGCATGGCAGCAGGGAGTGCAAGAGGCTATGATGGCAAGAGAAATGCAAGAAGATCTATGGTCAAGAGAGGCATGGAGACTGAGAGCGGTGAAACGGCGACAGCTGTAGAGCAACTCCGTACGATATATACATACACACACTCGCACATGCACACACACAGGTATGTAATCAAAACAGTGAATTTTAGACAGAAAAACTTATTGCCGGGCCTTGGTAACGAAACAATGTATAAATCGTGTTGGTAAATACACAAAAAACCAACCTTCTTTAACACGTGGTGTGGTGACGGAAAAATGAATTAATCCAGATGCTAAATTTAGAAGAAGAAAAATACTCTAACACGTGGTGTAGCCAGAATCCTTCTTTGTGGGTTCTTTAAACCCAAAAATCGATTGACGGCGAAACGTCCGTATGGCATGTCTGTCTGTCCGTCCATCCGTATGGCATGATTGTCTCCCTGGCCTTGCGACCGTGGTCCATTCTGGTGCCTAAGCTGGTTTTCATCAACACATATCTTCTCATCGAAATGAACTCGAGGCTTTGAGAGGTTCAAACGGATTTTTTGATTTTTGTGGCTAGTTTTACACGAAGCGTCAAAAACTTACTGAGAAGGGTATATGACTCATGTTCGTTGAAATTTCAGATTTTTTAAAAACTTTACATTTCCATTTTGGTGGGGAATTTTTCTACTGTGATTTTTTTCTTAGTGATATCTGTTCCTTAAAGGCATCTGTAAATAAGTTCATGTTCAATTTTAGAAAATATTAGTAGTTTTCTTGTAATTTGACCCAAAGTATAGGCAATTTTTAAAAAAATAACTTTTTTCTAGAAAACAGCATCTTTTCTTACTTTTTCCGTCTTTAGAAAAAGAGATTCTTGCAAGAATAGCGCGGGTCCCATTTTCGTTAAATTCCCTAAATTTTTGAAAAACTTGCAAAATTTCAGAAATAATGCCAGAATATATGTGCTGTTGTAGCTCCAAGTTTTAAAATAGAATTCTACATACCAGTACTTGGTTGCGAGAGAAAAATGCGCGAGTAATAGAGCATAGTTGACATGAACACACACAAAAGGGAACAATGAGAAATAGAACAAGTACTCTCAAACGTGAAAAGAAACTGCATTCCAAAATGTGAGATCGCTGGTCACGATGGTACGTATGAAAAGTTAACCGCGCCACTAAAACACCCACACCGTTAACGCAACTCGAACTCGCATCTGGCTGTGCGTGGTGAGACGTTCCCAGCCACTGTGCCACTGAGGCAGCCCTGTCGCCCATCGTGACTTAATTCGCGCTCCTACCTCTTTACTGAGCAAGATTTTTGTTAGCTGTAGTTAGCCAACACCGGAGAACGACGATTGAGCTCGTACGGTCGGTTTGTCTCATAGAGTAGAGATATCTCTCCTCAATGGTTTGTCTGCCTCAGAAACATTCAAAACTCTCCATACCTTGACTAAGAGAACTGATGCTAGTTAGCACTGCGACTACGCAATGTTGGTATTACTCGTAACATTTCTTGAACGATGGATTGAAGAAATGCGGGTAGAGTGGGGGTATTAGTTACGTAAACAGCCACTAGATTTTATAAAGCAATTGTGACGTAGTGAAATAAGAAATAAATTTCAATAACAAAATAAAAATAATATATTCAAAGATTATGTACAAGTTACGATGAATTGCTAATTTTAAAACACTCCGGCAACCTTTTCCTTTCAGAACACTGCTTTACCGCAGAAAACACAAGCCACGCGTGATGCGCGGTGTCGGACCCCCGTCCCGTGACAATTACCGTCACATGGCCTGACGCCAAAATTTAACCCGGTCGTGGCGACCGTGTGCCTACAGCACGCGAGATCGTCTGGCCCTTACTCTCCGGACATCTCGCCCTCACTCCTACACACCTCGTACATACACGTACAAGCTTCCCGATGCAAACTGAATGAGAACGCGGGCGCAGATGGCGCCGCGTTAAATAGTTGAGGCTGACACCCCCACCACTGTTCCATAGGTAGGCTCGCCGGCTGGCGCGAGACTCGCAGGTTTGGTTAACGCCCACACACAGGGTTCTTAGGTTGGCTGCCTGCTTCCGTAAACGAGGCTCGCCGGCAGCATCCTCGGAGTTTACAGCCTCGGGTATTTTTGGCTCTGCGGCACTACCTGAGTCAACCGCCCGAGCGCAAACTCCCGGATGTTCAGGCTCAACCCCTTCCTCCCCCGCAGCGTACTTTCACCGACCTAACGGTTCTGGCCCTCGTGTTAACGACGCCACACAATGCCAATCTCTGGAGAATCAGTTACGCCTTCGTAATGTCAGTAATTTGCGTTCTAACTTTATCAGGAGTTCGAAGTATCTCTTGTGATAGATCCGTACCTGCTTCGGTCATTTCTTTAGATTTTTGGAGAAAATAACCGATAGAAGTTCTCGTATTCAAAAGAAAATTGTTTATACTTCGCGTCAGTGCAGATGTGTTTGGAATGTTGTCATGAGGTCTCTCTGCGAGCTTTTGCCTTCATCTGTTTATTGTGCCAGAGAGGGGGAATCAAGGTCATCGTTCAAGAAAAGTTGCGCGAGTAATAAGACACAATGCATATCTGTTCAGGAACAGAAGGGTTCCTTCTGGAGAACGACCTGGCAACGCCGCAGCGGAGTGGAGTGCGGCTGTGGGGTCGTGTGGCGCGGGAGAGCACGGCGCCACTGCAGCTGCCCGAGGGTCAGCTGAATTTTAACTCAACAAAATTTAATACAAAAATAGCATTTTTTATTTTATTTATTTTATTATTTTTTAGCTAGAACGATTGGAGAATATTAGTTTTCGAGAAAATTGGCTGAACGGTTTATGCACTAGCGTTGTGTACAGACGAACAGATTCTGTCGTCAATTTTGTAGTTTGGATTCTTTTTGCATTTTTCGAAAAATAGGGGTAGTACGCAAAAAAGGACTTACACGATTCTCTTAAACGTCCTTCGCACTATTGATTTTTTTTTTTAATGTATAGTGGTCATGTAAAGTAACCCACAAAATTGAAATATGTTTCAAAATCCCGGGGCTGCGACATCAGCCAGAACGATTGAGGAATATCAATTTTCGAGAAAATCGACTAAACGCTTTATGCGCAAGCGTGCACAGACGGGCGTTTTGCTGTCAATCGAATTTTCTGTTTGAAGGACACACAAAACATGGATTCTGGCTACACCACGAATTAAAGTTTTTTTCTAAATTTTGTAACTGGATTTATCCACTTTTTTATCAGGGCTCGGCAATAAGCGTTTGTGTAAAAAATTCACCGTTCGCACGATTACACTACTATCTCTTCTCACGTTAGTAAAAAATGCATTTGGGCAAATTTTGAAAAAAACAAAAGAATACATCAAAATAAACTTTGTCCTTTCTAACAGCGCAATTAGCACTAACCGTAGGAAGAGTTTGAAGAAAATATTTGGAGTAATTTTTGAGAAAACCGTTGTAGCGTTTCTGAAAAAAACTTTTTTGAGCTCATTTTTGCAGAAAACATTTCGATAACATTTATATTTAAAGCACATGTACTCATAAATTCAATAATGTGAACAAATTCCCCCCAGGGATTGTATGACCTTGCCGTTGTTGGAGGTGCTTGTGTGGTCTCGTTATCTTATGGGCTATGTCGGCGGTAACGCAGTTACCAGCAGGGCCTCCGTGGCCGGACGGGCTAAAGGTGAGGACAGACGAAAAAGCAACCCAGAAGAACTCCGCTCCTCGCAGCGACTGACCCAGAATGGGCTGCTCTCGACGAGGAAAACGATCAACGGTCTCAAGACAAAATGGATGACATTTGTATGCCGGAAGGAGCGGCATCTCGAATGCACTGGCCTGCAGGCTTGGAAGCAGAAAGGTGGCAAACCCATCACCAAGCTAAGCCGGCGCAGCGCTCGTAACGCGGCCACGGAATTTAACCCATCTCGATCATGTTTTTGTCGTATCCCTGATCCATTGAGCAAATGCGGGGCTTGTACTAACCTCTGTCGAACCACTGCTGATAAGGATTGATGTGTGTTTGTGTATATAATTTCTTTTGAATAATATATATTATAAATATGTATTCCATTTATTCAAAATCCATCCATTCTGTTCCCTGAGAACGCGGAATTTGGAGAGGTGAGTTTTATCTAGCTTTCGACGCTTTCTGGTCGTGTGTAGCGCATCGAAATGAGAACTCGCCGCCACTGTTGGTGACTCGACTGTCTGCAGTGATTCATATCATGTTTCTCGGCTGATGGCACGCTTAATCATCGCTGGCTTCGGGGTACCTGGGGGTTTTCTTCCGTGCCTAGAAAAACAATCTATTAGAACTCCTCACAGTATTGACTTGTTTTGGGAAATATTACATATGCCATGCTTCGAGTCAAAAACAATTTGATTCACATAAATTGCAAAAAAAAGCTTTTGACGGTATAGAAGGACCCTGCGTTAGGCTATTGAATTAGACAACTGAAGTTACGTAAAAATTGTGTCCACCAGACACCTTGCAGCTCTCCGACACTCAGTTTTTCCTTGTCTTTCGTTATTACAAGAGCCCAATACGCAAAAATGCCTTGCCTCGCCACTGACCTAATTAAGGGAGAGAATGGCTAGTTGTAACATGGGCAAGTTGTGACATCGTGTTTACTGACCGATCAAATAGAGCTCACCTCGCGAAACTTTACATGCTCGTTTCCAACCTTTGCCTCGGTGTGCTCTACGAGTTGTTGCGGGAACCGTTGCTTGATTTGCTTATTTACGAACATTTTGTGTTTTACACGTACTGAAGTAAAATTTCAGTCCACCTTTGCAACAATAAATTAGAGGTATGTTCAACTACTCCGTATCATTGAAAAACTCAATTTTTAAGCTCTAATTTTCTATTTATTTAGTTCCTAAGAATGGCAAAATAACCTAAAATAAAAACGGAAATTCATATTAGTGACTTGGGGCTAGTTGTGACAGGTTCTAAGGGTCACGTTGTAAAAAAGTGTTACTACTTGCCCCAGTATTGTTTGACAGTAACTTTAATTCCAGGCAATGTAGTGAGGAATTACGAAGCTTACCATTAGATTTTGCCGTGGAGAACAAAATTCAAGTGCCAGAAAATTGGATAACGAATAAGACTGCAAGTGTTGGTTGGATGACGTATAAGCAGTGACACTAAAATTTCATTTCGTTTCCTGAAGCTACTATTTTGAATGAAAACACAAGTTTCAATAAACAATGTTGACACGGCCTCTTTTGATAAATATGGTTTCAAGGCAAATGACATTTGGAACTGAAATAAAACTGGGGTAGTAACAGTAAAAAAGCAATAGGCCAAGCTGCTAACGACAAGGGCAATATCTCTGTTTCTGTGGTAGAAAATGGGTTACCCGCATCAGCGGTTAGTCCTTTAGAAATCGGACCTCGAGGAATAACCGTAAGAGGAAAAAAACTTCGAAATCATGCATTTTAACTAGCACTCCTTTTAAAAAAGGAATTCGATTACAGCAACAAGGAAGATTAGAGAAAAGACCTACACTAAAAAAAGGAAAAATAAAAAAGAAGCTTATGAAAATTCTATGTTTCTGAACAGAGATCTAGATGTAATATGTCGAAAAAAGAAGACAAATCAGAGAGCTCTGAAGATGAGTGTCCATGTCTTGTTTGTTTAGAACCATTTCAAACATCAAAGGGTGGAGAGAACTGGGTGCAGAGTATAACTAGTACGAAATGAGCTCATGTAAACTGTACTAAAAATGAAGTATATTATGTGTATATCCACTGTTATTCGTATGTTGAAAACAATTGAGATTAAATGAATCAGCATTGTAGAGACGTTTGTTATATTTGAATATAACAATATTTTAGTTTCTTTTACATATGTCACAATGTATACCAGTGTATTCACAACTTGTGCAACTGTGACAAAGTGCACTGCTGCATAAAATTGTTTACTTATCATTAAAAATATTATGTATATATAGCTATACGGAAATGTATAGAAAGTGCCATTCTATTTGTTCCATTTACTAGAAGTTTTAAATTATGGCCCACACACCTCCAAAAATTAAATAAATTAAAATTGTAACACCTAGCTCCCGTCTCTTCTATACAGAGTGGTCCAAAAATTACTTCCCAATAATGAGTTATTCTTATCTTTTATTGTACATTGTTTCAAATTGTTTTCCCTCTGCAACGCTACACCTATGAAATCTGCGAGTAGACTTTTTAGGACTCTGTACAATAGCTTGTAATGCTTTAAACGTTGTCTCCCCACTTAATGATGACCTATTGATCCATTTGCCGCAAAACATTTCCGAAAAATGAATACCGCCTTCCGTGCCGATGGAACAGTATTGAAGTGTTCATTCCACTCATTGTTTATTAACGCATGGCCACCTTTGTACCATCATTGAATACAAAAAGGAATTTCTTCTTTCGTCAACATATCAACGTGGACACGAAACGTACGTAAGCAAAACTAACTAAACATCTGACATCGGATGATTGTTTAGCGATGCACTCTAACGTGTCTATGAGTTATTATAATGTATGTCAGAGGCGGGAAATTAAAAATTATGTGGGATTAAAAATAATAGAATAGAAGTAATAATGGGTAATGACGTTTGGCCCACCCGGTATAAAATGCTTATACCTAGCATACCGCTAAGTATATTAACCACATCTGACAATCTGTCAAAAGTTTTCAAGCACGTACGGTTTAATAATTCCTCAAATATTATAAAACTTTCCTAATTAATTACTGTTATTTAGAAAAGGTTTTAAGAATTCTCTGGGATGTCTTCCAGGGGCTGTCGAACTTCTGGACCGCAAAGGAACCCAAAAACTGTTGCTAAGAGACGTTGCCTATCTGTTCAGGTGCAGATGCTCTCCCGCCGGTGGATTACCTGGCAACGCCACAGCAGAGTGGAGTGCGGCTGTGGAGTTGTGGAGCGCAGGAGATCACAACGCCACTGCCGCATTCGGAGCTGCAGCTGCCCGAGGGTCAGAGCGAAGAGCAAGTCCTGAGCGCCAAGGGCGGTAAGGCGCTTACGTCGTCCAGTAGCCTTTCCAGTCACAGTCTCACGCATACCAGGGAGCCACAGCTCAGCTGTGACGTTTGCGGAGCTTCTTTCTCCTGCCCCAGTCACCTCATCATTCACAATCGCACGCACACGGGAGAGCGACCGTATCGCTGCGACGTGTGCGGCAGCTGTTTCATTACAGTACAAAACCTCTCCCGACATAAACGAATGCACGCGGGAGAGCGTCCTTATATCTGCGACGTTTGCGGGAAGACCTTCATGGAGAAAAAAGACCTCATCTACCACAGGCGCACACACACGGGAGAGCGACCGTATAGCTGTGACTTGTGTGGAAAGACTTTCATTCAGAACAAGGACCTCACCACTCACTTGCGCGCCCACTCCGGCGAACGCCCTTACCGCTGCGACGTGTGTGGTAGGGCTTTTATCCTCGCTCACCACCTCTCCCGTCACAAACGCACGCACACGGGAGAGCGGCCGTATCCCTGCGACGTGTGCGGTTTTGCATTCGCCAGGTCCAGCACCCTCGCCGATCACAAGCGCATGCACACGGGAGAACGTCCCTTTATCTGTGGTATTTGTGGAAAGAAGTTTAGAAATGCAAGCGGTTTGACATATCACAAGCGGACTCACGCGGACGAGCGACGATAAGGTAAATGCTACCGCCATGTTGGTGACCACATCAAGGCGTGCCTCAGGCTTTTAAGATCGTATTCTGATTTTCCGATGTTTGCCTCACAAAAGGAAGTAAGTGTACGTGTAATTCGCTGTAACTGCCATTACTTTATTGAAGAAATATAATAGTAACTAGTGACCTACAGCTTCATAATGGTGCTGTGGAGTGTGTGAGAAATAGTGTCCTGGGGCGGCAAAAAATAGATGTACTGAATCTGTCTGTAAACATAAATACTGAAGGTTATTTCTTCCATGTCGTGTGATATCTATACATACGCGCAGTAATGCACGGAGAATAAGAATAAATCAAGTATCAGAAATTGCGGAGTAAAAGTTAATCAAGTATTTGTATTTCAATCAAAATCGGAAAATCAAAATACAATGAATGTGTTTCAATTTTCCTGTGTATTGTTGTAAATTGAATTTGGAAATGCGAATCAGTATATTTTTAGATATGAAATCACTATAATTTCTAATGCATGACAACTTTATTTTATTTGTACCTCTTGCGTGTGTTTGTTAAGGCCAGAAATTAAATGTGAATGGTAGAGTGTTGAAATGCTTAATGAAACTGTAAATCTGTAAAGGATTAAATTTGTTGTTTGATCAAAGTTCGAGTATTGCATTGTACATATGATCCCTTTTCAGGTGCAGATTTTTTTTCATAGTATGTTAGAAGTCACCTTTTTCTAAGATTTTTTAAAATTATGAACACTTCAACGGATGTATAAAAATATGGGTTTTTATGTGCTGAGGCGCGTACGTGAAGTTGGGCTTTACTTAAATAGGATAATCAGCGGACCTAAAATCCTTGAAAACTGTGGAAAACCGGGAATTTGTTTTAAAAATATCGCCAACTTTTAGTACTAAGTTACATACAACGTATTCTGAGTGCGATGAACATTTGAATCGTTCACTTTTTTAAGTGGACGATTCAAATAGGTACGTGATAATGTCGAAAGTCAAAATCGCAGAATGTATGAAAAATACCATGTGTATGCTTTAGAATTGTGAAGACCTTGACTTGCAGGTCACATTACCCCGAACACTGCTGCTTGTGTAGGTGCAACATGGGTAGAACAGATAGCACCAGACAGCACCTACGTGGGTAGCA
Source organism: Gryllus bimaculatus (assembly GCA_017312745.1). Lineage (NCBI taxonomy): Eukaryota > Metazoa > Arthropoda > Insecta > Orthoptera > Gryllidae > Gryllus > Gryllus bimaculatus. The sequence goes on from BOPP01000003.1 coordinate 23,265,759, forward strand.
ACACAATTACACGTACCGGAAGACCGGTCGGGATCTTATATCTTGTCCCGGCTGGGGCGGTGCCTCGTGAGTGGGGGTCGTGGTTGAGGAAAACCCCGCTTGCCGACGGTAGATCTGCGCCGGATTTCGCCACCCAGCGAGGGAAAGATGACCACCGATGGAGGACAAAACGCCCTACACTTACGAGACAATGGTCTTAGCAGTTGACATGACGGGAATCGCTAATCAATAAAAAAATGTGTGAGTAGCACGTGCACGGACGAGATTTTCAACAAATGTCTCACCGGGAATTTAACCGCCCCGTTTTGGTCTTTTTGATGACATTGATGGTACCAGTTCCTTATTCCGATTGAAGCGGCCATGATGCTCAAAGGGAATTTTACTTTATTCCGTAGAAGAGCACAGGCTTCAAATTTTAAAAAAATCTCGTTTTACGGAGACTCCAACTTAAAGAACGTACTGATTGAATGCGTCAGAAGTTCGAAAACATTTAAATGTTTTAATACTTTAAAAATCAAACGCAAATGAAAGAGAGAAAATCAGATTATTAAAGATATCCTTTATAACTGTGTTCATTATAAAAACAAAATCACTGTTTTGAAAAAAATGAACTTTTAAAACTTAAGTTAATGTGAAACACATGATTTACTGATAATCATTTAAAAATTGTATTGCAAAATCGATTATGCCGTATTTAAAATTCTTGAAGTTAAAATACGTGGGATATTTCAAGCAATAAGATTAATTCCCAAAATTCAAAAGTTTTATTGAAGACGAAAATCAATAATCAATGTGTTATTAAGTGTACTTTTCCATATTCCCGTGCAATTAATCAGAAGAAAATTATCATTATATGTATAAGTTTGAAAATAGATTATGAATGTTAAGTAATATACAGTTGTGAGTCCTGTTTAAGTTAATGTTTATAGTGATTAATAAGTTAATTAATCATTTTAAAAATTGGCCTATTTAATAATTTTGAAAAAATATCTCTCTTGTTCTCTTCGGTAGGACACGCATTTTTCCAAAACATGCATGAAATACGGTACCTCAAACCCTGCGTTAACAAGCCCATAGATCGAGTTTCCGGCTAAAAAATACTTCCTTGGCCATTTTAAGTATTAGTACTTAAAATGGTTAAATATGAAGTAGTAATATGTTTCCTTGCAAAATAGAAAAATCAGAGTTATCGTTAAAGCTCGTTTTTGTGAAAAAAAAAAAAACTACGCTTTAGTACTCGGTTGCAAGAGAAAAGAGCATGAGTAACGCAGTAGTGTTAAGTAATGAACACAAAAAAGTTGTAAACAGAACCTCAAATATTTTTGTTTCCTCGAACCTGAAAAACCAGGGGAGGGGGAATCTTTGAATGCCCAAAAGTCAGATCGCTGACTGCCCTGTTAAAACATCTTTTAAAAAAAGGTACGTCGCCGTGCGCAAATGACATTTTCACGGCGACGTCGGGTAACGAAAAAGGAAATACATCCAGTTGCTAAAATTAGGGGAATATACTCTTACATGTGGTGTAGCTAGAAACTACGTTTTGTGAGTCGTTGATACAGAAAAAATCGAATGACGGCAAAACGTGTCCCTCCGTCCGTCTGTGAACAAAGCTATTATGTACAGTTATAAACCCGTAATTTAATTTTGGGGGTGTTTTACATGAAACACGTGGAATATTTTCCAAATTTTCAAAAAAGACGTTTAAGAGAATGGTGAAGGTTTCATGTTAGTTAAATATCCTGGTTTTTCGAAAATTGAAAATGTTTTGCTTTTTTTCTTTTTACTCTTTTAGGTTATGTATTCATTTGTATCTAGTAACTAATAAAGCAATCACAAATATTATGTAGCCAAGCATAGCCTGAGTGCGTCACTCAGTGAGGTTTTGAATGCGAAACTGTCATCGTAAGAGTTCCCTATGTGTCAACTATAAATACGGCCCTAAGTCTATTGTACGATTGATCGTTAATTTAAGTATGTCATTGGATGTGTGTTCAGGGGCAGTCGGGCCGCCTGAGAACGACTTGGCAACGCCGCTGTGGAGTCGCCAATCCCAGGAGGGCGAGAGGCTCCCGAAGCAGTCGGAGCTTCAGTTGCACGGGCACCCGGGAGAAGCGCCTGGCTCGAGCGAAGTGGCTGGTAAGGCGTCTTCCTCGTCTTCTCACAACCGCTGTCCGAGCGCCGAGAAGACGCTGTACAGCTGCGACGAGTGCGGCGCTTCCTTCGATAAGCGCAGACTTTTCGTCGCCCACTGCCGGCGGCACAGGGGCGCGCGCCCGTACAGCTGCACGGTGTGCGACAAGGCGTTCGCCACGAAGGCGATCCTCGCGAAGCACCTGCGCACGCACTCCGACGAGCGGCCGTTCGCGTGCGACGTGTGCGGCAAGACCTTCCGTCAGTCGGGAGGCCTCGCCTACCACAGAGCCTACATACACGGAGTAATTTGGTATCACTGCGACGAGTGTGGGAAGGCGTTATCCGACCCAAACCAGTTTTGCCAACACAAGCGGGAACACGCCGAAGGACGGAAATGAAGTGCACGCCACTGCCAGTGGCGCTTGGGATTGGCCGGAGAAGAAAATGTTTCAACTCCCGGACCCCAGCTCTCCGAGAGTTACCTTCAAAATAAGCAGTTGCTTAGGGTACCCATTCATGGGGGAAGTAGGCATACCCCTACAAAACAAATCCATAAAATAATCGGAAAATGTCATAAATGCATCTGTAAAATAATTACGAATCAAATTGTCTTCCTCAATAAAAAGTTGTATGTAAAAAATTAAAAATTGTTTATACCAAACATGTATTTATGGAAAAGACATTGAAACATTTTCATTCAAATAATTAGAAGGTTCTGATTTCTTACCTTTTCCATCATTTATTTCTGGTGGCCTTCCATCTTCAATCCATTTTCTACATTTAAAAAACTATATGGTTAGGTTTTTTGAAATAACATATTAGTTTCTTTTTCTGATTGGAATATTGCTTGTTGAAATTGATTGCAAGCAATTCTTAAGACATATATTCACTTCCTTTGCTGGATAAAGCTTTTTCATAGGCATCCAATTGATTTGTTAGATTATCCACTGCCCCGTCATTTTCTGACATAAGCATCCAACTAGATTTCAATAGAAAATATTCTTCTGGTAATGTTCCCAAAATTTTGCAGATCAAAAATATAAGAGGTACCTTTTGAATTACTCTCAGTATCTTTAGCCATTTCTTTCTTCAATTGAGATCACAAATTCTACAGTTTAGATTTAAGTGTAGCAATATGTATTTTTCTTGAACCCAACGAATTGCAAACACAGATCATAAACCTTGTCTTCTGAAACACCGTCAAACAATTTATGAACTTTTTTAAATTTTTTTCTTGAACTCTAGTCAAACATCTCGATCAGAGTTTAGACGCATTATTTTCTGTAGAGTATCTTCAGACACATTTGTTGTTAAGACAATCATTGCATTACTGTGTGTCTTGAGAAATTTCGCGTTTGCAGTTTCGTATGCAGCCGTAACATCATCTACATCACTTTCGGGTTCTTTGGGTTTCACTACCCTGCCTTCAACCACATCAAGGGATCCAGGTACACCTTGTAAACAAACACTAGATTTATATTTCCAGGTACTCCAGTTTGATTTTCCTTGCAAACAGCTAATGTTTATCAATCTTGTATCCATTTCGAAATGTTTTTACAAGCCAATAGAAAACTGATATCGACTTCACTTATTAACCACTCGTCGATATTTAATTTAAAGTTACTTTCCTTCAAGTCAAGACGCACCTGGGCTCATAACCACTTGCATATTTTCAGTAATTAATTCTTGAATTACATTTATTAAGTAGTTTTAGTTAGCTTGCATTTGTGCACAAGATACTCGAACGTTTTACTAAACGAACCATAACCAAACGAAACCACCACCCTGGTACAAAAACATAGTCAAAGAATTTACAACATAAAAACTGAGAAAACAGGTTATTAAATAAATTGTGCAAATGTTCGATTTTTCTTCACAATTTTTAAATCAGGCACAACAAATTAACAGGGCATACTAAGGTAAATATTTTCTTCAATTATTTCTTCTTAAAAGTAAGTTAGATTATGGTATGTTTGTTCAAAATATATATTTTCATTCCAAGAATGTTTCTCCTGAATTTTATCAAGAAAGGTTGAATCATGATGTGAACATATGAGGGAAGTCCGCCAGGCGCGCGGGCGCCGCAGTGTTTCACTGAGTTGTCGTGGCCCAGTTGCGCGTCGATGGGAAGGCGTTCCAAGGGGTCAAGGCCGTTCCTCAGCTCGGTCTCGTGGGTCGTCGCCGGTAGGCCTGTGTTGATCCCGCGCTGCGCCCTGCCGCCCTCGCCGCTATGGTAATGTTAAAGCTCTCAATTGGATGAAACCGTCAATAGGTGATACCTACCAGGGGCAGAGTTGGCTAAATCGCAGTATAAATACTCTCCGCACCAGATGGTGAACGATGGTGGGATTCGCTACCTGGCCGCCGCGGAGGGCTGACGCACCTTCCAAGAGCTCCGGCTGCCGTGGGATCAACAGTTCTTTTAAGAGCAAAAGAATATCGCGGCGAGACCTTTTGGGCCGATTTAAAGCGCGATGTCGTCGCGTGCTCCGTTACCTATCGGCAGCGGCTTCCTCGCTGCTTCGGAGGGTGGAAGTACCTGCGGCGGACGTATTGCTACGCCCTCAACGGAGCGAATTTGCGTTAACGTGCGCGCTGCTTCTGCCCGTAGAACTTCCTCGGATGCAAAACGGATCGTTGTATCGCCTGCGTCATCATCTCCGTCGCCTGCTGCCACTACCGGGGAGGACGACGACGGGTGCATTCTCGACAGGCTTTTTCGCCGACATTCTCGAGTCGCAATTTCGACCGGTAGAGGAGCAGCCGCTTGCGGAGCACGTCGCAAGCGTGCAGGGCACTGTTGCAGCGGTCCTGCACGCCCCCGCACGGAGCTCACGGATGCCTCAGAAGTAGCGGACGCCATTGCCGCCCTACGGAGCGGAAAAGCACTCGGACCAGACGGCATTACTAATGACGTCCTGAAAATGCTCCCGCAAAGTGCCGTAAATTACATCGTGTGCTTGTTTAACGCAATTTTCATTTTTCAGCAACTTCCGGCGCGATGGAAACATGCTCATGTACTTAATTTCCCCGAACTAGGAAAGAATAAGAGTTTGTCGCAGTCGTATAAGCTTATCAACACTCTAAATACGCTCGGCAAAACACGCTTTAATTTATAATCAGCAATTTGTTTTCATGGCGAACCACAGCACCACGCATCAACTAGTGCGCATATTAGGCGAAACTCGGCGTAGCTTTAAAGAGTAGCGATTCACAGGCGGCGTTTTCCTCGACGTAGCCAGCGCCTTCGATAAGGTTTGGCACGACGGCCTCCTCGCCAAACTCCTTCCTACATCACGCACCTCATTCCCTCCTACATTGTAAACAAATCGTTTCAAGTGACAATTCTGATCGCTAAATCCACCTCTCGCCGCATACGGGCGTGCCTCCGGGCAGTATCATCCCCCCAGGGCTCAGGCCTGTGCGTTCCCGATATACCAACGTCCACCCAGACCGAGCTCGCAGCTGTATACAGACGACGCGGCAGTAATTGTCACGTCCAAAAGAATCCATCTGCTCGTTAAGGTTTTGGATCAACATTTGCTATTGATCCAGGAGTGGCTGGCGCGTTAAAGTCAAAGTGGAAAAGAGCATGGCTGTGCCCTTCACACGTAGATACAAATACGACCAGCCGCTCGTATGCAATTCAAGCATTGAATGGAGAGTATATAACAGCCAGTACAAACCAGTAGAAACTCTCTTCTCATCACGCTCCCCTTTAACTTTCCGCGAGCACACGGACGCGGTTGCGATTAAAGCGTGGCAACGCCTGGGCATGCTGCGATACTTATTACACAAGCGAAGCAAACTGTCCACGACGAAAAGCCTACTGCACTATAAATCCATTATCAGGCCCATTGTGGACTACGCCTGTCCAAGTTGGGGAATAGCGGTGCACGCGCACTTGAGAAAGTTGCAAATAGTCCAAAATGCGTGACTTTGCAGCACACTGTGCGCGCGCCACGTTTTATTAGAATATCATAACTTTTACTAGGACATTTAACTTTAAATCTACCACTCCTCTAAGAGCTCTTTAAAAATGTAGTTGCAAATAACGACATTATTAACATTTTAACTTTGTATGAGCCGGGTCCCACGTCCACGTACAAGCGCCCGAAAGATATGCTGCTGTAGACATAACGCCAATACTTGCATAAAAATTGCAGTAAACAACACCAAAAGTCCGCCGAACAATTATTGTCTTTCCTCACCTTGTTTATTTTCTATGTTACATATCAGCCATACGTGTCCGAAAGGATAGGGATGGCTACACAGCAGGGAAGTGTTCAAATGTGGCGGCATTGCACTTCGCGGCCAGGGAACTTTATTGCAAACCGAGCGAGGTGAACGGCATCTAGCGGCACGACCGAGAAAGACGCGAAATGCCGTGAGATATTCCTATATATTCCGTCGAGAAGACCAGAGAAGACATGCTTTGATGCGCCACGTTATATCAAAACCCAAAAACGAAGTATATTTTTATGCGTGAGTGAGTCACGTCGAGGTTATAAGGCATTTAGCTGCGTTATAAACTCCATATTACCATGTAACTGCTGTATACGTATCACCACTGTGTAAGGTATTCTTCTGTTTTGCTAGTATATAATGTAAATACAAATGCGTAATTTATACGGTACGGTTTAGGACGTACACTATTGATATGAAACGTGGTTTGGCAATCCTGATGATAACCGTCACGAGCCAAGAGCTGCTATCTTTTTTGTGTACATTGCGTTATAAATTGTTAAGAAATTTGTATATAAATAATGCACTGTGGATGATAACCTGCCCCGCCAGTGTACGTGGTGGTATTTTTATTACTGCTTATAAATAGCGTATATGTATTTTTTGTTGCCAATCAAAATATTTTCATCTGTTAATATTGTGAGTCTGTTAGTGAGTAGTTTTGTAAACATGACTGAATACCGGAGGAAAAAATTCAGGTTACGGAAAGGACGATTTACAATACAAGCAGTTAAATGCTTTCAAAATGACAGACGAAGCACTCTGGGTTCATCAGAGAAAACTATATGCAGTATTCCTCTATTACAGTAAAGCATGATCAACTGGCAAAAATTCATAGGAATGGAATATCACCTAACAACACTAATAAATAAATCCTTGCCTGCAACTATGCCCTAATAGACAACCAGATGGAGAGGTCAAGTCCGATACAGCAGATAAAGGGGTACTACAAGGGGACCATGTAAGTCTCTTGCGTTGGCTCTTGCAAATGGGCCAACTAGAATGAACTCAGATATCTGATTACACGATTCACTGTACACAGTTTTTACCACAGACTCCGCAGTAACAAAATATCAAGAGCCAGTTTTTCAGTGTTAGTGCAAAATGTGCAACAAGTGCTGCGACCATTATCACATGCTGATATGTGAAAGACATGTGGCTGTCTTCAGTGTAGCATCGGGTAGTTATAGATTTTCACTTTTCGCATACATGCTATGTTTGAAATTGCTCCCTGTGTGAGCATAAGAAAGCCAACAGAATGTGCTTGTGACGAGAAGACAACAAAGATCAGTGATATGTGAATAAACATGCAGAAATATTACCAGGAACAAAACAGTGTATAAATACAAAGTGTAGATATACAAACACATGCTAATGTCCATTGAACAAACCTAAAATACTTATATTGTATTCAGATGGGTTGATATAGATCAGTTTATATTGTAGTTGCTACACAAGCTCTTGAAGAGAAACATTCTTGTTTTAAGATTTTTAAGGAAATGTGTTTTTGCATTCTTTCAGTGCAATTCAAGCATGGCTGAATCAGTTGTGACTGTAAGTTGGGAAGACCACACCAGTGAACTTGTTACAGAATTTAAAAGTTTATTAGAGAACAATACTTTTGTTGATTGCACTATATCTGCCGAAGGTCAGAGCCTCCAAGCTCACAGGCTAGTTTTATCTGCATGCAGTCCTTATTTTCATGTAAGTATAGTGTTTTTATAATTAATTTTTGTTGTAATAATTATTGTGTATTGTATATTGTGTATGTATATTAAGTGTTGTAATAATTATTTTTTTTCGTTTTGTTTAGCACTTTTTTTACTTTAGCTATAGATTGGAATTTTAAAGAATTTTTAGAGCCGAAAAATAGATTGAATGATCAAATATATACTGTAACATAATGATGGTCAAAATTTTAACATTATTTCAAAATTTGGCCATTTTGAGTTAGTCACTCAAAACATATAATTGTTTTTTAATAACACATATCACAGAAATGAACGGGCAATGTGTCAAAATTATGGCAATTGAGAACATGTTTGTTAGCTTGTAATGGAGACTTTTTTGTTGTTAATAATGGTACACCTCAATTTTTTACACACATTGTAAAATTATTTATTTGAAAAACATACTTGTTAGAACTTTCATAACTTCTTCAAAAATTTTACAACATTTTAGGGCATAATGTGGCTCAATCACCAGGTATAAACTATAATATAAAATTTTTACTTTTTTCCTTTCTTTACTCCATAATAATTCTTAACCCCTGTAGTACCAGAGGTTATAATATAATTTTGATAGAATATTATTAATATTAATATAATTTTGATAGAATATTATTAATATTAATATAATGTTGATAGAACTGTTTATGAAATAAAAAAATATGATTTAACATTTTTGTTAGTTGATACAATCATTTTAAAGTACCATTTCAACCCGTATTGGTACAGTGTGTTTAGTCATGTATTTGCTTTTTTTGACAGCTGTTGTTGCCAAATCACAGGGATCATATCAGGGGGCACAGTTAATAATTTATTTATTACACTGAAAAACGCACATGTGTGCTATCTCTCTACAGAGAGTAAGACAATAAAAGAAAATAAGTATTACAGTTAAAAATCATCACTAAGTCACACAGTTACTTTACTTTAACTATAGATTGGAATTTTAAAGGATTTTTAGAGCCGAAAAATAGATTGCATGATCAAATATATACTGTAACAGATTGATGGTCAAGATTTTAACATTATTTCAAAATTTAGCCATTTTGAGGTAGTCACTCAAAACATATAATTGCTTTTTATTGAATTTCGCTGACACATATCACAGAAATGCAGATTCATGCACACTGGTTGATTGACAGCCTTCTTTCTTTACTCTGCTAGATGTGGTATCGATTGCAGACACTTCTGATAGAGTTTGCACTCACAAGTTTGCTCTGGGTCATGGAAAGTTTTCATTTTGCACAGCAAATGGTGAAAACTGTGGACCACGTGACGCATCTCGAAGCCTGCCGACCTCCAGTTTCTGTTACACATTGCCTCAGTAGTGTAGAACTCTGGCCGTATTTCCTCCCTTTTCCTGTTCATGCTTTGTAAGAGTGATTTCGTTGCTTTGGTATTCGATAGGAGGAATTGCAGTCTGAACTTTTCCACCAGGAAAGCTTCTTGGGAAATTAAATATGCCAGTCTAGATCTTGTTCTTTTAGATATGCCCATGGCTCGTTTGAGGAACTTGGCTTTCCCTTTTTCCAGGTCGTATAGATTTCTTATTGTGAGTTTTTCCCAGATATCAATACCACACCAATACAATAAGTAATGACTGGTAAGACGTTTGCTTGAAAAAGCCTCACAGCTGTGTTCATGTCCAAGAGAATAATAAATTTGATTTTGTTGATGGCGATCATTGCTTTAGAGGTTTTCTATGCAATGTGTTTGGTGAAGCTTCTACCACTTGTTTGTAGTATAATCTCAAGTATTTAAAGTGAGGTACGACTTCTATCTTATTACCATCAATTTTAAATGTGTTTTGTGGGGCTTTTCCTCTCTTTCTGAAAATCATAGACTTTGTCTTGTTGGTTTTAATTTCAGAGTTTCAGGTTTTGCACTGTTTTTCCATTTCCTCAATAGCTTCTTGTAAAGTGTTCATTTCCTCCGAGCATATTACGTCGTGGGCATATGTGTGTACAGTTACTCCCTTGTTTCTTGCTATGTCGATCAGGTCTGTAGTTGCAAGGATGAATAGTAGAGGACTTAATGGGTCACACTGAAGCACTCGGTTTGTTTCGATAATTGGGTCTGATATAGTTAAACTGTCTTCTATGCTCATCACATCATATCTCAGTACAGATCTTGTAAGTCTTGTCCATACATTGTGTGTGCCGAGTATTGATCTTGAGTTTGTCAATAACCCATTGCCTGTTGGTGTAGTTGAAGGCTTTTATAAAATCGAGAAAAATGTAGTATAGGTTTTTTTCTTCATCATGGCATTATCTATGTTCATTAGTAGGCGTATTGCTTTGGTGTTTGATCAATTTTTGCTGAAAACAAATTGTTCATCTGGTAAGTTGGTCTCTAGTTTTTCGGATATTCTCAATTAATATCATTTTGGAAAGTAGTTTGAATGGGGCAGATTACACAATACCTCTATAAGCATTGATATCCTTACCATTACCCTTTCCTTGAAGAGCACCTTGATGGTTGATTCTCTCCATTTTTTGGGAATGTCACCGATTTCTGCGCATTTGTTAAAATTGTTTGCCTACAGTTCGCATAGTATCGTTACTGATTTTGTAAGGTGATCATAATAAATGCAGTCTGGACCTGTCACTTTATTGTTTTTGAGTGATATTATTGCTTTCTTTACTTCCTTCAGTGAGAAGGGAACCCAGGGATCTATTGACGTTTAAACTTTTGATGCAGGGATGTGTTGTTTTCCATCTTGGTGTAGTATGTCTTTGAAATGAGCCTTCCATTTCTTTATTGCTGTGTATTTATTATGTACCTTATATTTAGTTTGCAAGGCAGTATATTGTTTCTTCTTGCTTCTTCTACCAATTGTTTCCCTTCTTTTTCCCTGAATTCTCTTTTTCTTCTCTTTTATCAGAGCCTTGTATTTCTTTTTAACTTGTTCTGGTTTTTGCCCTGTTCTGGTTTCTGCTTATGAGCATGCAGAATATTCAGTACTTTTCTTCGTTCCTCATAACATTCTGCATTGAACCATTTTTGTGCAAATTTCCCTTTTGGTTTTGTACTTGCTGTTGCCTTGCCAATTATTTTCTTAATTATTTTGGTGGCGTTGTCCAGCTTGTTATTGAATATGTATTTGCTTCTTCTAGCTCTTCTATTGCATTTTCTACTACTTTGCTTTGGGCCTTTCTTGATAGTCTTGCGCATTGTATTAATTGCTGTATATTATGTTTAAAGGAACACTTGACTAACAGATGTTTCCTTATGGTCACCGCATCTAAGAATCTGAACAGTGTGGCGTACCCAGTTGTGCAGGCTCTTGAGAAAGCTAGATCGACGGTGCTCTGCCCATTTGGCACTATGTAAGTTGGTTCTTTTTCATCGTTACGAAGAAACAGTCCTTTCTGGGTTAATGCTTCATCTTCGATAGTAGTTCAAACGGTTTATCTATTATATCCTCGGCATCGTGTCACAGTGAGAAATATGCTCCTATGATTGCGAGTTTTGCCGTATCTACGATTAGAGTATTGCTTGTGTTATGGTTGATGATTACGAGTGCCAGTGAGGTTTAATTAGGATCAAGACTCTGCCTGATGGTCTTCCCGGTTTGAGGGTTTTTTGTAGCCAAGTGATGAGTGCTGTAGAATTCTTTGTGGTTGCAATGCTCTAGTAGAAATGTTTTTGTTAGGATAACGGTGCCGCAGTCCATAAGGAGATCGTGGGGGGGGAGGATCCAGGCGCCTTTAATATCTTCCACTTTCCAGATGGGGGCTATGATGTGGTCGAGAGACTCTCAGAGTTCCACGCTTTTGGTCTCCCCCAAAATCGAAAGGGCTTGACTGTCTGTCGCACCTTCCAGCCATATGTTGGGTTTTTTTTACTCTCTCTACATGAGACTCAAGAACCCGCAACTTGAATGCCTTGTTTGTTCTGGTGTGTATTTCCTCACAGGTAGTGTCCTTAAGTTGAAGAGATTTTAAGAATTCTAGAAACTGGCAACAAGCACCTCCAAAGAGAGAATAGCTATTCTGTTTTTGTAGCTGCTTTAAAGAATTGGTTGTTGCATTTTCTTGTTCCTATTATTGAATTTTTAAGTGGACTGTTTCTGTCTTTGTCCATGTCTTTCAATTTTGTTTTTGAGAGTTCCGTGTGCTGATTTCTGGTAAGGTTGGTTCTTTTTCAAGATATTCTTCATTTTCCTTAAGTATCTGTTCTTTTCTTGAAGGGACTTGAATGTCAGAATGTGGCATAATTAATTCGAAGAGTGTAGTGTGCTTAAAAATAGTTGGTTCTCTCCTTTGTATGTTGTGTTCTTGAATCTTCTATTTTGTCTGTTAGGGATAAGACAAAATAATTGCCTGCATTATCAGGGTCTTCATTTGAATTTCTTTATATTTTTCTGCTTTTGCCTCTATTGTTTGCATTATTCTTGCTTCTATTTTTGTCTAGCTGTCTGTGAGTATGGTGTTCATTTCTCAAACTCTTTCAAGATAACTACTTTTAAAAGCTAATATTTTCTATTCACATTTAAAGAGATGTTAAAAAACTCAAAGAGAAGTTCTGCTAACTATAATTGTTTGTGTGATAAGCAATTTTGTCTGAATCTTTTTGTTCACTTCTGTTTTGTGACATGATTTATAATTGGAAGAACATGAACAATCGCAGAACATGAAAAGAAATGATATTGTTTAGCAAGATCCAATTTTGTAATGGAATATTTGAAACTGAAGGAAGGAGGTTAGGAATTTGTATTTTGGAGCAAGCCATGGTTATATTTAAAAAAACAGAAAAACCTCAACCAAACTCTTTACAGATGAAAAATATGAAATGTAACAAATAATTGAATGAATAAGTGATATAAAACATGATATAAATGTACAGAAATATGTTACTTGTGAAATTGGAGTTATCGTAGTTGTAGTAGCAGTAGCAGCAGCAGCAGCAGCAGCAGCAGCAGGCTATCGTTTTTCAACTTTCCTGTATTTTACACTTTCCTGCATTTTATAATTTTTTTCATCGGTCCTCTGAAAAATTTAAGAAAGGGTATTTTACTGTATGTGTGTATAATGTTACAGGCTATTATTGTAAAGAAAAGGAATTGCATAAAGGTCCTGCATATGGGGGTTCTTGCATTTACTTTAGAAATAGTATTGATTCGATCTCCTTGACAGAATTAAATGTGTATTCCGTTGAAAATCTTTTTGAAATATCTGTAGTACATCTTCCTATGCTAAAAATTACATTACTTTGCATCTACAAACCTCCAACAAAGAGAGCAATAGATTATATTATATTCTTAAAAAAACTGGAGATAACACTAAACAAAGTCTGCAATCGCTCTTTTGAATCCATTGTTTGTGTGGATATTTTAACATTGATTTTCTGAACAAATCTTTAGAGTAAGAGCAGTTTTTCAACTCAATTCATTCCTTCACTTTAGATATTACAATAAATGTACCTACATGGATCGCACTAAATTCAAAGAAATCGCTAAATTCACTAACTTCAACACTAAAATCAAATTATAATTAATAAAACCGCTACTCGATATGAAATTGAAACAACAGATTCGGGATGCAGTGATCACAATGCACAAGTTCTTACCATTATATGAAATGTGAACGTTGACACATTAAATAATTCACATATGAGTAGATTGTTTACGAAAAGTAAGATAAAATTATTTATCAATTACTTGCTGGAAGACTCATGGTATGCAGTTTAGAATACTTTTGACACAAACAATAAATATAGTTCTTTTTTTCCAACACTATCATATTATTTTAACACTTGCTTTCCTCTTCAAAAAAGAAAATTAAATATTTCATGGAAAAGCAATTCTTGGATAACACAAGGGATTAGGACATCCCAAGAAATCTCAAGATTTCCTTCTCTACTTTAAAAAGTAATAAGTCATTGTTAAGAAAAGTCATAAGGCGAGCTAAAATCATGAAACATGATCAGGATATTTTGAACTCAAATAATAGCACAAAAGCAATGTGGGATATAGTAAAATAATCGACCATATCAACTAGAAACCTTGGAGTAAATGTTTTAAAAGATAACGATAGAAATGTGAACGATCCGGCAACAGTGGCTTATCTCTTTAACCAATACTTTTCAAGAAATGCTGCCGGTCTTACTAAGGGACTTCAGGCAAAAAATTCAGCATCAGACATTTCCCCAAAAATTTTAGGCACGAAGTTTGTTTCCGAAACGTCTTCCTACGAAATTGTCAAAATAATCGGTAGACTAAAAAATCAATATTCTGCCACTTTAGACGAGTTTTCAGATTGTTTGTAAAGATTAGTTACAAGTTAATCTATCTGACAGTGATTAAGAGTGAATCGATGCTAGTTTATTCATTGTTACATTGCCAATGATATTTTAATAGACTAATTTAAACATCTGTTAAGGCTTAAATGGGCTTTTAAATTTTGTTTCTTTAAAACCGGTTACATCAAAGAGCCAACAATTAGATTACTAATATTACTTTCTCTATTATACTCAAGGAAGTAAAAAATTAATACTACCAAAACTACTGTTGATTACTATTATTATTTTCAAATATCGCAATATGTTTTAAATTGTTGAAAGAGAATCCTTTCTGCGGGGAAATGGATCTCTGCCTCCATAACTATCAGAAGCCAATCAGGGCTCTAGATCTGGACCTTTGAAGTAAGGGTTTTAGAGAAGAGAAGCTAATCTTCTTCTACATTATTCTTTATAGAGGCTGTTTTGTGAGGAGACTGAAGATCATCCACTTGTCATGCTCTTAGATGAATCATTTCAAAATCTGAAGGCAGTGATCGATTTTATATACTGCGGGGTCACGCAAATTCCAGAAGGCAACTATAGAGCATTTGTGACTCTCGCTAAGTCCCTGGAGGTCAAAGGATTAACAGAGGTTTCTGTATGTAAAGCAGTGGTGGATGTAGTTTTTACTAATTTTTGAAAACTTAATTACATATATTGTTTTAATTTTTCCAAATAAGAACAACCTACCTGGCAGTACTACTGATAATGACCCTCAAGATCCATCTGCCAAGAATCAAGTCACTGGAGAAGTTCAAGGAATTAGTGCTAGCCTAAGGGACAGCTGTGAAAATAAAACTGAGAAGATTGCTCACCATTTAGATGGCAACACAGACCGTGTGGACACACATTCTCCTGTTTCCTGTAAAGGAAATAGTGCCTTGGGTGAAGTGAGACTAAAATCAATGATGACACCTTCACAAGAACAAGAGAAACCTCAAGGTAATGTTAATACATCCTTAACTATAGAAATAATAGTGGAAAGCGAAATTTGTATGCTAGGGCAGACTTTTGCCCTCATATAGCTGCCTAGGGATCTTAAATCAAAAGTGGCTTCTGATAGTAGTAATCAAGTACAATTGGATCTCCAATAAATTATCCAAACAGGGGCATTAGACCATAATGAACAGCAATTTTAAACTATTTTACTTATTAAAAGCTTTTAAAAATATATTTAAGTAAATCAGAGAAGTTCTTAGATCAGGAAATAATGGACAATAAAAAACAATTTAATGAGACACAAGTTTTGATTTGGTTGTCCATAATTATACTTTATAATTTTAATATTTTTTAAATTTTGTACAACTATAAATAAATACAGTTGATCCAAATTTATTCCATTATTTTATTTAAAGAAAATTCTCGATGTTTTGGAAACTGTTTCTTCTCCCCCATCGGGGCACAATTGATAATGTACTTACAGTATTATTTCACGACTAATATGTACATAACGAAAATGGTAAATATCATTTTTCCTTCTAAATTCGTGAACTAATATTGTAAATATATTATCAGTAATATTGTAAATATATTAACCTGATGAGAGAGACAAAACAGTCACCAAAACTTTCACAATTTCCGTTAAATAAAATTATGGAGTAAATTTGGATGTAGCATAAAAATTAGTCCAAAATTTCAAAGAAAGGGACTGAAAAGTGTTAGAAAATATAAAAAACCCAATAATGTATAATATTGCTTGCACCAAATATTTAGAAGTATACTATCAACACTTACCTTGGTTAAAACAGTATAAGAAAGTGATTGAACACAACTATGTCATGAAATGTTAGAGAACATTTTTTTAGCAAAAAAAAAAAAAAAAAATTAAATATGTTCGGTTATATGTTTAAATATATACAGTTTGCATGGCAATTAATAGAAACATTTGAAGATTATTACATAGAATGTAATAGAGGCCTATTTAGGTTTGTTCTGTTTTGTCGTCATCCTCCTCCTTCTAGCTGTGATTATCCGACTTCAATTTCATTTTATCCAATAAGCGTTAATTCTATCCATTTCTGTGTCTTAATTAAATCTTTGTAAAATTTATCAGAAGTCAATAGTAAAATAGTACTGTCTGGGTGTTTCTTCAGGGATTAATTAGTGAAAATGTTTGGTGGGAGTATATATTGTGAACCCAAAGAATCATGTTTATAATTAAATTAGCAAAAAAGGCTAGTTTTACTATAATTCTCATAAAATATAATGAATTAAGCTCACTATGCACCCATTGTAGCCATATGACAACAGTTTATAAAATAAAACTAAACTAAGGTGGGGAAAATGTTCAAAACTAGTTTTATTGTCTTCTTATGTTCCTCTTTTCCAATTTTATGCCAAGATCCTTCTGTGAAGAATCAAGTCACTGATGAAGTTCCGAGCATTAATGCTAGTAGCCAAAAGGACAGCTCTGAAAATAATTCTCAGAAGATTGCTCACCATTCTGATGGCAACACAGACCTTGTGGATACACATTCTCCTGTTTCCGTTAAGGGAAATAGTGCCTTGCGTAAACTGAGGCCAAAATCAGCGATGAACCCTTCACAAGAACAAGGAACGCCTCAAGGTAATGATGATACATCTGTAGCCTGGGAAATAACTGTAGAAAGTGAAATTTGTATGCAAAAACAGACTATTGTGTACAAAAACTAGGCAGCTGCCATTAGGGTCTTCAATCAAAGGGGGCCTTAGATGTTAGTATAAAATAGAATAGGGACTCTAGTAAATTTTCCAAACAAACTTGTTTAGTTCACATATATGGAAAAGTAATTTTGAACTATTTTACCACTTAAAACACCTTTTAAAATATATGTAACTAAATTTCAGACCTTTAGATATATAGTGCAGTGTGCAATAACTAGTCTCCTTGACAAACAAGCTTGTGCATTTATTTATCTGTTTATTTACAGAAATATCACATACAAAGATTGTAGTAATAAGTAATTTAATTATTATCTATACAAGTAATATAATATACACGTAATTAATTTTTATGAGTAATAAGTATATAATTCGTAAATCGATTACAGTGTCATGGAATGATAGTAATGTTGCTCAAAGTCAATGACATATTTGGCATCATGTGTTATGCTTTCATGATGTAAACTATAAGAAAAATCAATGCATATCAAATAGATGAAGTAAGAATTAGTCTTAAAAATAAACTATCAACAAATATCTTGGTAAAACAGTAATACAAAATGATTAAATCCAACTATATCACAAAACATAACAGAACATTTTTGTTGCTGAAAACAGAGTATCAATTGCTGTTCGATAAGGTTTAATGCTTTTTTCCAGAGATGCGAAATTTTTAGGATCACTGGTAAAAATCGTTGGTTCAGAAATAAATGCAAATAGAGACAGTACGCAAGATGTTATAAACAGAATTGCAAAAGGTAGAGTGGCTATAAGACAATTACATCCACTGATATGGAAAGATAAATTAAGTAAGAGTGTAAAAAGAAAATTATATAAGACTGTTTTAGAGAATATTGCCCTTTATGAATCAGAGCTATGGGAAATAACAAAAAAGAGCGAAAAGAAATTAAAGGCAATGGAAATGGATTTCTGGCATTGAAGTTGCGGACTGATATTAATGGATAAAGTTAAGAATGAAGAAATTAAACATAAAGTGGAAGTGAGTTTTAAAATAATTGACACCATAGAAGGTTAAAGACTAAAAAGGTATGGGCACATGCAAAGAATGAACAAGAGTGATAACCGAAAATATTATGGTAATGGCAACCAGCTACACATCGATGAAGACTAAGACCTACACTTACGTCAGGATAGAAATTTTGAGAACTGCTTTATCATAATGTTGTGTTCTCAATGTCTGATATTGGGCAGCTGGTATTAGATCTGTTTCCGATTCTGGCTTCATTCTTCTCCTTTTAAGTCTTGACTCTCCACAATTCCTTTACCATTTTTTGTTTTGCATTTCATGTTTAGTAGCATCAGAAGTTTAGTCTCTGTCTCTCGCATGGGTTTCTTCACATTGCTTTTGCTACACTAACAATGCCTGTGTTTCCCATTCTTTGATCACATTTAATGACCTGCCTTATTAGTGGGTCATCTTGATGACTGACTTTCCCATCCCAACTGTTGCATTGTGCCAAGAAGGCTTTAATTTGTCTGAGGCCTCTTCCTCCTCCCTTTCTACACGACACGTAAAGTCTGTGTACATCACCTCGTGGGTGGGCAACATGATGCATTGTGTGCAGTTTTCTGGTTTTTCGATCCATGATTTGAATTTCTTTCTCAGTCCAGTCCACTAGTCCGAAACTGTACTGGATTACAGGCACAGCCAAACTACCAATTGCAGATATTTTATTCCTGGAGTTTAAAGCGGACTACCTTTTATAATACCCAAACATTTGTAAGTTTTTCCTGGCTCAAGATCTTGAATCACAGTATGCATAACAATTTCAATGCTTTCTGACATCTCTTTGCCTCTCTTTAAATTGATTTTTGTATGCTTGTCAAGACCAAACTTCATGCAAATGTCATTGCTAAAGTCATTCATGACAGACCACATTTGAGGCATGGCTTCAGTCTTAGCAAGCAGTTCAAGATCATTCATGTAAAACAAATGTGTTACTGGTCTTTCATCACCATGCAGCTTGTAACCAAAGTCAGTGTGCGACAACTCTTTAGACAGTGGGATAAAACTATTGCAAAACAGCAGAGGGGATAGCAAATCTTGAAAAATACCCCTCTTTATCTGAATACTTCTTGTTTCTACAGCCGTTCCGCTGTATATTGGTAACCGGGTACACCATGTATTCATACTAGCCTAGAAAAACTCAATAAGTCTAGGATGAAATCGACAGATTTCCAGGGTCTTCAAACTTCAATTCTGTGGTACACTGTCGAAGGCCATCTGGGAGTCAATCCAAGCTATACTTAAACTACGTTTCTGTTTCCTTACATCATCCAAGGTGACTTTATTTAGTAGCAAGATTTCCTTGCAGCCATAGAAACTTCTACAACACCCTTTCTGTTCAACTGGCAACTGATGGTTCTTTTCTAGGTGTCTTGTTAACTTTCGCTGCAGTTAAAACTTTGTTCATTACTGGCAGACAAGTGTTAGGCCTATAGTTCTTCATCAAAGAGTTGTGTCCCGCTTTGGGTAGCAAATACATGATGCCGTGTGGGAGCTATTCTTCGAGTTCCTTTGTTGTTGTGGTTTAATTTTAATTTTGTTTAATGTTTTTTCAATTCAGGTGTTCTGGATCTTATCACTCCCGTTTGGGGGGTGATAAGATCCAGAACTACTGAATGGATTCCAGTTTCCCATGTTCTTAATTGCTTGGAAGAGGTCCTCTTTCAAGAATTCATGAACATGTTTCACTGTTTTCACAAGTTCATCGACAGCATCAACTTCAGATTTAAGACAAGATGCGTCTTTGTTGTAGGATCTGCTTTCCTTCCATATTTCTGTCCAAAAGTCTTCAACATCATCTTTTGAAGGAGTGACAGCATTGCCATAGTTTTTGAGTGTGATTGCGATAGAGTTTCTTCTTGTCTGTTTCAAACAACTATTCTGCACACAGAAATCTTCTGTACGTTTGTAAAATCTAATGTGTTTAGTCCATGCTTGGATTTTCTTGTTTAGCTTCCCACCTTCCATTAACCTACTGTATGAGTGTCATTTTCAATTTAGTATTTTTGTTCAACATGGAATATTTGTCATTAAACTTTAGAAGTGTGCATTGATTTAGAAGATGCCTCGATTAAGCATGATATTTTGTGGTGAGTGCCGGGTATCCAATTCATAATTATTTTTGTCCATGGGGGTACGGGGCTGTTTACTGTGTTTGGCTCTTGGCTGTCAGTGTTTTTGATAGGCCCCAAAATTATGAGATTATGAGAAATTATGAGATCCAGTTGTCTACACGATATGATTGATTTCAATATCCATATCTCTACCTGGGGTCTGTACCACCTCATTTAAGTCAGAGTTCGCCGTCTATCACTCTCTTAGCTTTAGCATTTTCATATATTCTCCTCAAGATTCGAATGAAAGTTGACAAACTCTTTCTATCTCATGTTAAGAGAGATTTCGGGTCATGTCCTTATCATGTGATGCATTACCAGTTTAATGTTTACAACTGACTGATGTTTCATTGGAAAACGAAATACCTTCAACTGGACCATAATTTTATAGTTCTACACTTTGTCATTAGGGTAGTTCTATCGAAGAACATACTCTGCATTTCCTGAATGTCAGCAACGAATTTTTTTGTGAATTTTCCCCTGCTGAGTATGTTAAGTCGTTAACTGGCAAAGCTTCTTTGAATCTAGGGTATGTCTCTTATCTGGATTCCATTGTCTCCACATCTTGAAAATTTCTAGTTCCGATTAGCCCCCATTTTTCTCTTTTGCATAGTAAACGCACCACATCAACTTCTTCAGTTCATCCTATGCTCATCTCTTGCGATGGCTTTGAGCTATTGCTGACTCTGGGTTCCTGGGACTATCATCCATTTAATGACCAGACGTCAACAAGCTGACATAAGCTCGATTTGTGAGTAGGTATGGGACATTCGTAGAACAAGGCACTGTAAGATTAATTACATTTCTTTTTCTATCCATATTGCTCATTGGTTATGAGAGAAGTTTCGCAGGAAGAAAGTTGGAGTTCACATATCACATTAAATCTAAAGGTTATTACCTGTCATGTTACTGCGACTCACACTGGCTTCGGGACAGTGCCCAGCAAGGGATCCCTCCGATCGCCTGTCGACATTACTAAACCCTACGGGATTTTTACTGACTGCTGAAAGCAGCCTCCTTTGTTGGCTAATGCAAAGTTCAAGCCACCTTTGTAAACAACGGCCTGGTGAGCTGAACCAATTTCTCTCCTGTACCTTCCATGGACCGATAACAGGCAGTCCAAAGGTTCATGACCGTTCCCTCTCTACTCACATCCCGCTGTGGATGCAGCTACTCTAAACATGGAGATAGACCCTGCAGCCACCCACTGCTGATCTAATGCTGCGGTTTTGTTCGAGGTGCCTTCGCCATCTTCATCAATCCGTTTTTCTTCTTCAAAGATGCTGTTGAGGCTCTCCACTAGAGTACTTCTTCATCTGACCCCTCACCTTCAACCTATTCAGCTAGAGAGGCCCTAACAGTAGCTTGACTACCACTGACATAGCTTTCAGTCTTTGGGTAATCAAGCTACACCACCAACAAGGTCATGTACTCCCTAGGTGATGTTATTATGAAGCTTGTTATCAGTATATATTATTATACAGAGGGAGTTTACCAATTTTTTTTCGTGAGAACATGATTCAAAAATACATATATCTGTTCCAGAAAAAATAATAGTATATAAGAACCTAAATTTAACAAACTCCTTCTAAATTATTTATTTATATTTTGACGGACTTTTCTCCAATATACAAATACAGAAATAAAATTACGAAAAATATTACTCCTAAATATCACGACAACAATACGAATATTATACAAATCAATACACAATTAATACAAATATCATACAATACAACTTACTCATATCGCAAAATACAAATATATGCAGTTCAGTAAAAACAAAAACATTCTACCGGACTCCAATTGTTGGAACCTGGCTCATTTATCATCCTCGTCAGTTGAGTGATAGTTAAATGTTATTTGCGGTGTAGGTATTTGTATAAGTCACCAAGGAAAAAGTATCTTTATGTCTCGAGCGAATGACAGAGAATCTAAAATTCAATTCTTTAAAAAACGAGAAAGAAACGCGAAGAGACGAAACAGAGGGCATGTTTTGGGTAGAAGAGATAAGTCTATAATCATGATCAATTTCTCTCCTGCATGGATTGCGAATGCCTAAAGATTCTGAAGATTTTGTGCTGGACAGATTTAATTTTAGAAGAATCAATGTGCAAACACGGAAACTAGACAAGTGATGCAAACATTAAAATAGGTTTAACAAGGATTGTATGTAAGGTTTTTTGAATGTTTACCACTTTGAATTCAGCACATGTTCTTCGGATGAAACCAAGGATTGGGTTGGCTTTATTAGTCATGTTGTCAGTGTTTAATTTATTATTAACACTATTTGTTCTCAATTTAAGACAAAAGAATGTGTTGGATTAACAGTAATTTATAAGTAGTAAACAACATTCTCTAATATAGAATGGAACAAAATAATATATCTCAAAATTTACAATACAATAATTAAAACAAATACTTGTACAAAGATTCAGAATAACCATCTAAATAAATAATAAATAAATAAATATTTTATATTATTACTTTAAGTTTTAAATATTTTGTACATTTTATTGTTAAATTACTAAAAAGTTGGGATTCAATTTGTTGTTTACTTAGGGGTCGTGTATCTTCAAGTTCAACCCTATTTATATGCTCCAATTTTGGGAGCAAAAAATCAGTTGCTGGTTAAAAGCAATGAATCCTTGTCGAACAATTTCACAAGCCAAGTGAGTGGCGGGGCTGCATCTCTTCAAGGACAAGTGTTCCTGATCTCAGGTAAGTTAACTAATAAGGTTTGTAGTGCTGCCAATTAAAAAAAATTCTCTTTAACTTTTGTCCGAGCCAGGTACTTTTGTAACATGTCCGGGCATGGAGTGTCCACCAGACACAGCTGTGCAATCAATGATCAATGTTTTCCACTGTTCTCTTCATGAACTTTTGCACACCTATTGGTTTAATTGTTGTAGGATTTCAATATCTTGATTGAAAATTAATAATAAATTAAATCAATTCCTTTATTGTCACAAAAAATTTTAAAAAGTGATGGAGTATAACAATTTTTTACAAGAACACAATGCACTTTGAACAAGTGTAAACTTTTCTTCTCTATAAATTCCTGTGAGTTTTTGTGAGTAAAATGATTTTCTTGTGAGTGTTTTCTCTGCGTGTCTCTCAGAGCGGCAAATGTATCATTTCCATGCTTTGCAGACCATGTGGTTTTGTCATCAAATCATAGAAAAAAGTAAGCACTTAGAGCAATCGAGTCCCATTGTTGCTCTACATATAGGTAGCCATAAAAAATGTTCTACAGTACTGTTGCCATGTACCATGCCTCCAACACAGGAGTTGAGTATCTCCTTCCTAGAGACCTCGAGGTAGTGCAAAATGAAAATCACCATATGTTCTTTTCACCAAAAGAACATCAGTCTCACATCAATACAAGGCATTCAATTTTTGATAAGCAACAGATGTAATAAACAAAAGAGAAACATAATTTCGATGGTAATGTCAAAATAGAAATCTCTCTCACAGTCTTCTTTGGACACTTCTTGCCCTGTTATGTTTCTTTAAAACAAAATAACTATTTTCACTACCGTTTGTTGACCAAATTTAGTGAAATGTCTCACTCAGATGCTCCAATTAATAAGAGTAATGAAAGCACAAACACAGAAACATTTCAGTTTACGTTATATGACACTAAATATAAGTGTCCAATATAACAGTGTCCAGCAGGCTCTGATTCCCCAGATAAAGGTTAAATATGGAAAAATAAAGTCATATTTTTTTTAACTTTTCACACACTCATTTTAAAGCAAAAGAAATCCAAATTTACTTTCTCGCTATTACTCTGTAAGAATATATTATACTGTAACTGTGTGCTGGAAAATGGTGAATTTTCAACAGAAAACATTAGAGAGTAATGTTTTAAATTTTATTTTATGTTATTTGTACAGGCAATTATCCAATTTATGGATTAATTAAAATCTTGCAAAAGTTTTACTGCTGCTTGTGATTATAAACACAATCTGATAAATCAATATTTACAATATTTGCTAATTTATGCATGCACCTCAAGGGAAAATTTGCTATAATAAAAGGGTTTTTAAATATTTTTAACTGATTTTCTCCAAAATTGAGAGGCCTTCAGAATTTAATGTTAAAAATACTATCAAAAACTAAAATTTCACCAAAATTGTTTGAAATTTGTATCTACCCTTTTGGTACAGATAGTACTCAACGACCTGAATAAGATAAATGAACACCATTTTGCTATATCTTTTGTTGTTGTTTGTTTTGTGTTCGTTTTTGTTTTTTCCTTCTCGTAATAATTAATACATTCCGTGTTCAAATTGTCATTTTACCACCTCAAACGCTTCCTGGCAAGATTCATGCCATCATCATGCTAAATGTACTCTATGAGATGACATGTATGCCTTATTGCTCTATTCTTTTGTTTTTTCAAAAATATTTTTTTTATTTGTCTCCCACGTTAATATTTTTATTAGCGACCATTTGTTCACATTATTTTATTTACAGGTACATGTGCTTTAAATAATGTCATATAAAGTTTTTCAAAAACTCAACTGTTTTCTGTGAAAACTAGCTCCAAATTTTCAAAAACACTCGGACACATTTACAGTATCGCTGAAACGCCATTTTCTTAAAAATAGCTCCAAATTTTTCAAAGAAAATTGCCATTTAGCATGGGGGTTTACTGTTTTTTCGTATTCTTAAAATAATATTTCTGTTCTAAATAAACCCGAAAAATAAAGAAAAATTCAAAAAATGTACTTTGGGCAGCAATAGATGGCAGCTGGCAAGAGTATGTGGCAAATACAAACAGCTAGCTGAGACTAAGGGAAATAGAAAACTAATACGGGAAAGTCCGGTTGGAATAGACAAAGCACTATAATGCGAAGTTACTATAAATCCTCACGAAGTTACGAGTAAACATAATGTCACAAACTCTTCAATGGATCACCTCTACATCCCAGACTGCCATGCCACGCACACTGATTGTCTTAGAGTAGTACCCTGTGCTATTAAAAAATTCAAGGATTCTAGGGATCTGATCACTCGTGAGTCAAAACTAACTTCCCGATAAAAATTAATAGAATCTTCACTGAACATTCTGGGTCACTTGCATACAGCGAGAGAGAAATACAGGGTCTTTAACTTAACTTGCAACCCATGTCTGTAAACACCACCTCCTGTTTTGGCAATTCGGCAATGCATGAAATACCTTTAGCATCCCTTTCACATCTAGCGATCCACAGCAGCATGCCTTAAGATTTCGGAGTGAGAGAATATGGCTAGTTTTAGTTGGGAGAAAGAGAAAGCACTTATTCTGCCCTTGTTAGTCTTCTAAGTACTGCCTCTACACTGAAAAGAGTAAACGCCTGTGTCGTGGCAAAAGGTGGTCATTTTGAGAATTTAGTTAAGAGTCAGTTTTTTGTCATTTTAAGGAAATTAATTTTTATTATTTTCAATAATTATTTATTTACTTCTTATGTTTTATTGGTATTTTTAATAATTTTACATTATTATTGTTATAAATAATGAAGAGCTT
Organism: Gryllus bimaculatus; assembly: GCA_017312745.1. Taxonomy (NCBI): domain Eukaryota; kingdom Metazoa; phylum Arthropoda; class Insecta; order Orthoptera; family Gryllidae; genus Gryllus; species Gryllus bimaculatus. The sequence continues at coordinate 23,291,442 of BOPP01000003.1, forward strand.
GGCTGTAATGTTTCACGAGATATCCGATTTCCTGAGCCAACTTTCATTAAATATTATTGTTACGTTGGTGATTGATAAACAGTCATAACTTCCTTCCACATCTTCAGTATTAATGTTCTGTTTCTTAAGCATACTGAACAGAATCCCCTAAAGAAACGTTTCCTCTCATGCCTCAGCCCACCCCACCCCACCCCACCCACTCGCAGCCCACGTGCAGCGCGAAATGCTTCCGGCGTGTGAGCCGCGTACCTGCCCGCCTAAGCTCTGGAATGGCAAAAACACAGAAACGGGAAAGTTGCTGCAGCTTATGACCTGACGGCCATCTCCTCTACTGTCTCGACGTGCCAGGCACGACTGCCTTGAAAGGTGGGAAAGACACGCGGTTGCCAAATTGCCAAAACAAGAACGAGTGCTCTCAGGCATGGGTTACGTGTTAAGCTGAAGACTCTGTATGTGCCTCATAATCATTTTATAAGTTATAAACTTCTCGAGAAGCGCGTTCATTTATACAAGCAAAGGGGAGAAACAGCATCCATCGCCAACTAGCTGAGTTCTGTTCATGTGTTGCGGCTTCCCCCCTGATCGCCGCTTGCCACTGGCCCGGTGAATTAGAAGCGCACGCACCTTACCTCCCCGGCGAAGATGCCAGAGCTGGGGTTAGAGCAGTGCAGGGGCAGTGGGATCAGTATCGCCGCAAAGATCGGAATAGAGCGTAGAGTGGATACAATATTTTTATCAGGTGGTTCATTGTAATTTTAATTCTCCAAATTCATTAACTCCTCATTTTTGCTTACCCCAGCAGTCTGGAATTTTGCGTGTTTTGCAATTGAACCTCAGAAAATTGAGTTGTTTGAGGAAATCAAAAATGTTTTGAAACTCCAGATATTGCCTTCTCACCAAAGTTTTTTTTTATCCCTATTAAAACGTATGAAAGTCTATTTCTTTATCATTATGTTAATCTGCAATTGTGAATTTATTATTAAAGAGATGTTTGGTTTTTTTTTTTTGCCTATTTTAGCACTTTAAATTGTCTGGTAAAGTTCTGGTCTCTAATCAAAAGAGAACGAATCCCTTCAGGTAGGATAAGAGGAAAGTAATAAACCCGTCTCAGACGCATGGTACAAATTCCCATCCCTGCTGCGAGTGCCTGTATGTTACTCCAAATCGGAGCATACCTTAATGGCTCTGAGCAACTTTGGATTTTTATTTTAGAATATGCTAGCCAAAAGCACTAGATGGGCTCTAACGCCGTATTACCTGCCTTATGTGTCGCAGGGGGCCCAAATTAGCAGTGGGATTTGGAAGTAAAAATACGCTAAAAGATATTGCATGTATGTTCAGGAGCAGGCAGTCTACCGCCGGTGGGACTCCAGGCAGCCCAGCAGCTGAGTGGTGGACCGCAGCAGAACGTGACATTACTGCCGCAGTCGGTACTACAGCTGTGCGAGGAACCAGTCCAGGACGCCGTGGCGCCTACGACGTCTAGTACCCCCGCCGGTCACAAGCGCAAGCAAAAGAAAAAGCACGTTTGCAAAGTTTGCGGAGGTTCTTTCGTTTCGCAATGCGAACTCGACATTCACAATCGCACGCACACAGGCGAACGTCCGTACCTCTGCGACGTGTGCGGTGCTACTTTCGCTAGGCAAAGCCAACTCGCGAGTCACTCGACCATACACACGGGAGAGCGGCCGTATGAATGTGACTTTTGCGGGAAGACATTCCGCCAGAAATCAAACCTAAATTTACACCTGCCCTTACACACGGGAAAGCGCCCGCATCGCTGCGACGTGTGCGGGAAGACGTTCTTGCAGAAGCAAGAATTCACTGAACACAAGAACCTGCACACGGGAGAGCGGCCGCATCGTTGCGACTTATGCGGGATCGCTTTTCGCAGGGCGCATAATCTTAGAATACACAAGTACAGGCACACGGGCGAGTGGCCGTTTCGCTGCGACGTGTGTGGGAAGACGTTCGCCCAGAAAAGCAGGCTCACTCAACACATGCCCGCGCACACTGGCGAACGGCGGTATAACTGCGACGTTTGCGGGAAGTCGTTCGGCTTCCAGCAGAGCCTAGCTATACACCGGCAGATTCACACGGGAGTGCGGCCGCATCGCTGTGACGTTTGCGACAAGACCTTCCGACTGAAAACGTCGCTCGTTGCTCACGTGCGTATCCACACCGGGGAGCGACCGTACAGCTGCGAGTTGTGCGGGGCTCGCTTTCACCAGCAGAGCGGCGTTATGAATCACATGCGCACTCACAACAAAAGTAAACCCCCTTAGACCCTCAGAAACGATCATTTGGCTGTCACGTGTGCTCTTTGCAGCCCCCTCTTATGGGGTGTCTTTCTCACATACAGACCTCATTATTCGAAGGAAACTTTTATGCTCGTTGATTCATATTAGAGATTGTTTGTTCGGTACTGGCCTGAAGTACCTACTTAAGCACTTGAATCACAGTGATCTTTATGCAAGAAATTACGAAGATTTGAAAGTGATGGGCGTTATAAAGCTGTAAATAAGGCAAAATATCTGTGGTTTTAAAAGGATATGATGAGAGTTACAGATTTAAGTCAAAAGACTGGATCTTGTCGTGCAAGCAGTTAATAAGTTTCCAAAATGTTAATATTTGGACCTGTGTGCAGAAAGTTTAGTTCCTTTGTCAATTGTCGTCAATTGGAGTCAATTGAATTCACTTTAAAGTTCGATTTGTGCTCTTTACATTATCAAATGTTGGAAAACAAAGAAATTAGAATGACATTGTGTAGGATTTGTTGAACTGATTCTTGTATATATTTGTGGACAGATTAAATTTTATATATGAAAACAATACGAGTATTTAATTGCCTCTTGTCCCTTATCAGGTACATTTTTCTGTTCATGAGATCCTTTTATCCTTTTCCCTTTTAGCGTATAGAATCTAATGTAATTCAAAAATATCCAGTTTAAGATTTTCACAGAAATAATAGGGTGATGCCAGACTTGGAAAATCGGGAATTGTCAAGGAATTATTGTTTTTAACTGGAATAGTCGGGAAAATGACATTTCGCTGGAAATTTTAAATACATTTAGTTTTGGTTGCTATCATGTAACTAAGGGCATTAGCAACCACTATTATTTGTAATATTTTAAACGTTACATCACAAGCAGAGAATTATGAATTCCAATTTAATTTGGCATAACCAGTAATTTTTGGATATGTATTTTTTCACAGCCTTCAATGGATTGATTGGAGATTCTGGGCGCTTCAACCGCTGAGGTCAGTGTGGGGGGTGGCGGTGATTTTCCCCCGCTGGATGGCGAGATCCGGCATCGACCTACATGCTAGATTGCGTGGTTTCCCCAAACATGTATTTCCCAACAACGGGGACAAGCTCTAAGCCTTTGACTGGTCTTCTCTCATGTACGTAGTGTAATGCGCGTATGAGAGGGTAGAACACTGAAGAGTAAGGAAAAGTCGCGCGCGGTTCGTGGCTCGTTTGTTTAGAGTATTGCTCAGGCATTTGCATGGCGTTCATCGAAGAAACCACGGAAAACTACCGATCAGCCGGCCGCTAGAATTCTCCCGACAGCGACAATTCCAATTTTCTCTGTAGCCACCTCTGGGAAACTAAATATTCTAGAATTACGTTTCGCGCTGGTTACGGACAGTTACACCGCCCCTCGTATGTTTTGACTTCAAAAAATATGGCGGCAACTAGTTCGGCGTGCCTCTTCCAAGAGCGGTGAAACAATAGGGACGGCCACTCTATGTATAGAGCGATTTTTATATGAATGAGCCAAAGTGACAGTTCGCTAAGCAAGTGAACATCACATGTAGTTAAGAAAAGTATCCCTCCGCCGCGGCAGCTGTTCAGCCACGTCTTTTCGTGAAGTATTTGTTTAATGCTCCCGCGAATACATCTCTATACAGAGTTGTTTCGCTGAGGAATAAGCACGTACGCGAATCCAGAAAATATTGAAATTTAATTACGTATGTGGAAAATGTCTTAACATGCTCTCATATTCAGTTAAAGAAAACTGCCAGAGTGTGAATAGAAAGAAAAATTATTTTTCGGGGGGCATTCAAATACCTTTTCTGGGCGTTTCACAGCGAATGACTTATGCAATTGAGCAGTTAAAAGAGTGGTTATTTATAATTATTGCACCCTGACTACCAAAATGCAAGGCTCACGAACACAGCTCGCCACCTTACAATGCAGGAGCTGGAATCACGTGCACCTCAATCAGTATGCATCTCACATTAAAGACTCGATTTTAAAGCAAAGATAATACTGATCACGTAAAATCTAAATTCAATGTAATGTTTAAAAAAATATTTTTTTACAGAAGAGCTCATAGCTCTGCACCTCCTAATTTTAATTATTTCTCGTGGCGCACTATATTTTCGTCGGAAGAGAACATCATAAAAGAAATCGTCGAAGCCATTTACAAATTAGTCAACTGCAAACGGACAAATGAAGGGAGAGTCTAATAGGCCCAAAAACATAACGATCACAGAACCTTCATTTGTGTTGCCAGCACTGTCAAAACGTTCCATTCTTATAAAAACCTCTCTGTAGTATATTGTAGCTCGGATTAAACACATACAGAATGTTTAAAATCCAAAGAATAGACGTTAAGGCAACGAATCAACAGTCTAGTATGCCAAGCTGGATGTCATAGCGCGGTTCATTTGGAGAGGCACGGCCGTAGTCATAACATGCGATAAGTTTGAAGAAGGTATTGAAAGCTGTGATTCTCTGAGAAGAAATGAATCAGTCTCCGACCTAAGCTCATGTAAGGAATCAGTGCGTTAGGAATGTTTGTTTCAATATAGTGTCGGTTATTGGTAAATAGTATTGAAGCGGGTAAATTATTAGTGTTGATAGATTAACATTGTGCAGGTAGTGGTTCGAAGGGTTTAGAAATATTAAATTATAATTGTAATTTTTGTGAATGTAATTTGAGACTCAAGTCAAATAGACTCCGTATTTCCGAAGGGATTTATGACAGGACAGCTCCTTAGATGGGGAGGATTTTTTATATACGTCGGCTGGAGAGAGGCGCCACATTATTATTATTATTATTTTCATGAGTTTTGGCGTAGATTAATTATAATAATAATGTTTATTGAGTCACATATTCCATTACAATCGTGTATGTCGAGTCAGTATAGTGTCTGGGTGGAGAGAGCGAAGTTACATTACTGTTCAGGAGCAAAACAAGGAGCCATCTCAGCATTTGGTCAAGGAACCAGGTAAACTGAACAAAACCTGATCGAGATGGGGTCGTTGGATTATAATACAATACTTGCTACAGATAGATTAGGATATTATATAGTAGATAATTATTTTTGGTAGCAGATAATTTAACATTTCACGGTGTTATTGTCATTTTAATGCTACTATTTATATTAATAATATTAAAAAATGCATATCAATTCTGTGAGCAACTACATCAGATTTAACAATATTAGTACATTCTATATTTAAAACTTGAAATGGTGAGGAGGAGGAGCGGCAGGTTTTGACCAGTTTTTTTTTTTATTTTTCTCTTATTTCAATTTGTACACGTAGTTCTGCTGCAGCACCTAATGCATCTAGTGAATCCAGAGAGAAACATATTTCTTTTTTTTTGGTCACGCATTCTCCTATGTCATAGGATGCGATATGCCAGTTCTTTTTTCTTTGCTTCAGCACAAAACAGTTAACATGAAACAGAGAGTCTAATGGGATAAGAATTTTTTTATTTATATTTTTAGGGTACTTTTTTGATAAAGTGTAGTTTCAGAGTGGGGAACATGTAGGTTATCCTTCTGACGAGTGTTGTAGTTGTGTACATCGGAATTTAAAGTAAAAGTGTCTTTGTTTTCCATGAGAATTTTTTTGTGAAGACCACTATTTCAAATATATACATGCATGGTAGTGGGAAAATCCTTAGTCTATTTAACAAGGGTTTGCAAGACTTCAGCTATTGAGTGCTTGTCATTGTTCGCAATATTCATTTTTGGATGATAAATGTTCGAGTGCTTTCAGGGGCATTTCCCCAGAATATTATTCCATATTTTAGGTGTAAGTGCACATTTGCAAAATACATTGTTCAAAGTGTTTCAATGATGGAGCTTGACCTGAGGGTGTATAGGGCTTAGCAAGATTTGGTGAGCTTCTTGTTAAGATTTGAGATGTGAGCATTCCATTTTAGGTGTTCTTAAATTGTTTGAAGGAAGGAAGGTAGTTTCATGAGATATCGTTGCAGTGTTATTGTTTATGAGCAAATGCTGTGAGAGTTTTTCTTCAGATCGGGGATTCATGAAATTTAGAAATACTGTTGTGCTGGTGTTTATGATGATTTCGTTGTCTTGAAACCGTTTTACTAGTGCTTTCAATGTTTCGTGAGTTTCTTTTTCTAATAATTGTTGTGTTTTTGCTTTAATGATTATGTTTGTGTAATCTGCAAACAAAATTATTTAGTTATTCCTTAAAGCCATAGACATTTTACATCATTTATGCATGTAAGGAATAGCATTGGCCCAAGGATGAATCCTGGCGGGACTCCACAATTTATCATTTAGAAAAGCACACAAGCTTGGCGGGAATAGGAAGACTTCGTGAGTATAGTAAAGAGATGTATACCACTGAGTTGTAGAGATTGTTAATTTCGAATTTGCTATCAATTCAAAATTCAAAACGATGAAAAATTGTGCCGGTCCATTCGGACGCGTCATAGCGATTGCTAAAAATGCAATAAGATTTATTAAAAAGAAACAGTCGAAGGTGTAAGGGTGGAAGTACAAAGTGTTTATTTCTACAAAAGTCCAAGAAACTATGCTGGTAGCAGACCAGGGAAGAATATATAAATAAAGAACCATTTAGAAAGTATACACAGTCATTCGAACTCTGGATTATTATATAATGAAAATGATCGGGCATGAATATGATCACGTGTTATTACTGCATTCCCGAATGGGCCGTACTGAACTAGGACTAGCCGTGTGTCGAAAAAGCCCGTGACTCAGTTTTCTGTTACGATTGATCCGTATTTTCGACACACTCAACACAATGCAATATACCTAAACAAGTTTTAATCTTACAGGAAGAGAATTTGTACTCGTGGTAAAACTGTCGTGATCATGTAAGGGGGTCAAAACAATATAATATTGCCGCTTAGCACTTATCGAAGTAATCAACTTAGAAATCATTTTAGAAGTGACAAAAAAATCAAACTGATTGCGTTCAGCAAACGTAACATTTTTTACAGGAGATATTTAGGGAGCTGAACACAAATATTTTAACTTGTCTTGAATATGTAATAAAATTACAGCAAAACTTGAAAAGTAAATGTCTTGAATGTAAATGTAGCTTCACTGTGCGCACGTTTTTTTCAACTCCTTTTGCTTGTAATAGTAGGAGGAGAGGTCAGGGCGAGTTACTATTTTGTTAGCAATGCAGAAAAATCATACTTGCAATTCGTTTACCGATCCAAATAAGTATCCTATTACTCTGAAACGAAAATGTCTATTTTTTTCAAATATTGCTAATGTTACGAATTTTTAATTTTTTTATTTATTTATTTTAAACTTTTACTCATCTCTCCACTATTTATTGTTAAAATGACTGGAAGGGATTCTGGAAATCAAGAAAACGTGTGCAGATAATATTTTCCCCCACTGAATTCATATCGTTTGATGCCATTAATGTCATTGTATAAAAATTAATTTTAGAAATCATATTCATTCACTTGCCCAAGGTTAACGTTTGTAGGAAGCTTCACCTCTAGCTTGATAACAAAAACACAGCACCACAGCTTAATTCTTTATAATTTAATTTTAAATTTCAATTTATTAAAATAATTATCCAAAAGTAAATATTTAGAGGGAATTTTCACAGTTACGTAAATAAGAACAAAACAATCAATTCTATAACACAAATAATATTTTATGGCAAAATTTGTTAGATGTTTAGCACAAAAACATCATTACAGATATTTTGGTAACAGTTCCAAGGACACAATTTTATTTATAAGCAAATTTACTTATTCCAGAAAAAAACATTACACTTTAATTGTAACAACATTTCTATGTCATCATAGGGGATAATTGAATGTGGCAAAAGCAAAATATCAACAGTAATAAAAAATCCAGTACAATAATACACATTACTGATAACAACCTGCAACCCCGACTTACATGTTTCAAAACTTCTGATCATGAACAAGCCACAAACTTGGCAAGGTTTGAAATTTTAAAATATTTTTAAAAATTGTTCTGTAGTCATTTTAGTGTTTTACACTTCAGTACCCTCCCAATGATTATATAAGAAGGTTTTTAGTCAATTTGAAAATATAAATAATTTTCAATTAAAAAAATCGTTGAAATATGACTTATCTGATTTCATTCCATATATTTTATAGGTTTACTGATTGAATGGTCTTAAATTTAAGAATTATTTTTCAACTCAAAATATCAAAATTGCTTTTAACAACAAAAAACATAGTACGTCTTAATATGGTTTCATTGTCATAACTCAAAAAAATGTATTTTGAATATGGTAAATTAAAAGCGTTGTCTGGTATCAAAAATTTGTTTTGCTAATGATCGGTTCGATTGCGTAGTGATCATCCTCAGAGCTAAAATTAGAATTATCGAAATAAAATTATATTAATGCATGAATTATAAAAATTTTGGGATAAGTTAATACAAAATATAGATATTGTATTCCAGATGTGTAAGCAAAGAAGGTCATACATACCTTGCAGCTTCCGAGTCGTAAACTAAGTTCTGCTGTTTTAGAGTGCGTCTTGTTTAAAACCACAGAACTTCGTTTTCGGTCCGGTAGCTGCAAGTAAGCTGTTGATACTGTTACCTGATGAATGTGATTACTACGTCGAGCGTTATAGTTATAGACATCAGCGTTTGTTGAAAATATAATCCCGCCCTTATGTAAGTCATTTTTGACAAAAACCACTGGTTCATATTTCAAGAGACAAGATAATGGTAAAATACCTAGATTAATAAAGAGAGGCTTACAAGAATCACGTTTTCTTATTATTCGTACAATTATGTTTTGTAATCTAAAAGTCTGGGACCTATAAGATTATTTTCCAGAATATTATGCCATATCTGAGGCGGGAATGAACATTCGCGAAATATACACAACGAGCAGTATGAAGGCTGATTGAATTTGAAAGAATTCTGAGTATAGCATACAGAATTTAATTTAGTATTCAGTTCATTTAAAAGCATGTTACATTTAAGGTTTGACTGAATTGAAGGATCTAAAAATTTTGTTACCTTAATATGGGACACTGTTCATTTTCATCGGAGTACAGAACTATTTATTTGAAAGGGAAATCTGTATCAAAACCGTTTTCTTTTCATTTATTATTAATTTATTATTACGTAATCAATTTGAAATATCTGATATTGTATTATTTACGGTTTATTTATTATAAAGAGTATTCGTATAATACGAGAAGAGAACAGTTCTTCCGTTTCTAATCGTGGAGGGCATATCGTTTACGGATAGTAGGAAGAGAATAGGGCCTAAAATCGATCCCTGCGGGACTCCACATGCAATTGGCAAAGAATTGAATTGAATTAATGCCTAACTTTCAAGATATTCAAGAATCAGAAAGGTGTATACAAAATGTTCCATTGTATTCGTAGGCTCCGGCGGCCGAGGTCATATTTTTGAAGAAAGCCACAACACGGAGGCCGAGACGTCAACTCGATCGACTGAGACGCGGCTCATCGCAGACAGCCAAGAATCCCAAACATTCCATTATTCCAGAAAGGTATTTCTACTGTTCGGATTAATTGGGCAGTTTAACATGAAATATTATATTATTAATGATTTAAATGATTCATAAAGGCATATTATGTTCGTTTCTTTTGAGATGTCCTAAAAATTATATGATTTGTAAAATGTTAATTACATTATTCATGAAAATCAATTATCTCGAGATTTTAAAAGAGCCGCCTCGTTCCACCAATCACAGCGCAGATACTACCATGGCTGGTGAACGATTTCAACGATTCAACAATGATTCAACGAATCAGACTGAAAAGTATGTAATCGCACTATCGGTTCAATCAACAGTTGGAGCCCCTCCCGGATGCCATCACTAGTAAACTAAGTTTAAACAACAGTATAAATACCCTCTCGGGTTAACCTCCCTTTTTTAATAATACTGCATAATATTAAAGGTACCGTACTATACAGTACATATACTGTGATAAAACACGTGGATTGTCAACTCTGGCATTCCACACGAGCCAAGTCGCTTTGTGTAATAATGTTGTGAAGGAGGATGTATACAAATAATTATGCAAACATATACAGAACATTGCTTTGGAAGCATAAGCCCTGATCATTTTGCGTACATTGCGATTTAAACTTTTAATAATTTATATAATGCACTCAGTGTGAAAGCCTATATATGCCAAGGTACTCTGCGTTACTTCTATTACTACTAGTAAATTGTTTATTTTTTATTGTCATTGAAAATATTTATATAATAGTGAGGTAGGTTGATATAGATAGATTTATATTGCAGCTACAGTACAAACGCGTGAAAATAAAATTCTTCCTATAACATTCTTTTTATAAGATGTGGTTTTCATATTGTTTTAGGGCAATTCAAGCATGGCTGAATCAGTTGCGACTGTGAGTTGGATAGACCACACCAGTGAACTTGCTACAGAATTTAAAAGTTTTTTAGACAACAGTTCTTTTGTTGATTGCACTATATCTGCTGAGGGTCAGAGCCTGCAAGCACACAGGCTAGTTTTATCTGCATGCAGTCCTTACTTTCATGTAAGTAAAGTGTTTTAATAATTATTTTTTCTCTTTTGTTTGGCTCTTTTTTTCTAGTTTTTTTTCTTTTAGAGCAGAAAAATAGATTGAGAGATCAAATATATCTTCTAAGTATCATCAGTGGTTAACATTTTAACAACAATCTTTCTAAATTTGGGCATTTTGAGATGATACTCAAAAGATATGTCTGCCAACCAAGTCAGTGATAGATATTGCTGAAATGAACTGGAAATTTGCCAAACTTATGGATCACGGTTTTATAAGCTTTAATGCAGATAAAGATTTTTTTTTTTTCATTCATTTATAATGGTACACATCAATTTTTTAGAGACATTGTAAAAATATTTATTGGTTAAACAAACTTGTCAACCCTTACATACATTTTTCAAACTTTTCTGCCACATTTTGGGGCACGTTGTGGCTCCATCATCAGGTATTAACTGTAATATACAATTTTTACTTTTTTCGTTTGACATGAAAAGTCACCATTTTTTAGATATGTAGTCATAACTTTTATCCATCGATATGTTGCCTGTTGGTTATTAACGGAAGCATTTCATGTTCCGAACTCCTTTTCTTGATATTAATTATGAGGTTTGTGTTGTTGTTTTTTCCAGTGATTTACCATTTAAATATCTTTTGCTTCGGTTTTCAGGGCCATATGCCATCATGAATACATGTTTATAACTAATGAGTTCATGTTCATCTTTTTAAGTACATTTCATGATTTTATCTTGTTTTTGTTCTTTAATGATCATATTGCTTGCTGGGAACAATAGTGAACAAACTTCAAAATAGCTGTTACGAGATAATTGCATTTGAAGTTTTCCCATTGTTGTTCTTTTAAATTTGCACTAAAATGACACAGTGGTACTTTCTAGCAGACACAAATATTGAATTGAATTGAGTTGAATTGAATTGAATTGAATTGATGCCTTATTTTGCGTGTGAGACTCGGGCCATGAGGCCCGCTCTTCCATCTGACCATTCAAATATCGCTGCGCTCCTGTCACCCACTTGCCGAGAAAGAAGGTATTTCTTGGGCGATGAAACAGGCAATTTGAATTTAGCTCAGAGGCATCATTTAGGCTTGAGGATCATTTACAGGCATGTAAATCTAAAATGGGACAGCCAGCTTTACTTCCCCTGCAAACAATGCCATTAGATTATTTTGCCCTTAAAAATCCACGGCTTCAATCGGGTTTGGACCGCCAACTTGGGGTATAACAGTCCGATACGCTAATCATTAAACCATTGCCGCCGTCTATAATATTCTAATTTTGTCACGCATGCATGATAAAAGAATGCCATTTACAAACACTTTGACCTGCTCATTTTCTCCGATTTTAGAGTTTGGTTCTCAGTGTACACTATGATTTGGGTCCTGTTCTTAGAGTATTTTTAGTTTTGAACTTCTTATTCCAAAGTACATTAGAATATTTGTTTCATCCAACTGGTTGTAACATATGAAATGGGATAAGTAATTTTTATATAATACAGCACAATAGAATAGTACCAATATAATAAAGAAATATAACAGACCCAATAGAAGCATATTTAACATTATACATCCTTTACACAAGCAATCCTTCAACCCTGTATATCCAATTATATCTTTAAAATACTTCTTGAAGACGACCAAGGCATACAATGACAGCATCAGCACAACTGCAGCCTAGCCCACATTTTAGGGGGTTTGGGGTGACTGTGGTAATCACACCTTAATTTACTTAACTTCAGTGTGTAAAAGTTTCAGCATGTTGTCATAAAAACTATTTTCAGTAATTTCAGAAAGTGATATTATTGTAGCCAGCTTACGAATACATTACTTTGTACAGTAGTGGCATATGTGGTGTAGGTCGTTCTTTTGTTGAAACACAATAATATTTGTTTATTTTGTTAATAAAAAATTAATTTAGCTTTGGATCTATTCATAAATAACATTAATAGTTAATTCGGCCAGGATTATAAAGAAGAAAAATTAAATGACTCATCGATTTTGTTATACGTACCGGTATATAACATCTATTCTAAGTAGATTTAAAAACTTCTGTAGAACAGAGTGCAGAAGTAGTGCCTATTAATGAAAATTGTAATGCCTGTTTTTATTAAAATAAATCTTGCAATCTACTTCTCAATAAATCATTGTTGTGATAATGGCTGAACGTTCATTATGATAGTACAAACGGAAGTTCGGTATGGAAGATGTTATTTTTACATAAAATGTATTTCTCACATATCTTTTTTATTCCTTATATTATAACAAAGAACAAGTGATTTCTTTGTATAGAGGTGAGAATTTCACAAACATTAAAGTTTCATAAATGTATGTACATGGTATTGGTAGTATATGAAGTGTTTTAAAAAGTTTTCTACTATTAGTTTCTATGAATGTTGTTTTTGATTGATTCCAAACTTTGAAAATAATTTAACAAATCTTTCATATTTTTGGTGTATGCCATGATGTTGTTAGATTTAAGTTGTAAAGAGTCATATATTTTTTTCCCATGTTCTATCTTTATAACTGTATTTCTATATTTGTGTACCCCATGATGTTGTTGGACTTAAGTTATATATAGTCCTGTATTTAGGGTTTCCTGCTGGATTTTTATTAGGTCAAATAAATAAATAAAGAGCACCTTCCCCAGTTGTTATCAGCATTAAAAGTGAAACCATGTTTTATTTGTTAATAAAACATGCATGTTATAATTGAGCACCTCCGTGGAAGAACGTTGAATACAACAATTTAATTGAAAATGAGATTAAGGTGAAATAACATTGAATTTAGAAGCCTTCATTTTATAGCTTAGTCAGTTGGTACCATCGTGTTTATGTTGGCTTCTGAGGAAAAAAGGTTGGTTGTTGTGACAAATGGCTGACGGTAGGGAGTGTAAGTTATCACCTTCGATGATGAATAACATGAATTTGTTAAAAAAGAGGACGGTTTGCTTCGATAAATGGGAGCTTAATATTAGAAAGATGACTAGAATCAGTGAGAAGGAATATTTCAATAGAAAAGGAAAGAATTTCCCTTTAAAATGTTCTATTGAGATAAGTGGAAGAATGTTGGTTGATGTTTTGCAAACTGCAGTTGTGTGTTCTTGAATTTATAGGAAACTACTCGGGAATACAATAATAAACATTATATGCAATTAATATTTATAATAAACAATAATATTTGTTATTATTATATTTATTGTAATAAATTATAAAAAGAAAATGAAGCCAACATTCTACTTCAAATGTCATTTATTTAATTCCAATTTTTTTTAATATAAAGTTGTTGTTTATTGTGTTCCCAATTCAATTTAAAATGTTTGCTATTTTAAAAGAAACATTTATAACATTCATCATTTTTCCATGGGGAAAAATATTGGTTGCATAGGGCAGTAAGTCATATTCAACTTTCTTTCATTGAAGGCGCAGCAAAACACCAAACTTTATGAAAAATTACTCTACCAACAGTATTTTATAAAAGAAAACATAATATTTCCTACAGTGCATGTGTTTTGCTTATTTAGAAAATTCTTATAAAATTATAACACTAAATAATCATTTTTTTAAATTCCGTTAAAAGATGCCCTACTCCCACATCCAAATTCTTTCATAAAGGTACTCAATTCTTGACCCTAGTAGTACGAAGAGTGAGCAATTATTTCCCAGCTTTATTGTTTTTATTTTAATAATAATGTATTTAAAATTTAAAACATGATGTAACACTTCTACTTGTTACGAACATGGTAAAGTATCACTACAGCCCACATTCATATTCTACATTATCACAACAATAAACTATTAGGGACACATTATGTAAACTAGTAGTGAGAGATAGTAAATCAGTGCTGAAAATGTCTATGATATTTTGATATACTTTTGTTAAAATTTGCTTCTTTATTTTAAATCAAAGAGCCTTTAAACCATCAGATAAATAATTATTACTTTACACAAGTGTACATACACAAGAAAGTAAAAATTAATAACATCCAATACTAATTATTATTATTATTATTATTATTATTATTATTATTATTATTATTATTATTTTCAAATATCACAAAATGTTTCAAAGTTGTTGATCGAGCATCCTTTGTTCAGCAAAACGGTTTTGATATGTCACCATAATGCGGTAGTCAATCAGTGCTTTAGGTCTGTGAAGTGATGGTTTCAGAGAAGCAAAATTAATCTTTCTTACCATTCTTCTTCTGCATTATTCTTTATAGAAGCTGTTTTGTGAAGAGACTGAAGATCATCCACTTGTCATCCTCTTAGATGAATCATTTCAAAATCTGAAGGCAGTGATTGAATTTATGTACCTTGGGGTAACACAAATTCCAGAAGCCAACTATAGAGCATTTGTGACTCTCGCTAAGTCGTTGGAGGTCAAGGGACTAAGTCAGCTTTCTGTATGTAAAGCAGTGGTAGATTTTGTAGTTTTTACTAAAAAAAAAAAAAATGTATTTCATGTGTTGTTTTTTCTTTTTCTATAAAGAGCAACCCACCCGCCAGTACTACTGCCCCTAAAGATCCATCTGTGAAGAATCAAGTCACTGGTGAAGTTAAAGGCAGTAATGCTACCCAAAACGTCAGCTCTGAAAATGAAAAGTCCCTGGAGGGCAAGGGACCAAGTCAGGTTTCTGTATGTAAAGCAGTGGTAGATTCCGTAGTTTTTACAATTAAAAAAAATAATTATTTCATGTGTTGTTTTATGTTTTTCCATAAAGAATAACCCACCTGCCAGAACTACTGTCCCTAAAGATCCATCTGTGAAGAATCAAGTCACTGGTGAGGTTAAAGGCAGTAATGCTACCCAAAAGGTCAGCTCTGAAAATGAAAAGTCCCTGGAGGGAAAGGGGCCGAGTCAGGTTTCTGTATGTAAAGCAGTGGTAGATTTCGTAGCTTTTACAATTTAAAAAAAAAAAATTTATTTCATGTGTTGTTTTATCTTTTTTCATAAAGAATAACCCTCCTGCCAGTACTACTGCCCCTAAAGATCCATCTGTGAAGAATCAAGTCACTGGTGAAGTTAAAGGCAGTAATGCTACCCAAAAGGTCAGCTCTGAAAATAAGAATTCTCAGAAGATTGCTCAGCATCTAAATGGCAACACCGACCCTGTGGACACACATTCTCCTGTTTCATTTAAAGGAAATAGTGCATTGTGTGAACTAAGGCCAAAATCGGCGATGAAGAGAAAATCAGTGGACACACATTCTCCTGCTTCCTTTAAGGGAAATAGTGCATTTCGTGAACTGAGGCCAAAATCAGTGAAGAATACAAAGTCTGTGATTTGGCCTTCACAAGGACAAGAAAGTCCTCAAGGTAACGATGATACATCCAGAGCCATGGAAAAATCTGTGGAACACGAAATTTTATTTAAATCATATTTTAATGCATTTGGATTACTGGAATAATGGAAATTTAAAAAATACAATTGTATAGCAATTATGTCAGTCATTTAGAAATATGGCACCACAAAGTGCAGAAAGAACTCGTCTTCTCAACCATCACATCGCATTATATTCAGATTTAAACGTCTTGGCACTTTGAGGTCATTAGCTGCCCAAAGATGGGGACACTGACATTCAATCAGGAGCTTTGTTTCAACTTATGTTTTTGGAATTGAAGCTCCTGATTGGATGACAGTGTGCCCCTCGCCTGTCAGCTCATGATCCTGAGGTGTCACTACATTTAAATTGGAGTTTAACAAAACAAATTCAGATGCCTTGCTTTGTTAGCTCCCAGGACTTAGAAACATTGATTGCCTATATATCTTTCTAGCTGAACTGTTGCCACCCACATATCGACCAGATGACTTCACAAAATTGCTTATGAATGTGCTTTTTTTCACATTCATAGCTGTGAATCACGTGGGATTTTTTCTTCTTCTTTTTTTCCCTTGTGTATTCCAACTTGACCACGTGTGCATCCTGCTTTAGCAGGTGCAAGTACCTTTCTAGGGGAGGGGGGTCAGCATTTTAGCTGAATCCCTATTTTTATCATCCAAGGTTGTTAGCCCTGGGGGTATGGACGATGAGATGATGATGATGAGAGATGAAAGGATGGCACACACAGGCGTATACAAATACACCTATGCCTGAGGTGGGACTCGAACCCGCTGTTTTCTGGTCTGACACCGCTGCAGCACCACTGCCCTAACAGTCCTGACAATCTCGGATTCATTACTTAAATTTTGTTTGCATATTTTTCAGATTCCTTGGAGTTCATTTAAGTGCAAAAGAATAGAAATTACACATTTCATTGTGCTTCAGGTACATTTTTAACGTCATAATTGTAAATATTATGAAAAGATTTATTTTCCAAAATACATCATTTTTGATTTTCAATTTCTCTAGCTTAAAATGCTTGAAATACATGCAAGTTTTCAGGGGAAAACTTTCAGCAATGGTTATTGATAATTAACCATAATATAGCTGTTCAAACTTGAAAATTCAATTTTTGATTTTTGAAGTTTTTTATTGATGCACATAAAACTTATTCATTAATTTTGTGATATATTATTTATTTATATAAAATTTTATATTTATTTATTTGCATAAAATTTTAAATTTATATAATAATTAAAAACTATCATTAATTGTGTAATATATTACAAATTTTATTATAACGTGTGACCTACGAAGGTAAATTTAACCTACATTCATTTCAAGCATTCAAAATAATGGTTATTATAATTTTTTTTTTTATAAGTAATATTATTTTGAGTTAAACCTATTACACGATTAATATTTATGTAAATTGTTTATAACTGAATTAACTGTCTGCAATCACATTTCTTTAGTTCATCACATTGAATTGAAGAGAGAGAAAAGTAACTACATCAGTGCTGATCGACTCCAAATGGTGCACAGTAGAAGTAAATTGTTTGAAATATTGATTTTAGCATTTTCAACACTACCTGTATGTACTAGATGTGGTTAGATGTTTTGTTCTTCAAAAATTTGAACTGGATAATACATTTAAAACTGTGTTGCAATAATATTTAATATGGAGCGAAACAAAAAATCTTGTTTGCTAAACAATTTGGCATCGAAATGTTCTGAAGAAGAACAGGTCAAAATAGTGAATTTGTTTTCCATGAAAGAATGGGACTTGATGCAGCAAAGATCTAGAATGAATGTAGAAAGATTGTTTGAATCGTGAAAAGATGTTATTGCCATTTTAAAGCAGTGTGAAAATTTCTGTTGTGATCCATGACGGTAATTTGAGGGTGCTGTTGGTTGGTAATTTGGTTGGTTGGTCATTAACTCAGAATTTGACACAAGTATCATGCTGATTTGCCAGAAATTGGGGAAGGAAAAAAAAAACTTAGTAGACAAAGCCAAATAATTATGGATGATGATGTCCTTCGACTCCCAGAAAGACCTGTAAAGGAAGACTTCGATTTCCTGAGACCCGATGCAAGTGGTAACACGTCAAGTATCTATAGAAACGAATCTTGCAACAGATGCCAATTACAAAATGAATATCTCCATCTGTATTTTATTTTATTTTATTTTAGAAAATTAAAAAGTTTTTCCTTTAATTACTCTAATTTTCAATTTTAGATTTTTTTCAGACAAGTGAGTTTGAAGTGCCACTAAATGTTTTGTTACCAACAATATGAATGACATACTTGTAGAGAGAGAAATTATTTCTCAATTGAAAGAAAAGTTTGAACAGTCTGACACGATAAAAGACCAAATTATGATATTGTCCGTGTTACTTTCTTCTTGGTCTGTGTCAAAAATCCAAAAAAGTTTGATGCTTCCAGTTATTTGATAAAAAAAACAACAGTTGCTCAAAAAAGAAGGCATATTATGTATTCCGAAACCGAAATTAAAAAATGTGTTACCACAAGAAAGTTTGGATGGACACTTGATTGCGTAATTGAATTCTATTCATATCAAGAAAAAAGTCATGAATTGCCTGGGAAAAGGATTTTGTGAGCATTCAAGTAGCTGGAAAGGAGTTCATAAAGTGACAAATGATTTTGTAGAAGATTTAATTAATAAATTGGAAAATCTTACAATACATAATTATATTGCAAATAGGCAGTCCAAGTTCTTTCGTTTTACGAAAGAAAACCTTGGGGATGGAGAAGTTTTGCCTGTCACTGATTTTTCTGAAAATTATTCATTCATTAATCAAGATTGTATACTGAAAGTGTAATGAAATAACTCACAAGCTGCAATTCATTGTTTCGTGTGTTACTTTCAATTCACCAATACAAATATTGTGAAACCTTGACCTTATTATGAAACCCAAACACCTCAACAGATGTTTGATTGGAGCAAACAATATATTTCTTAAATAACAATAAGCTTTACATTGAATGAAGAAATGGCTAAACATAACCTGCAATTAGAAAAACGATTTGAATGTGCAATTTACACACAAGGCATCAGAAATTATCGCACAAGGAGGGCGGTTTGATACTTTCAAAATCATTCATTTTCTGAAGATGGACTATGTATTTATGATTTGGAAACCTATAATGAAACTATGGAAGACAAAACAACTGTAACCAGGTAAAAATTCTGTAAATAATTGTATAAATTATGTGTTTAAAATCCAAGTATTTATACAATTTTAATTTATTACAAAGGAAGGAGAAAACAAAAAAAGTACTGAGCTGTAATCATGAAATTAGATATACTGAATTATTATTAATCTGTTATTACTAACAGTTATTTATTTTTATATTGATAATTAAACACATGTATTTCTAAATTTGTAATGTATTTGATATAATGCTCGTTATCTTACACTTTTTGCAACATTGAATTTAGTTCAACTGTATAGCAGTTGGACTCTACCTCCACTGATGTAGGTATGTTATATCTCAAAATTAATGAATAAGTTTTATGTGCATCAATGAAAAAACTCCAAAAATCAAAAATTGAATTTTCAAGTTTGAACAGCCATATCAAGGTCAACTATTAATAACCGTGCTTGAAATTTTTTCCCTGAAAACTTGTATTATATCACACATTTTAAACTAAAAAACTTGAAATTCAAAAATGGTAATATTGAAAATTTTTCACAGTTTTTAGAATTACGATGTTAAAAACGTACCTGAAGCGCAATGAAATGTAATATCTATTGTTTTGTTCTTAAATGAACTCCAAGGTATCTGAAAAATATGCAAACAAAATTTTCATAGAGAATCTTAACATTACTTTTTATTTACATCAAATTGTATAAGATAGAATTTTTTCATAGTGTTACCACAATACAAAAACGTGTTTATAGCTAATTTGGAGATTGTTGTGAATTTTGTTTGGTGAATATGAAAAGAATGACCCAGTACATAAACCTGCTGTGTGAAAAAACAGGTGGTTATGCCAACTTTCATGGAGATTGATGGAGTTAACCGCTCTTATGTATACCAACATCCATGGCGTGTACACATGTAAAAAGGGATAAGTCACGTTTTTGTCTAAAACAAGTATGCAAAGACATCGCTTTACTAAGAAACTATCATTGTGTCTCAGGGGAGAAGTGACATTTCAACTTTGCCCTTAAACTTTATTGGCAGAATTGAAGTGTCACTTATCCCCCCAATACACAATGATAATATTGTAGTTAGGCAGTGTCCTGGCATAATCACTTTGGATATAAACTTGACTTATCCCCTTTTACATGCATGCCTGCCATATATAGATTATACAGATGGAGATTTCTAATTTGAGATGTGAGGACATGATACAGAAATACATTTATGTATTCATGAAAAAATAGTTTTTAAAAACCTAAATTTAAAAAACCCATCCTATATAATAAATTGATGTATATTATTACATTAAATTTAAAATATTTTATCCATTGAAATGTTCATTTATTATGTTGTGTACCTAGGGGCCCTGTATCTCCAAGTTCAGCCTGGTTTATATACTGCAATTTCGGGAGCAAGCAATCAGTTGCTGGTTAAAAGTAATGAATCCTTGCCAAAAACTTTCACAAGCCAAATGGGTATTGGGACTGCGCCTAGTCAAGGACAAGTTTTCCTGATCTCAGGTATGTTAACTATTAAGATTTATAGTGTTAGCAATTTCACAAAAGATTCTCAGAATACGGAAAAATTGAAATGTATGGAGAAATAAAGGTGTTTAGTCACTTTTTTATAACTTTGCAAGAGCACATTTTGAAGCATTTTGAACAAAATCCAATTTAAAGTACTTCAAAATTTTGTCAGTTAAAAATATTGGAAGAACTTCATGTAATTGTATGTAGAGAAAATTACTAATGTATTTCAATTTAAATATTTTAATTTCGAAGAGTAAACATCACTGCAAACTTTTCTTTTAATTAAGGTGCTCAAGCACATGTTTTGATGTCCTTAATTTATCCAATTGTGGACAATGTAATATTTCATAAAGAAATCCATAATAACTAATGATGCTGGAAGGGCACATACATTTTTGCTATTTTTATAACTTCTGTAATTTTTTAAAATCCAGAGTGTTTCATGAAAAAGAGATCAGTGCCTTCCTTTTAAGCGTCCTAGTTGTTCTCTCTGTAGAAAAAATTTGGATCAATTTTTGTGAAAATGTTTTTCATAATTTGGATCAACTACTCGCAGAAATTGTGTGAAAACTACTCACTGTTTCAAAAAAATTGTACATTACCTTTTTGTACTGATTGAGTTTTTAATACAGTTTTTTTAAGATAAAACACTCTTTTATCAAATTAGTAGTTACCTTTTTGCAACTTTTAGAAATAGTGAGTTCTCTGGAAATGAGACTAGTGCCACTTTTTTTTTAATTCTTTAATATTGAATTGATGCCTTATTTTACGTGGCACAACTCAGGCCATCAGGAGCGCTCTTCTGACTGACTATGCACATTTTGCTATGCACCTTTCACCCACTAGCGAAGAAAGGGAGGTACCATGCAGGGAGGGCAACAGGCGATTTTAATTTAGCTCAGAGGTTTCATTTAGGCATGAGGATCTTTTACATGCAGTAAATCTACTAACATGGGATAGCGAGCATTACTTTCCCACCGAAGGAAGAAGTATGAAGGTTTTTTTCGCCCTTAAAAATCCATGGCTTCGATTGGTTGAAACCCAATTGAAGCCGTGGATTTTTAAAGGGCGAAAAAATCTTTCGTACATCTTGGGTTTTGTGAGTTTCAACCCACAAACGTAGGTATAACAGTCTGATATGATAACCGTTACACTATCGCTGCCGCTAAATATGTAGGAGGAGAAACTTTAAAAATAAAATTTGGAGCAGTTTTTGAGAAAATAATTGTTTGAAAATTGTCTGAGTCATGCAAAATAATGTGAAAACTACTCATATTTTTGAAAATTTTTGTACATGACCTTATTTTAAGATCTGACTTTTAATATCAAATTTTACCAAGGAAGAATTCAGAGTGTTTTGTATTTTGAAGTTGGAATATTCACCAATTCTGATCTTTTGCATTTCTTATGCAGTGCTTATGTTTAAAGTTTATTATTCATAATGCCTCCCTCAATTTATGCCAGTAAGTGCTTGCAAACCAAACTTATGTAAAGAGCAGCATTAGCAATGACTAGCATATCCCAGCATATTATGCTTACCCAATTAAAATTTGAGAAATGGTACATGACTTAAGTAATATCAGCACAACCTCTCTTGACTGATGACCTTGCTTATCCCTCTCGTAAGCAATAAACAGTTGAAGGCAGCAAGCACTGACGACAACATTCCAAACATTAAAACTTTGTTGATGCAAAACTGAAGCTAGTGAAAGGTAGTTCTTTGAAAGTCAAGAACTTCACTTCAAATTTATTCTCAATAATATTTAAAGAAATGGCTGAAGCAGGTCCAGGTCATTCCATGGAGGCGTCTAAAACTCTTGAGAAAGTTAAGGAGACGTATACTAGTGGCAAATGCAAAATAATCAAAAAAGTCGTGAGTGCTTGTGAAATGGAAAAGGGGAACAAGGGCCTGTTTCCTGTGAGTAACACTTTAGATGACACTTCAGGTTATATACTGGAGCTTGTATTTCCACAATTCATAGAATAAAAACAAAATGAACCAATAACCTTTTACAATACCTAGTAATTCTGTAAAATTCCAGGTATTGCCCCGTAAAGGTAACGTTCAAGGTAAACAATTTATCATAGTCATTGTAATTATATTATTTAATTACTATTTCCACCAACTTAACACAGTTGTAAGAAAGGCTGATTTATTATAAGATTTTAAAAAAATGATTGCCTTGTCAGTTACTCTTTTGACTGTCACAAATGATAAGAATAAATTATTATTACAAAATAAGATTTGTCACTTCAGGTAAACAAACTCGGCAAAAACAGTATGCTTCCCAAGACAAGAAATTAACCAGTCATACATTACAATATGTGAGTGGCAATTTTAAATTCAAATCTGAGAACATTTCTATTAAAGATATACTGAAAGCGAAAATAAATTAAGCTATAATGAAAAAGTTGGAGTACATAGAGCACAAATCATAATAATGAATGATTTCCTGAAATTTAATATTCCTTTATTCTTAAAAAATGAATAAATAATTGTCATTAATTTTCCAAAGGTTGGAGGTTACTTAAAATAATCTAGTGTCCGACTTCGTGACTATTACCCTCACTTCTCCTGCATTTCGTTAATCCATCGGTCAAGAAAAGTTGTGCGGTTATTACCAAGATTTACATATTCTTATAAAAAATACTATTAAGAAATCTTTGTTGGCTTTGTTAGGATTATCTAAATTTATGACAATAAAATTGCACACCAATCTAAAATATTTTATATAAAATAAAACAATGAATGAACCAATGAAAATGAAGTAATCTGAGAAAATCATGAAAGGAGAATTTCATACTTTAACCAACGGTATTATAGCAGTTAACAATAATATCCATATCAAATTAACACTATTACAATGTAACAAAACATCTGATAGCTGCATGCATTGTGAAAAAAGGGACCTATGTCACTATTTTGTGCATATTGACTGAATGATAGTAGGGGTAGATGCATCTTTTGGTGTAAAAAATGGACCTCATTCTACCATCACATGAGGAAAAAACTGTACAGATGCAATCTGATTTCATTGGAAGACGGTACCCGAGTCACTGACTTCAATAATTTTTTACAATACAAAGTTGGCAACAATGATGCCTTTGCATGTTGAGTTTGTTTCTTCATCAGCTGCTGCTAGGCAGTGGTTCATCTGTAGTTACCAACTTCGTTTATAAATGTAAATAACTTCTGTGGTAATTATAGATTTTTAAACTATTTGATTATGTTTTATTGAGGTATTTAGAAAATGTTCATGGCAATGAGTGAAACTGAGTCAACTGAATCCCCCTGAAGTGGAGGAAAGGAATCTGTGGTCCTGACAGCTATAAGAGAAGTAACATCAGAGCATCATGGGTTCATGGTTATGAGTATATTGACCATGGAGGTAACAGCCACCCTGCAGATACGTGGATTTGAATTATGATGAAAAGTAATGCATTATTAATGTAAACTAATGTATGTTCAGTCAGTAGTAACTTACAGTCAGGATGCATTATTCAATGAAGTTAGACGATAAACATTTCTATAATTTGCCTAAAGGTGTCCAAACAAATGCTGCAGCCAATTTGAATAGGAATCCATTGTCTACCATTCTGATCTATTGTGTACCAATCTGATCCATTGTCTACCGTTCAACCTATTTTTGCCAAAATGGATATTCCCCAATCGCTCTAACTGATGTCACGGACCCTGGAATTTGAAACCAATATTTTAATTTTGGGGAGTTCTGTACATGAAGCCCCTGGGACATTTTCAAAAAAATGGCTCAAAATTTTATGATTAAATTTTGTTTTTGAGTAGTGCAAAAGGTGTTTAAGAGAACGATGCAGGTCTCGTTTTCGTTGACATTCCCGATTTTTCGAAACAAGGAAGAAAAAAAAATTAAAAATTCAACATTGGAGATGGAGATTTTGCCACAGACAAAATCTATTATTGTACACTATTATCTCTTTAAAAAAGATCATGCACATATTTTGAAAAAAATAGTTTGTGCAGAATGTGCGTTTGAAATTTACACATTTTTTCCCAAAAACTGGTCCAAATTTTTTCTTTAAATTTTCTCACTTATGAAATAACAGGCAGTAAAAAATTTTATGCTTGTCCCATTTTTGGGTATTGCTTGTTTTTTTTAAAAATTGCAACAAAATAAAAAACTTCAAAATTAGAAGACAGAGATTTTTGCCTCAAACAAAGTCTGTTCAGAATTAGCTCTTTAGAAAAGGTCATGTACAATGTTTTGTAAAAGTTGGTATTTTTTGTGTTTTGTTAAATTAATGAAGCATTATGAGTGTCCCGTCATATATAACAATAAGATTGTGATATTGCGAGAAAGCATATGCTTTTGTAGCACCACTAGTTAACTTTGGCCTCTGCAGTAATATCACTTATAACATTTCTGGGTATGTTAATAGCTATAAATTGTTTACTCTAAGTTTTGATTGCTAATTATGTTATTCAAAATTTGAAAGCTAGTTCTATGTAATGAAACCAAGTTGGTGTGAAATTATTCCTGCTTTTCTGTATTGTGTATGCAAATATTATGTATGCTAAATTTATTCAGGATTGTTTCATTTGTAAACGTTAGAAATGACTACTGTTTCTGGCTCTCGAAATTAAATGCAGGTATGCACCACAGTGGTAGTTTGGATTGTTGTATTATACTTTTTCAAGTTATAACTGAATTTTGAATATGGCAGAAATTACAATATTTCAATAATGCGAAAATGAATGTGTTGTAGCACCACTAATTTTACGTTAGAATAAGGGACTAGCTAACCAAAAGATCTAGAAGGGCTCTAAGACCAGATTACCTGCCTTATGTGTCTCAGAGGGCCCCAAATGAGCTCTGATATTGTGAAGAATATGCTAAGAGACATTGCTTTAATGTTCAGGAGCAAGCAGTCTCCCGCCGGTGGGACTCCAGGCAACCCAGCAGCTGAGTGGTGCATTACAAAACAACACGACGCTACTGCTACACAAGGGACCAATCCTGAGCACCATGGTGCCTACACCGACCAGTAACCTCGCAGGACACAAGCCCAAGCAAAAGAAAAAGCTCACCTGCAAAGTTTGTGGAGTTTCCTGCAATGCTCAAGCCAATCTCACCATTCACGAACGCACGCACACGGGAGAACGTCCATACCTGTGCGATGTGTGCGGTGCCACGTTCAGTACCTCGGGCATACTCACAAGTCACTTACGCACGCACACGGGAGAGCGCCCTTACGAATGCAACTTTTGTGGTAAGACATTCCGCCAGAAGTCTCACCTCAATTTACACATGCCCTTGCACACAGGAAAGTACCCACACCGCTGCGATGTGTGTGGGAAGACATTCTTGCAGAACAAGGAATTCACTGAACACAAGAACCTGCACACAGGAGAGCGGCCTAATCGTTGCGACATATGCGGGATTGGTTTTCGTTTGGCGCAAAATCTTCGAGTACACAAACTCAGGCACACAGGTGAATGGCCGTTTCACTGCGATGTGTGTGGGAAGACATTCCCAAGGAAAAGCAGACTCACTCAACACATGCCGGTGCATACTGGTGAGCGATCCTATAAATGTGACGTTTGCGGTAAGTCGTTCAGTTTTTCACGGAGCCTAGATCTACACCGGCAAATTCACACTGGAGTGCGGCCGCATCGCTGTGAACTTTGCGGCAAGGCATTCGTACAGAAATCGTCGCTCGTTGCTCACTCGCGAGTACACACTGGGGAGAGACCATTTAGCTGCGATTTGTGCGAGTCTCGCTTCCACCAACGGGGTGGCCTTGCATATCACATGCGCACACACAACAAAAATCGATCCTCTTAGAGACTCAGGAATGATCACTTGGCTGCCACATGTGCTCTTTGCAGGCCCTTCATATTGGGCATCTCCCTCTCTCTCTCTCTCTCTCTCTCTCTCTCTCTCTCTCTCATACACACACACAGGCCGCATTATGCAAATGAAGCTTTGTCTGATGCTCGCTGATTCATATTGAAGATTGTTTGATATTCACAGACTTGATTCATAGTGATAATTTAGTCAAGAAAAATACCATGTTTTGAAAGTGATCGGCGTTATAAAGCTGTAAATATGGCAAAATAAGCCAAAGGGTTTATTAAGAGAGAGTTATGGATTAAATGTTCAAAGAATGAATCTTACCATGTCAACAGTTATTCGATTTCCAAAATGCTAATATTTTGGAAAGTATAGTTGCATTTTAATAAAGACAACTGAATGCACTGTAATGTTGGATTTGTGCTCTTTACATAATCAAATGTTGGAAAATAAAGAATTTAGACTGGCAATGTGTGGAATTTATTGAACCAATGCTAATATCATTGCTTATACTTGTTGATATGTTACATTTTATGTATGAAAAATTACAAATATTTCAGTGCAACCTGTGATCCCTTTGTCAGGTATACACATTTTTCTGTTTTTCCACGAGATCCTTTTCCCTTTCTCCATTTTATGTAGCTTAGAGAAAGTAATGTGATGCAAAAAAGTCCAACTTTGGATTTTCGCAGTAATAATAGGGCTGCTATACTTCTGTATTTATTGACTTATCTTCCTAGAAAAGTAACAAGCAATAACTCTAGCAGAGAAGAAAAGAATACTCGAGAACTCCTGTCTTCTTGTGATGCTCTAGTGTGGTTTCGCAAGAAAGCTTTTTAAGTGAGTTTTCTTGTTTAACGTTGCGAGATTGGATGAAAAATTGAAGAAAGATACAGTGTCTCTGGTTTGGACAACAAAGTGATTGTCTTTTTTTAAAACTAGTGTTAAAACCTCATCTAGTGATTTCTCTTTTTATTGTTGTACATAGTGTTTGAAATTTTAATTTATATGGAAAAGATGCTTCTGTGATGAAATTAGAAAATCAAGAATTACCAAGAAACATAAACAATATGCATTTAATTTCATGTGTTATGTATGTTTTTGGATTATAGAGTGCGCATGAAAGTGCATAAAAATGTTATTCAAGTTCTTTGCTTTAAACTATCACTGTTTTAATTCTTTTCTTACTTCTTCGAATATGATATCATTCACACTGTTCACCACACAGGGAGCACATGCAGTCTTCTTTCACTTTGTGGTGATGTAAGATTGCACAGATTTTGTGATGAAACCCATGAGTCGCCAGTCTTGTGATCACGTGTCTTAATTTCTGGTTTGTTTCAGTCCATTTCGTTTCCATCTTGGCATCTGTTGAGTAAAATTCTGGCCATATTTTTCTTCTCTTCTTTTTCCTTACTTCTAGCACTAGTGTACTTTGCCTTGTGGATTATTGGTCCTCAATTTTTGAATGGTCCTTTGGTAAGGTCATATACTAATCTTGATTTTGTGTTCTTTGGAAGACACTCTCTTCAGGTATCTTCCCATAGTTCTTTCTATGAACCTTAATCAGCTATTGATAGTTTTTTCTCATATTAATTGTATTCCGTTTGTTATGATTGGGCTCATGTCTGCATGAAATATTTTGATTGCTAATTCTGGGGACCGTTTGTGGATATTATTTTTTATTGAGTACTGATCTGAGCTCTGATCGCGGTTGCTGCTTTTTCTCTGTTTTTAATTTGGAATGAGCTGCCTTTTGTCTGAAGTGTTATTTGCAAATATCTGTAATATTGAACTATTTCAAGATATTAGTTCTAGATTTTTTTTTCCCCTTCCTGCTATTTTTCCTCCTTTTTGAAAGGTCATCTGCGCTGTATTGTTTTGGAGGTAGTTTTCTTCTGCCCAGTTGTTCTGTTCTCTTTTTGTCACGATGTCTTCTTTCAGCATGATGGCAGCTGCGTCCTGGTTGTTATCTCTTCTTTCTTTTTGAAATTGTATCGTTTTAGAACTTAGGGTTTCCATGGTTTCCTTGTTGATTTTCATTGTAAGTCTTTGATTTGTATGAAGTTGTGGTCCTGATATTTTCACAATTAATGTCGTTTTGATCAGTATGTCTTTCTGAGAGGTGTGATTGTTGATGTTCATAGTACCTTTTGAGATTGGGATATTAGGTCCCTTCCTTTGATGTGTACTTGATTTATGAGCAAAGTAAGTCTTGAAATCATTTCTGTTTACTAGTCTGAAGCCATGTTCTGCCATTAGATCTATTACTGTTTTGGTCATATAATCAGGTTTACCCAGTCTGCAATCTCCTGCAATAATGACGTTTTCTTCTTGTTCCTCATAGTTTATCACTATAGAAAGTGTTGCTTCTTCCATAGATGCTTAAAGTTGTTTGTATAGACCAACTATTGTTACTTGCACTGCTGAAATGATGATCATATTTTCATCTGTTTGTACATGTATTACTTTGCCATGTGGTGGTAGACATGATACTCCTCCATAGGGTTTTCCTCTTTCTTTTTGTTTTGCTAACACATATATGTTGAATATCTATTGATTCTGTGAGGAATGTTTCTGTGAAAATTATTCTATGATTTTCTAGTGTTTCTTTTGCGCTTCTTACATATGTATTAAATATTCTTAGTACACTTGGAAATTTTTCTACCCTCCACAACAGTAGGCAGACTGGTGTTCTTTGTCCATTGTTACTCTTGCGGTTCGTGGGCTTCCATTACATTATTTGAGTGTTAAACAAAGTTGATTTCTTCTTGTCTATTAGCATTGTGCCTGGGGAAGCGAAAGGGCCATACTATTACACCTTGTGACCAGAGAGCCGGGTTTTCAGTAGCTGCCTGATGCTCCATTGATAACCCTACTCTGAAGGCCTTGTTCGTTATATTTTTATTCGTTCGTATTTATATATTTTAATTTTGAGAAGTACTTTACATGAAGCTTCTCGGGCATTTTCAAAATTTAAAGAAAATGGCTCCAAACTTTCTGATTGAATTTTGTTGATCAATGGTGCAGCTCTAGTATACGGTGGCGTCCCCGATTGTTCGAAAATTGCAAAAAAATTAAAACTACAAAATTGAAGATTGAGATTTTCAGATCAAAGACTGTGGCAATAGGTTAGATCTCAAAAAAAGGTACTAATTATGTAATAATTTCTTGATAAAATCTAGTAGTTTTTGCGTAATATGCTTGAAATTTTCAACAACAAAATTCTCAAAAATCGCTCCAAATTTTTTCTTTAAATTTTCTCCACATGTGTAATAAGGGACAGTAAAAAATATGGTGCTAGTTATATTTTCGGGTATTGCTCTTTTTTTCAAAAACTGCTAAATGATTCAAAACTATAAAACTGAAGATATTTTTGACTCAGAAAAACTTTCCTGTAGAAAATAAGCTATTTGAATAAATAATAAACTTGTGGTTCTATATAACGGCACAGACTTCCCCACCCTAGTACTTTCTAATCTCGTACTCTTGACTAGCTTTCACGGCAAACCTAAAGGCCCATTCACAATGCAAACATAAGTATGGCGTTAACATAAAAGTTAGGACTACGTCCATAAGCGGACTCATTCACAATGCGTTCGCATAAGCATAACACGTAAGATGTTAACTTAAAATCTTGCAAGCTTCTGTGCTTATGCTTAAGTAAGACATAAGAAACGAACCAATCACAGTACGTTAACTCAAAATCGAAAATGGAACGAAGTCGATAGAACGCCATATGGGCCATGAACACAGTCGACACCTCAATATCGATTCTCGCATCCAACCAATAGTAAACCAGAATGTCTCACAGCCAATAGAAACTCTTATCTTGCTTACATTTATGTCAGACATTGTGAATACTTCAGTTTATCACTTATGTTAATGTTTACCAGGACATGGAATGCAGGGGAAAATCGATTTCAATGGAACTACTCGTTTCGGGGTCACCTGATACCAAAAAATTTCTTTTTTAAACGTCCATCTATGTCACAACACTAGCGCCTAATACGTACGATTGTTTCGAAACGGATATTCCCCGATGGCTCTTGCTCGACTCGAGGCGCTGCGATTTTGAAAAGCTTCAAAATTTGGAGGTACTTTACACGAAGCCCCTAGGCATTTACAAAAATTCTCAAAAACGGCTCCAAATTTTTTCTTAAAATTTCTTGTAAAATAGAGTAAAATAAACTGATAAATGTGGCATGTATCCGATTTTCTCTGAGTATTCGAAAATTTTGACATATTTTCTGGCGTCTTCCTACAACTACAAAACTCAAGATAAAGACTTTTCGTTCAAATCAAATTTGTTCTCCACAGTGAGTTCTTTCATTAAGGTCAGGTTCGTTTTTTGAAAATATTAGTAGTTTTCGTGCAATATTGCGAGCAAAAGGTCCAATTTAAAAAAATAACAAAAACAAGATTTTCTCAAAAAAGGCTCCAAATTTTTTCTTTAAAATTTTAGTAGGGATAGTGCTAAATTCACTCAATGATAACATACACGCCGTATTGCTCTATTCTTTTATTTTTTCAAAAATTACAAAAATGTAATCTAGCTTGGCTTTCATGTCGTTAATATTTGTATTAGCGGAAGTTTGTTCACATTATATTTATGAGTACATGTGCTTTAAGTAATGTCATAAATTTTCTCAAAAACTAACTGTTTCCTATGAAAACTATCTCAAAATTCCGTATTTTCAGAAACGCTCAAATCCTGTGTTCTCAAAAACGGATTCAAATTTCTGAACTGATAGTGCTAATTTCACCATGTAATATAACGTAAAGTTCATTTTGAAGCATTCTTTCTTATTTTCAAAAATTACATAAATGTATTTTTTTAAAGATTTCACGCCATTAATACGCATATTTCCAGCAATTTGTGAACACTTATATTTTTAAGTGTTAATGTGTTTGAAATGATTTCATATGAATCCTACTCGATACCGTTGAAGTATTTCTTGTGCGTGTAGTGCAACCATTTATTTAACGTTTTTACATGGCCTACGAGCGTTGTATACCTAATTGTGGTGAGAACTAGGATGGAAACGGACCATATGTTCTCTTGTTTGTTTCACGATACCTTTAGAAAAAAAATGCATCTCTGCCTTCTTCGGCAAGACTGCCATGGAACAAGCGAATGTAAGTATTCACATTCTTGTTTCTGTGACAAGTTTGTGATATAATCTACATTATTCATGCTCTTGGAATGGTACCACGCCATACGTATCTATTAAGCACTAAACGTTCATATTATTATTATTATTATTATTATTATTATTATTCAAAATTTATTTGTCTGATTTTATATCTCGGCCCTCAAATTTCAAACTCTGCTATTTTGAGTCAATACACGTTTATGGACAACATAGTTCAAGAAGTGAAATTATTTTTCTGAAAACATGAATTAAAAACGAAATGTATTGAAAGAGTGGGCGCATATTTCTTTTCTTTTTTAATTTGTTGCGTCTATATCGACGCAACGCGTCTCTTTAAGGGGCGTCGAGCGCATCGTGGAGAAACCCTTCGTTAGCCTTTAATTGGAGTAATCTAATTCTCCGTTATTAATCATCCAGCACCCTCTAAGAGCCGCTATGTAGTCAAGTCACGTCAGTCGCAGTTACTAGTGCATTCAAGTTCTAAGGTCTCCCGTATTTTTATCTAACTAATCACCTAAAAAACTATGAAAGTGGCGTTACTTCTCGACATGATCGCCCTGCAGACGTACACATTTTCACAACGTCTACGCAATGATTCCATGGCAGCGGCAAAGGTTTCTTTAAGAGTCTGTTTTGACCACTGGAAAATCGCTGAAGCAATAGCAGCGCGGCTGGTGAATGGGCCGCCACGGAGAGTGTCTTTCATTGTTGAAAAAAGCCAAACGTCACTTGGAGTCAGGTCAGGTGAGTAGGGAGCATGAGGAATCACTTCAAAGTCGTTTTCCCGAAGAAACTATTGCGTAACGTTAGCTCGATGTGCTGGTGCGTTATCTTAATGAAACAGCTCACGCGCAGCCCTTCTCGGACGGTTTTGTTGCAGAGCAGGATGGAACTTGTTCTTCAAAACATTTTCGTAGGATGCACCTGCTACCGTAGTGCCTTTTGGAACGCAATGGGTAAGGATTACGCCCTCGCTGTCCCAGAACGTGGCCACCATCATTTTTTCAGCACTGGCGGTTACCCGAAATTCTTTTGGTGGCGGTGAATATGGGCTTCCATTGAGCAGACTGGCGCTTTGCTTCTGGATTGAAAAACGGCACCCAAGTCTCATCCATTGTCACAATCGACGAAAAGAAAGTTCCATTTGTGCTGTCGTTGCGCGTCAACATCGCTTGGCAATATGCCACAGGGGCAGCCTTGTGGTCGTCCGTCAGCATTCGTGGCACCCACCTGGATGACACTTTTCGCATTTTCAGGTGGTCATGCAGGATTGTGTGCACAGAAACCGCGAAAATGCTAACACTGGAGGCGACCTGTTGAAGTCATTCGGCGATCCCCAAAACAATTCTCTCCACTTTCTCGATCATTTCGTCAGACCGACTTGTGCGAGCCCGAGGTTGTTTCTGTTTGCTGTCACACGATGTTCTGCCTTCATTAAACTGTCGCACCCACGAACGCTCTTTCGACACATCCATAACCCTATCACCACATGTCTCCTTCAAAAGTCGATGAATTTAAATTCGTGTCACACCACGCAAATTCAGAAAACGAATGATTGCACGCTGTTTAAGAAAGGTAAACGTCGCCATTTTAAGTATGTAAAACAGTTCTCATTCTCGCCGCTGGCGCTACAATTCCAACCGTCGTACAGTGTTGCCATCTCTGTGACGTATTGACAGATCACGCGCGCTCATTTTAAAACAATTCACATGTTCTTATTTCATTCCATTCTGCAGAAAAAATCGGAGGCATTAGAACTTGAATGCACCTCGCAAGTCAAGGAATCGCCGATAGGTAGCGTCTTCGCGCTCGGGAAGCCTTACTACTCGCGTCTCCAACGGGAAGCCTTACTTTCACAACCCGGAGCACACAGCTCCCCCCCCCCCTATCAATCTAACCTAACTGTGACATCACGGCTCGGCGTTTGCTGTTGGCCATCCAACACTAGCATCGACGTCACTCTTCGCCAAGCACGTGCGTCGTGCAGGCAGGCATCCTTGACTCTGACTGAGTTCTTTAGAGAGAAGGCCTGCGAAGCGGCCGGAGAGAGGGAAGCTGCCGTTGTTCCCACGGCTGCTCTCTGTCCCACGGACTCGCCGCGGATAGCAAGCGCCTGAGAGACGCGACGCCGTGGCAGAGCTGGGCGGCCAGGGAGGTGGCGCACAAGAGCCCAGCGGGAGAAATAGTTGAAACATAAAATATGAATTGCACCTAAACTCCAAGCCGAGTGTGCGATTAGATATAAACTAGAATACTGGTACCGCGAGTTCTAGCAACTTACGTTTTGAACGTTATATCTGGCAGGTTTTCTGACCTTATCTTTTCACACAACCAAATGCAACACCAGTGAGCATGGTCAATTACACTTTTAATAAACTGTCTAATATCAATAGATGATCACCCTACCACGCGACAATCTCTTCTAAATGCATACGAAATAAAATTCAGCACTTTGTCACACACGTCAACAGTACGCAGCAAACCAGAATTGGGTTGTACCAATATGGCCGCCGCGCGAACTCACCGGCTTCATTGGAAAACCATAGAGTACCATAGAGGAGAGATACCATAGAGTAGAGATATATCTCTACTCTATGTAGAGTACCTATTCTCTATGTGGAAGTAGAGATATCCAGAATCAGTGACTTTTTAGTAGATCGAGGGCAGCACCGTCGCCTCTGGATGGCAAGCGGCAGGCTGTTGTAAGCCGTGAACACGAAATACATGTGTCGATTTTCTTTTTAAACGTCGTGTTCATTCATTGGGGGATTTTCCTCTGCAAATAATGGTTTAAAACGTTTTTTTTGTTTAGGTACACATTCTCGCAATGAGATGTTATTTTTTTCTCTAAAATAAATTTGTATATTCACGATAACCAAATTGTGTCAGATAGTGGACTGAGGCATAAGGGGTCAGGAGAGACAGTAAGGTTTTTTTAAATGCCCCACTGTTTCCAAAAATCAGAAATGTTAAAATTATATCACCCTCGGGACAAAAATCTACTTTGAAGCAAGAAAAGTTAGATGATTATTTCAAGTCAATAGTAGGTTGCAGATTCCGCTCATCTTCGTAATTCGCAATTCACACGTCTAAATATTTTCAGGTCATTCTCAGATCTTTCACGTGAAAACGTATGTAGACTTTCCACATTTTTGTAATAATATAAACAACGCACAAATGAAGATGACTCTCAATAAATATGCTGTCATTTACTTGCATAGCCTGAACGCATTGTACATACACATCTAAGCTAAGACATCTTTTGAAGACTTTAGCTGTGTAAGAGCTAAGCCCAAATATTACGTAGGTTACCAAATCAACTGTTTTCTTCAGCCACCAGAGCTATCAAGTTGTATCCCAATTGTCTTGCGAGGAATGGCATCAAATGTTCAGTAAAACTTGCCAGGCTGAATATATTGAAAATACGTTTCATAAAAAATGTTAACATTAAAATCATGGGGGATAATAAGTAATATTTTAACAGCGTGATTTCAATGTTGAAATTCAACCATCAAAATTTGAATTCAGCACAGGAAAATGCAAACATTAAAAAAAAAATTAAAAGTGCAGTAAATGTTGTTTTTTAATTCCTTGCAAGACAATTGGGATTTCGTGTATTTATTACAGTAAACACATTGAAATATTAATAGTTAAATTATATTAAATTCTGATGAACTTAGTGTTGAAAGTGTTTCCACTCTGTGAAAAATTATGAACATTTTTGAAACTGTGTTTCTGAACATTCTGGATTTTTTTTCAAACGATTATTAAAGTTTTATGTGGGTAATATTTCTTTCAATGATAATAATCAATACAGATTTCTAAAATAAATATATTAAAAGCAGAAAGTTTTTTAATATCTACGTCAGAAGTCTCTTCTATGTTAATAGTTCAGGGGCCCAAAATTAGTTGGCAATTTTCGTAACCGATGAAAGGGCACGTAGAACCAAATGTTTCATACATTTCATTTGATTATAAAGCAGCACCTTAGCATCATCGCTAAGGTCATGATAATATTTACTTCGTTTAAAAAAATAAGAGATAGTGATTTGACATAGTATGTTTATAAAATGGTGCTTTTTTAGAGACAATTTGTCGACAAAAGTAAAACCAAACATCGTGACGTCTGGACATCTCTATGTATCCCCTTTGGCGAAAGATTGCTTCATTGGATTGCTCTGACGTGCCACGGTATAAAATAAGTAAGTATTACTATAAGTAAGTATAAGTAAGTATAAGTAATACTATATCGCAGCTATCGAACCCGATGGCTGGGGGGTAGTATTGAGGTTATGGGAACTTTATTTATACTCCATTTTACTACGTTTACCGTTGTATACGTATTACTATTATGTAATGAATATTAAGTACAGATAATGTATATACAACTACATAATGTATACGGTATGATATAGTACATATAATATGATGTAAAACGTGGTTTGCTCACCCTGATGATAACCTTAAAACTAGACCTGCAGATCTTTTTATGTACATTGCGTTAATAACTTTTAAGTTAATTATATATAATGTAATACGACTAATACTCTACATGATAACCTAGACCGGCCAGGGTACATAATGTTATTTTCATTACAGGATGTAAATAGTGTATGGCCTATGTATTTTTATTGCCAATTAAAATAGTTACATTGTATTCAGATAGGTTGATGTAGATCAATTTATATTGCAATTACAATACAAACTCTTCTGAAGAGAGATTTCTTCCTTATACATACTTCTTATAAATGATTTAAGAAAATGTGGTTTTTGCATTATTTCAGGGCAATTCAAGTATGGCTGAATCAGTTGTAACTGTAAATTGGAAAGACCACACCAGCGAACTTGCTACAGAATTTAAAAGTTTATTAGATACCAATTCTTTTGTTGATTGCACTATATCTGCTGAGGGTCAGAGCCTGCAAGCTCACAGGCTAGTTTTATCTACATGCAGTCCTTACTTTCATGTAAGTAAAGTGTAATAATTATTTTTCTCATTTTTTGGCTCTTTTCTTTTTGTTTTACTTTAACTATAGACATTGGAAGTTTCTCAGGTCCCTAAAGGTCTTTTAGAACAGAAAAATAGATTTCAAGATGAAATATATCTTCTAAATAACATGTTCATGGTTAAAATTTTAACATTATTTCAAAATTTGGTTGTTTTGAGATTGTCAAAAAATGCATTTGTCTTCTAACGAATTCCAGTGACACATATCACAGAAATGAATTGGAAATTTGTGAAAATTATGAAAATTAATCACATTTTGGATAGCTAGTAATGGAGAATTTTTTTATATTCATATTAGTACAGCTCAATTTTTTCAACACAGTAATAATATTTATTTGTTAAATAAACTTGTCAACACTTGCATACCTTCTTTAAATGTTTTTACATTTTGGGGCACATGTGGCTTCATGAGACAAAAACTGCAAGATAACTTTTTTCCTTTCTCATGAAAACTCTAAATTTTTTTAGGTATATGGGGATACAAAGTAGCCATCAATAGTTGTCTGTTAGTTATTAATAAAAGTACTTCTTGTTCCAGAATTCTTTTTCTTGAATTTTAATAACAAGATTAGTGTTGTTTTTTCAGTGATTAATAATTTATTTTTTGGTGTACACTTTCTCTATGCAATAAGTTTGTTTTATTATTTGCTTTGATTTTCAGGGCCATATGCCATAATGAATACATATTTATTTGTGAATGTTCATCTTTAATAAATCCATTTCATGTTTTTTAACTCCTTTTTTTGTTCTTTTAAGTTCGTATTGCCTGTTAAGAACAATAGTGTACAAACTTCAAAAAGCCCTTATGACATAATTGTATATAAAGTTTTTCCATTGTTTTTCATTTACATCTTCACTCAAATATGACTTTCTAGCAGAAACAAATACTCCTAACAGTGCATGCACTCTAACACTCTATGCTTCATAAGAGACGCTATTCACAAACACTTTAGCCTCCCCATTATCTCTTATTTTAGAGTTTAGTTCTCAGCATACACTACAAGTTGTTTCTTGTTCTTATAGTGCTTTTAATTTTATACTTCTTATTCCAAGGTATATTTATGCATGTCATTTGATTGATTCCGAACTTTGAACATAATTTAATTAAAGAGCACCTTTCCCATTTGGTATCAAAATCAAACCTTGTGTTGTTTATACATGTATTATGTGATAATTCTTTACCCTAGTAGTACCAGGAGTAAGCATTTTTTCCCTAGCTTCTTTTCTTTTTCTTTTTTTTTTTAAATTTCTTTTAATAGTAATATTTACAAAATTAAATAAAAAAATTAACATTTTGTTTAACACTTGTTACCATCATGGTAAAGTACCACTACAGCCCCCAATGGTACAGTGTGTTCGGTAATGTGACCACTTTTCTTAACATCTATTGTTGCCAAACCACAGGTATGCCGGGGGCACCACAGTTGATGATTAACTAAAATTTGAATGATTGATTTGATTTCATGAAAGTTGAGTAACTTGTCTTGAAGGCTGGGAACCATCTATTGTATTGCCTTTCCGCCAGTAGAGAAGGTTCATTGAAAAATATTTTGTTATATTGATAGAGTCGTGTGGAAATATTCTGTAACTGTGTTCAAAATAACCAATTTAAAATGTAATGTTTTCTGTGTACTGTATTCAGTTAACATTTGGAGACTTCACTATAGAAATGAGAAGTTAATCTAACAGGAATTGTGTTTGTCATCTTCTGTCTGCGTCTTCTTATTCACTTCTACTTTCCGACAAGGATTATGAATGAAAGAAAATGAACAATATAAGTGATAATTCTCACAGAGTAATGAGGCCTTCATTGATATTAGTTTGTTGTAGAAGCTGTCAGAAAATTCGTTTACTGGCCTCAATGCTCAGCATTTTATATTGCCACAATAATAAACCATCAGAAATTAGACTTTATTTTTTATTATTTATTTTTCTTTGTCATAATTGTTTTGTATTAATGTAAATGTGAATTAACTCATTGTTTAAGTACTCTGAAGTCAATCAGAGAAGTCAATGAATTTTATTCATTTGAATTGTGGTTTATGCATATTTAGTACTTTTATGTATGCAAAAATGAGCAGAAGCAATATTAATGAGTTGTCACCAAGTGACAGTGAAATTACTTACAAGTTTGTCTATATGATGCTGATTGAGTGTGAATTGGTGCTAATTTATCCATTGTGACAATGTCAGTGATATTTTAATCTATCAATTTAAACACCTATTAAGGATTAAGGTTGGATTCATCGAAGAGCCAACTATTAGATTACTAATTATTACTTTCTTTATTCTACAAATGCAAAAAGGTTAAAATAAGTATACCAACTATAGTACTGTATATTACTATTATTATTTTCAAATATTACAAAATGTTTCAAAGTAGTTGATGGAATATCCTTTGTAAGGTGAAGTGGTTCTGGTTTCTGCCACCATAACTATCAGTAGCCAATCAGAGCTGAAGGTCTGAGCTCTGGCCCTTGAAGTGATTGTTTTGGAGATGAAACGCTAATCTTTCTTACCGTTCTCCTTCTGCATTATTCTTTATAGAAGCTGTTTTGTGAGGAGACTGAAGATCATCCACTTGTAATCCTCTTAGATGAATCATTTCAAAATCTGAAGGCAGTGATTGATTTTATGTACCTTGGGGTAATTCAAATTCCACAAGGCAACTATGGAGCATTTGTGACTCTTGCTAAGTCCCTGGAGGTCAAGGGACTAAGTCATGTTGCTGTATGTAGAGCAGTGGTAGATTTTATAGTTTTTACTAATTTTTGAAAACTTTATTACATATGTTGTTTTCCTTTTTCTGAAAAAGAACAACCCACCTGGCAGTACTACTGAAAATGTCCCTCGAGATCCTTCTGCGAAGAATCAAGTCATTGGGGAAGTTCCAGCCATTAATGCTAGCCAAAAGGACAGATCTGAAAATAACTCTCAGAAGATTGCTTATCATTCAGATGACAACACAGACCTTGTGGATACACATTCTCCTGTGTCCTCTAAAGGAAATAGTGCCTTGTGTGATGTAAGGCCCAAATCAAAGATCACACCTTCACGAGAACTAGGGAGACCGCAAGGTAATGATGATACATCTGTAACCATGGAAATAACTGTTGAAAGTAAAATTTGAATGCAATAACAGACATTTGCTTACATAAACTGCCAATAGGGTCTTCAATCAAGGGGGTGTTAGATGTTTTCAAAACACATGTTTCGTTCATATACATGGAAAAGCAATTTTAATCTATTTTACTAGTTTAAAAAAATTTAAAATATATTTAAGTAAACTTCAGATAATTGATATTGGAATATGGACAATAAAAAACACAATTTAATAAGATGCAGGTTTTGATTTGGTTGTCCTTTTCATGATTAATTCTGAATTTTAAAAAATTGCAAAAGTTTGAATTTTTTCCACGGCTTCCTCAATTGAAGATAGAGATTTTTCTTTCAAATAAAATTTGTTGTCCTTGTGAGTTCTTTCATTAAGGTTATGTATAAGTTTTTGAAAATATCAGTATTCACGCAAATTACAAAAATGTATTTTTTTTATTTCTCTCATATCGTTTATATTTACATTAGTGGCGATTTGTTCACATTATTGTATTTATAAGTACATGTGCTTTAAATAATGTCAGGTAAAGTTTCTGGAAAAACTTTTCTGTAAAAACTTATCTCAAACTTTCGCATTTTCAGAAATGTTCAAACGCCATTTCCTGAAAAACAACTCCAAATTTTTCCTTAAAACTTTTCATATGGGAGGTACAAATTGCAATGTTTAAGATGACATAATAGCCATTTTCTACATTCTTTGTTTTTTAAAAAATTACTCAAATGTATTTTCTTTGAAAGATCTCTCACAGCGTTAATATACCCATTTCCAGCAATTTGTGAACTCTGTTGTATTTGTGAGTTAATGGGCTTCAAATGACATCTCATGAAGATTTTCAAAACCACAAAAATTTATATAAAAAGGAGCTTCAAATGTCAAATTTACAGTAGACTTTAAACGCCGTTTTCTTAAGAATGTCTCCAATTTTTTCGAAGAAAATTATAATTTAGAACAAGCTTTTACTGTTCTTTAATATTCTTAAACTAATATTTCCGTTGTACTCTTAGGAAACCAAATTATTAAGAAAGTGTCAAAATAATGTTCTTTGGACGGCGATAGATGGCAGCTGGCAAGAGTAGTCCGAATAACTAGCTGAGCCCAAAGGAAATAGAAAAATAATATGGAAAAGTCTATGCCATTCTGAATCACCTCTAATTTTTCTTTTGAATAGCCAGGAATAAATACAGTTGATCCAAGATTATTCCAATATTTTATTCAATGAAAATGGTTCAAGTTTTGGAAAGTTTGATCTCTCTCATCAGCCTACAATTGAAAATGTATTTATGATATATGTTTATGACCATTATTTAATCAATATTATAAATATTTTTGTTTCTTCATTCATGAACTAATATTATAAATACATTTTCTGTTGTGGTTTGATGAGAGAGACAAAACAGTCCTCAAATCGTCGACAATTTTCGTTAAATGAAATACATTTCGGTGTAGTGTATTTATTTGTGGTTGTCCAAAATTTTAAAAGAGTCTGAGAAAATATTAGAAACATAAATAACATAATTATGTTGCAATTAATAATATTGGTTGGACCAGATATTTAAATATCAGGTGGAGTATGCAGAAACTCGCCTCTTCAGCAAACCCTTCAGCCCCTATATTTATTTATTTAGTTATGGTAATATTCCTTTCAAAGATTGTAGTAAGTAAATAAATTTACAAGTATATAATTTGTTAATTGGAGTGTCACAGAATGATTGTAATATACATCGGGGTCAATGACAAATTTGGCATTTTGGGATATGCTCTCGTGATTTAAAATATAAAAGAAATCAATGAATATGAAATAGACAAAGAACAAATGAACTTTAAAAATAAACTATCAAATATTTTGGGTAAAATGCAAATTGATTAATCACAGCTATGTCATGAAATATAAAAGATAATTTTTATAGCAGAAAACAAAGTATATCAAAGAGTGTTCAATTATATGTTTAAGGCAATATTTCCCCAGGGGTGGAATTTTGTAGGTTTACTGTCAAAAAGTCCACTTCGTCACACATTTCGTGTCACAACTTCAAGTCTGAGACCGTTGAAAATATCGCAAAAAGTGCAAATAACTTGTCCTCTGCTTGTTATATGGAATCGTTTGTGAAGTCTGTATGTGCGTATTGATAGAAAACACATTTGGTTGCATAGGCTTGCTTAAGTTATCTAGGCTATCTGGGACGAGCCGCGTCACTGACATGGTGGCCGAGTAGTATGCTCTGAGGAAGTCCACAATACGCTGGCGGAAATGTCAGTGATGCGGCTTGTTCCGGTTAGCCTAGATAACAGAAAACACATTTACCAGATGTTTTTTTGCATTAGCTCTGAAGATGTACAAACATGAATCTGCATGAATATATGTTCCGTTCGGAAGAACCTTTCTCTTTCTTGCTTCTGCTTGTAGCAGAACTTTTTACTTTCTTATTCGTGAAGAGTAATATTATCATGCTAATAAGCAAAAATCATAACTCTATATTCCCTCCTCTATTTTCTGTTTACTTCATGATGAAATATAATTATGAAAGAAGAGTAATAAATAAAAGTAAATAATAAATCAAGCATCTTAAATAATTGAGTTCCCTAGTATTGCGAAACTGTTCAAATAATTGAGTTCCGAGGAATGTTAATTAGTATGTTGATATATTGCAGCATAGAGAATGTAACGTAATGCTGCAAAAAATATCTGTCGAGATTTTAATGGAAATTCATGTACTTGTAATAGCAAATTAGTATTGTTTAGTTTTTTGTTCTTCTTTTAAATCTTGTGTATGTAGACTCTCCACCTGTGAGCAACAA
The DNA here is from genome assembly GCA_017312745.1 of Gryllus bimaculatus. Lineage (NCBI taxonomy): Eukaryota > Metazoa > Arthropoda > Insecta > Orthoptera > Gryllidae > Gryllus > Gryllus bimaculatus. The sequence continues at coordinate 23,334,170 of BOPP01000003.1, forward strand.
TAGTGTCAAAGCGACTTTTATATTTTTTTTGAAAATGAATTTTTGCTGGTAGTTGTGGCCCAACTCCAAGTGTGCAATTTTCAAAAGAATTTTTTTAAGTTTCGTGAGTATGTGATGTGAATCTCTGCAACAGTTTGAAATTTTCTGAAAAATAGCTACAATTTAAAAAAAATTTATTTCTTGTAACAATGTTCTTGTAACATACATTGATAATGGCATATTTTTGCATAATAGTCATTGCATGATACTCATTTTATCAATTTTTATTTATAACTTTTCTGTGTTAATTCTTTGTGTATAGTATTTTCCTGATAATAAATAAATAATAATCTGATTGTTAGGGTTAACTCTGGATTTTCAAAAATTGCCAAAGTTGAAATTTTTTTGGGCTGCCTTGTGTATCTACATTGTTATTGAAAATAGAGATATTTTTCAAATTAATATACCACAATTAGTTCTTGTGTCATGTTAATTTTTGGAAAAGTTTGGTAGTTTTTTGAACTTGTTTCAAACTTGAGTGAAATATGGGCAATATTATAAACAATTTTCTCAAAATGCCCTTCCGCTTTAAAGAAAAGTAAGGCTAGTTCTAAATTATCTGGTTTACATGATAAAACGCCATTTTGATGTATTCTTTTAGCTTTATCTAGGCCTGCCCATGCTTTCACTGCCCATGTACCCATATGGCTAGGTCATTTTCTTCGTGTGATGTTTTAATATCATTTAACCAAAAACAGCAATTCCTCTTAATTTCTGGGTCTTATTTGAATCTTTTAACAAGAGATCATTAGATATACATTTGTTCAATGAATTTCTGGAGTTTGTTTCTTTTCGGGTGACATGCATATGTTATTCAAGGCTCTGTAGGGTCTAATTTTTTGTTGAATTCTGAACGATGGTGACTTTCTTAGGTAAATATAGGTCCTGTTCTGGAGAATACTGTTTCTGAGGTCACAGAGTAAGTTTTTAAGTCAAAAATTTTAGTTTGGAGAAAACTAGGGTTAGATTGACTTGAGAAATTTTACCTTTGACTTAATTGACTTCAGAACTTTTATCCCGTGACCACAGGTTTGTTTGTAATAGAGAATATCATATTATATGGATTTATGAAAAAGCTTGAGAGAGCAATGCAAGAGAAATGTGTTGTTGCCATTTGGCTAAAATGTGCAAATAAAGCGTACTTTGCCTCCAAGAGGTTCATACATATCTATCGTCACTGCATTTAAGTAATGATATAAACCTAATTTGAAGCCAATATGTTTTTGTTTTTTCATTTCTTCAAGCCCTCACAACTATTTTTGAGACACGATTACTCACGTGTTGTATTTTTTACATTAGAATTTTTGGCATTTCTATGTTCAATAATATTTTTCATTCTTATAACAATTATTTGAGTGTTTTACATAACTTAGAATAACAATGAGAGAACATAAACAATGAAAATATTGCCCGCAACATTTTCTTAAATGTCCTACACACTACCGAACAAAAAAAATAATTCAAAAAAACATAAAGAACCCCTCCAGAATTAAAATATCGGTTTGAAATTCAAGGAGCCGTGGCATCATTCAGATCAATTGGTGTGTATCAATTTTGGAGAAAATCGGCTGAACAGTTTAACCGGTAACGTTGTTCACAGACGGAAGGAGAGACTGAAGTTTTTCCGACATCCGAATTTTTGAAATCAACGACCCACACAATATGGATTCTGCCCACACCACGTGTTAGAAGATACATTTTCCTAATTTAGCAACTGCATTTATCCACTTTTTTATTACACTTTTATAATTAAAGGATCTGTTGGAAAAATTAACACCAGAACTTACATGTTGCAAAATGAACAACAGACACTCCTTTATTCTCAAATTTCACTCTCAGAACGCAACAAACAGTAAAGGTAACCTCTGTTTCTGCCATAACAATGAAGTATTCATGAATACCTAAAAGGAATTCACTACTGAAGCGCAGCATTTCATGTAACTATGAAAAATCTTACATTAATGTACTTTTTACAACAGCATGAGTGCTTGAAGGTTAATAGAGGATTGAACAAATGTTTAAATGACAAGCAACCCCAAAAATTTGGGTTTGTTTTTTGCTACAGCAATGAGTTTGATGTCAGTGATCTGTTTTCCGATCAAGGTGTAAGGCTAATGTCACTAGAGAAATATTGGTGAATTCTGTTCAGATACTGAATGCAATCATTGAAGTTGTCGAAATGCTCTGTAATAAATTATAAAATTGAGGGAAACATTACATTAAAAAAAATTAGGCAAAGAAAATAATGTTCCAGATCATAAGAAATTCGAAAGTAGAGCATGTGTTTACTAGTATTTTTGAACTCAAGATAAAGAACATAAAAATACAGAAATATAATTATTTTTGGAAAAAATAAATGTCGTTTGCTAGTACGTTGTACTTTTTCACACACCTCTGTGTCTCTCCGCCTCTCCCTCGCTCTCTCTCCCCCTGCCTCTTCCTCCCCCTCGCTCTCTCTCCCTCTCCCCCATCTCGCCCACGCTCTTCTCTCCCCCTCTCTTCCTCTCCCCCATCTCGCCCACGCTCTTCTCTCCCTCACTCTCTCTCCCCCATCTCTCCCTCTTTCTAGTCTCTCTCCCTCTTTCTCTCTCTTCTATATCTCCATCTCTCCCGACTCTCCCTCTTTCTCTCCTGTTTCTCCCTCTTTCTCTCTCTCCCGCCTCTCCCTCTTTCTCTCTCCTCCGTCTCTCCCTCTTTCTCTCTGACCCTCTCTCTTCGTCTGTCTTTCTCTGTTTCTTTTTCTTACTTACGTGCACCGTTGTCCTAGCATTCTATGCCTCGCTCTGCATCACACTCAGACAACAATCAGCAATATGGACGCCCAAGTGAAGTGCAGTTTGAATGGACATTGAATTAAAATGAAGCGTAATTTTGTTCTGCGGGTTCATGTAGTGGAGTTACACCAAAATGAACAGCACATAATCTTTGTATGTGAAAAAACATGTAGATGTTTCAACTTTTGTGCTGATTGATCACACGGTGTCAGAGTTTACCGCTCTGAGCAATATCAATTTTTATATAGTAAGATTAAGTTCTCTATGCGCTCATTGTAGCCATATGGCAACAGTTCATAAAAAAAAGTAAATAAATAAACTAACGAGAATAAAATGTCCAGAACTTGATTTGATGTCTTCTGATGTTTCTCTTTTTCAATTTTATGCCCAGCTCCTTCTATGAAGAATCAAGTCACTAGTGAAGTTAAAGGCATTAATGCTAGCCAAAAGGACAGCTCTCAAAATAATTCTCTGAAGATTGCTCACTGTTTAGATGGCAACACTGACCTTGTGGACTCATGTTCTCCTCTTTCCGTGAAGGGAAATAGTGCCTTGCGTGAATTGAGGCCAAAATCAGTGATGACACCTTCACAAAAACAAGGAAATCCTCAAGGTAATGATGATACATCTGTAGCCTTAGGAATAACTTTGGGGAGTGAAAATTGTATGCAAGGGTGGACTTTTGCCTAGATAAATTAGGCGGGTGCCAAGGGGTCAAAGGGGGCCTCAGATGATAGTAGTGAATAGAGCCTGGAAGTTTGGCAAAATGTTTTTTATTATTGTGAAGATTGTATGACTTTTAACAACAAAAATTGCTAATTGTACCTCTGGAGTTGTTTTAATGGGTGTTGCTTTTGCCTATTTTTGGCATTTTCCCTCATTTGTATCCTTTTTCATAATCATTTTCTCTTTTATCACCATGCCACCTATCTCTATCAAGCTGGAAACATGCCTGCAATCCTGGGCAAATGAAGATACAGTCATGTATTGTCTTTCTGTAAACATGGAGGCTCCAGTATTCGGTTGTGTTAAAAAACATAAAAGGGAAAGGAATGTGATAACAGTGAATATTTTTAAGTCTTGTTTTCTCATGAGGAATCTCATTCTATGTTTGTGTATAGCCTCTGATCCCTTTTGAGGATTGACGGTATGTTATATACCCTTCTCAGTTCCTTCTTTTTCTCTCTTCCCTTTTGTGGATTACACAAGTGTGAAGAATGAAATATACAATTCTGTTTTAATTGAAACCATTGAAGATTAAAAAGCGACTACAATAGCGTTTCAAAGAGACAGTATCGCAAATACTGTTTAAGTTTGTTTGTTTTTTGTCTTCTTGCGGGAAGGTCAGGTCCAATCAAAGTTAAAAAGGAAATGTAGTTTTCTTCCCTGTGGGCGCTAATGTAAATTTTAGAGTTAGAATAAAAATGTGAATAATTTTAATTATTAATTTTTAATGATAATGACTTTTAAATGTTGGTTTTTTAATGTTTTCAGTGTTATTTACTCCATTCTTTAGCCAGAAAAAATGCAATTTGGCCTGCCTATTTGAGGTAAAATTAATGCATGAACTTCCAGGTTCTAGTAATAAACTGCAAAATGGGCTCCAGTGAAGTTTTCTAACAAACTCCTTTTTTTGTTCACAAATATGGAAAAGCAATTTTAAACCATTTTACCAGTCAAATTCATTAAAAAAACATTTAAGTAAATCATATGCTTCTTAGATTACTTAAATTATGGAAAATAAAAAATACAATTGGTAACACTTCATAATATTGCTTGCACCAGACTTATGGCACAATGTGCAAGAACCTGTCTCCTCAACAAACATGCTCATGTGTTTACTTACTACATTAGAGTCAATGACAAATTTGGCATCAGGTGCTAGGCTCTCATGATCTAAAATATAAAAGAAACAGATCAAATAGATTAAGTACAAATAAGCCCTAAAAATAAACTTTCAACAAATATAATGGGTAAAACAGTAATACAAACAGAAGTATGTCGCAAAATATCATAATATGAACACAACTATGTCTCAAAATGTAAATGGAAGAGTTTTTAGCAGAAAATCATATATTGTTCAGTTTTGTGTTTAAGGCAATTTTTATGTGGTTGTGGAATTTTGTAGTGTCCCTGTTGTAAATATCAACTTCGTAACAGATTTCTTTGGCTTCGTGAGATATTCTGTTGAAAAAGTTGAAGTACAAATAATTTGTCCTGCTGCTTGTTATGTAGAATGGCTTGTGAATCTGTTGTTGCGTATTGATAGAGAACATGTTTTATAATGGGTGATGTTCTACACCAGCTCCCAGGACATAGAAACCTGAATCTGCAGGATTATATATTCTCATAGACAGATATATATTCTCCGTGTACCTTTCTGTCACGTGCACACGTTTTCCTGAGTCCCAGAATACCTACCCCTCTCCTTTACTAACAGTTAAATTAAGAATAAATGTTAGCAATGAGCATTGAAGACAAAATCTGTATATCAAAAATGTTGAAGAACATACTTCAGGTTCACTATAATAGTTCCATTGTTGAAATAACCAACCCTCTACTTTGTTCAAGTCTTGTAAAATTAGGGCCCCCTGAACCTGTGTGTGGATAATAGGTTAGGACAGATTTACTGCTTACTTGAGTCGGTGAAGGGAACTGTTGAACTGGGCTTGTGGCTTATATTACCAGTGCAAGACCAGCTGTGTTGAGAATGCAGATGAACACCATTTTGGTCCTGTGAGTTCTCGTTTTTGAAACCACCACATGAATGTGGCACTGAATTTTGAAAGTAAAAAATTTGTTTTGTGTAATTTTCCCATTTGGGGAGTCACTTACTTAGGGTTAGTTTTAATTCTCTGTTTATTGTGCTGACTATATATCGCCTATGAACAAGTTCTTATTTTGAATGTTAAAACTATTTATTAGTAAGGCCGGTGAAGATGGTCTTCTTTGCATCTCGCATCAATAAACAACCTGCCTGCAGTTCCAAGTGTACAAGATGCAACATATACTTCAAGTCTTTTTTAAATTGTATTTCAATTGATTTTCTGCAGGGGAGATGCACATGTCCTCATAGAATACACTTTAAGCCAGTGTAACTGGGGAGGTGGCTAAATTTCTTGGTACATAATGATGGTTGGTCTTGTGTCTGTTTCAATGCCAACATTGCCTCATCGGCAGTGGTGTGTACACACACTTCAGTGGGTGAAAGATTTTATACAGAACGGAGAAGAGAGGGTGTCAGAAATGACAATTTCTATGAATGTATTTTTTCGATTTCAGACACTTCTTTAAGTTAGTGGAAATTAACTACCAATTTTTTTAGAATGTATTAAATTTATCAATTTTAACCATTTTACATAAAAATCCATTGAAGCTACTACTTAAAACTAAATATAACTCAACATCATCATTATTATTATTATTATTATTATTATTATTATTATTATTATTATTATTATTATATAGCCATTATACAGAAGGAATTTACAAGTTTGATATATGAGAATATGATTCAGAAAAACATAGATGTATTCCAGAAAAAACAGTAGTATATAAAAACCGAAATTCAGTAAACTCCTTCTGAAGAGTTATTAGTTATTTTATATTATTACTTTAATGTTTTAAATGTTTTGTCCATTTTATTGTTTAATTACTAAAAAAGTGGAATTCAATTTGTTGTTTATCTAGGGATCCTGTATCTTCAAGTTCAACCCTCTTTATATGCTCCAATTTTGGGAGCAAAAAATCAGTTGCTGGGCAAAAGTAATGAATCCTTGTCAAGGAATATCACAAGTCAAATGGGCGGTGGGACTGCATCTGTTCATGGACAAGTGTTCCTGGTCTCAGGTATGTTAACTAATAAGATTTGTTTTCTAAGCAATTTCACAAAAGATTCTCAAAAGGAATATAGAAAAATTAAAGGGTAGGAGTATTAAAGGTGATAAGTCATATTTTTTAACTTTTGAAGGAAGTATTTTAAAGCAAAGGAAACCCAATTTATAGTACAATGTTTTTACTGCCTTGCTCTGATTTTGTAAGAATATATAATATTGTAATCGTATGCTGGAAAACGGTAAATTGTCAACAGAAAACCACTTATTGCCAGGCTTTAATAAAGAAGTACATAAGTCTCATATAGTATATTACTTCCTCATTACATTGTGTAGTCAATGTAAATAACGTTGTGTAATCAGAATCCATGTTTTGTTGGTCCATGTCACGAAAATATTGATTGACGGCAAAACGTCTGTCCATCCATTCATTTGTGGTCAAAGCTACCACCTAAAATTTATATTTTATTTTATTTGTACAATCATCCAATTTTGGTGTTATATTTAAATACATAAAATAAGTGTATGAAAAAAGAAATATTTAAAATACTGATGAAGAACATGATAACAATGATAGTTTCTTTTTGATTCTACTAGAACAGGGGTCTCGAAACAATGAAGCTCTATATGTGTGTTAATTATTACAGATGAAATGTCCAGAATTGTGCTCATATGGGTTTTAAGAATTAATTTGTGAATTGTTCACTGTTTTGTTGTTCTTTAATTAAAATTTAATGTAACAAATGGACAATAAATTCCATGCTATCGTGAAATTTATTCGCCCCCAGTAGAAGAAAGAGTGGAGACGACTGTACTATAAAATGCACCATGTTGAAACTTCTTTTAGCTGTTGAATTAGTATTCTCATCATTTTTAAATGATTTTTCAAAATCATTAAAAATATTGGTCAATTACCTGACAATCAAAAAGCATATCTTTATTGTAACTCTAATTTATGTTCATCAGAGTTCGTTCAGACTTTTCTTTGCGGCTTATATAAATAAACATACACACATAAAACTCTTTCTCACTTCTCCCCTCACCCCTCTCTCCACTCTCTCTAGCTATATTTCAAAATTTTTATGACTGTCAATTACTAATATTGTTATTGACAATTCCAATATTTTTTGCAATAAACGTACAGAACAAATATATTTACTGTATTTTGAGTATTCCAAGTACTTGAAATATGTATGTATTTAGCAAATCAAAACCTAATGTATTTTAAGTATTTAAATACTAAATTCAAAGTATTTTGCCCAACCCTGCATGTAAAATATATTATCAGGAGAGAAATAAGAATGAAGGAGTTGTGGAATGGAAGTAGAACGCTTTTTGTATTCAGTATTTGAATAAAAAAATGATGTTATTTTGCCTATTTTAGCAGTTTAAAGTGCCTGATGTTCCAGTCTCTAATCATTAGGGAAAGAATGCTCTTCAGATAGGATAAGAGGAAAGTGTGAGAAAATAATCCCGTCTCAGATGCATGGTAAAAATTCCTATCCTCGCTCCGAGTGTCTGTGTGTTACTCCCAACCGAAGCGCAAAGCAGGGCGCCCTGTCATAGCTTAATGTGTGCTCCTGCCCCTCGATCAGGGCAACTTCGGTATTTTTTTCGTTTAGAATGACTGGCGAAGAAACAACTCTAGATGGACTCCTAAGCCGGATTACCTGTACGGTGTCGCAGGGGGTGGGGGGTGAGCGCAAATGAACACAGATTGTGAAGTAAAAATACGCTAAGAGACATTGCTTTTATTTTCAGGAGCAGGCAGTCTACCGTCAGTGGGGCTCCAGGCAGCCCAACAGCTGAGTGGTGGATCACACCAGAACACGACGCTACTGCAGCTGCCAGTCCATGACGCCACGTCCAGTAACCCCACCGGTCACAAGAACAAGCGAAAGAAAAAGCACGTTTGCAAAGTTTGCGGAGGTTCTTTCGTTTCGCAATGCGAACTCGACATTCACAACCGCACACACACTGGCGAGCGTCCGTTCCTCTGCGACGTGTGTGGTGCTACTTTCATTAGGCAAAGCCAACTCGCGAGTCACTCGACCATACACACGGGAGAGCGGCCGTATAAATGTGACTTTTGCGGGAAGAGGTTCCGCCAGAAATCAAACCTAAATTTACACCTGCCCTTGCACACGGGAAAGCGCCCGTATCGCTGCGACGTGTGCGGGAAGACGTACGTGCAGAAGCAGGAATTCATTGAACACAAGAACCTGCACACGGGAGAGCGGCCGCATCGCTGCGACATATGTGGGATTCGTTTTCGCAGGTCGCATAACCTTAGAATACACAAGTTTAGGCACACGGGTGAGTGGCCGTTTCGCTGCGACGTGTGTGGGAAGACGTTCGCCCAGAAAAATAGGCTCACTCAACACATGGCCTCGCATACTGGCGAGCGTCCATATAAATGTGACGTCTGCGGCAAGGAATTGCGAACAAAATGGTCGCTCGTTGTTCATGCGCGTATTCACACGGGGGAGCGGCCGTATGGATGCGAATTGTGCGGGGCTCGCTTCTTCCAGCAGCCTAGCCTGAAATATCACATGCGCACCCACAACAAAATTCGACCCCCTTAGACCATCAGGAACGATAATTTGGCTGTCACGTGTGTTCTTTGCTGTCTTGTGGAACATCTCTTCTCCCGCGCGCGCGCACACACACACACACCGAATTATGCGGAGGAAACATTATTCGACGCTCGCTGATTTATATTAAAAGTTTGTCGACACTCGTAACTATCGTAACACTGGAGTCATAGTGGTAATTTACTCAAGGAAATGCAAGTACATGATGTTTTGAAAGTCGTCGAATTTTTAAAGTTGTAAATATGGCAAAATAATGCAAATTTCTCTGACTTCAAAGGGATATGAGAAAGGTATTACGTTCAAAAGAGTGGATGTTACCATGTAAATAGTTAATTTGTTACTAAAATGTTAATATTATTGACTTGTGTGCAGAAAGAATTGTTATTTAATGTAGACAACTAAATGCACTTTAATGTTACATTTGTGTTCTTTACATGATTGAATGTAAAAAATAAAAAAAAAAATATATTTCAATGTGGAGAACTGGTTGAACTGATACGTTATTTCATATGTTTGTAAACAGACTATATTTTGTAATGTCTAAAATACGTACTTTCATAAAAACAAGTTTAATACAATCTTCCACAGATACAGAGTAACGATTAACAAACGAGTTCAATAATGTTTCCAATAGATGTACCGAGAAGTACCGCCGCATTATACCCCGGCGGGGCTAAAGGTCCGCTGGCTAGCCGGACGATGACGGGCTGTGCGGTGTTTAGCTGAGCGAGACGGCGCCGAAGCGGCTGCTTCTGTCGTCCTCTCTTGAGCGGCGTTTGATCCCTCTCGGCGGTTTCTTCAAAGGTGCGCGGGCGACGAGTACATATTTTATATACGAAAGCATTACGCATATTTCAATACATCCTCCGATCCCTGATCAGGTACCTTTTTTTATTAGTCCATGAGATCCGTATACCCTCTTATGTAAAAAACGTAATGTAATGCTAAGGAAAACTGCAATGCCAGTTTAAGATTTTCATAGACTCAATAAGGTGATGCCAGACCTGGAAAATAGAGAATAGTCATGAAATTATTGATATTAACTGGAAAAGTTATGAAAATGACATTTCCTTGGAATGTTTTAAATTCATTTAGTTTCGGTTGCTTTAGAAGCAACTAATGGCATTAGCTACCACTAGTATTTGCAGCATTTTACACGTTTAAAACATGAATTCCAGTAATATTTTTTAATGTTTTTCCAGTAATTTTTATTGTTTTATTATGTAGTTGTTTGTTGGTATAATTTATTTAGTGTTCAATGGATTGATTAGTGATTCCAGACGCGTCAACTGCCAAGTTTGTTATTCCCGTAAGTGAAGTATGAGAAGTGATATTTCCCGCTGGATGGCGAGATCCGGCGCCGACCTACATGTTGGCGTGCGTGTTTTCTCTAACCATGTATCTCCTTGAAGCGGGGACAAGCTCTAAGCTGCTGACTGGTCTCCCAGCATGTGTGGTAGTGTAATGCGTGTGTGCCAAGAGAGGATAGAACGAGGCAGGAAAGATCGCGCGCGGTCCCTGGCTCGCTTGTTAGGGTATTGCTCCGGAATTTGCCCAGTGCTCAAAGAAACACGGAAATGACATATTCTTGGATTTACTGATTTTTTTTCTGGTTCAGTACTTATCGATATTACCAATGCGACCTATATTTTATCCCTTGGTGAGGGTAGCGATTTTTGTGACGTCACCCTTGGAGAGCTTAGATTCCTATATCTTATACTATTTACGCATTCTGTGTACATAGTGATTTGCGCAGACTAACGAGCTTTATTTGCGTAATTACTAATTCAATAGTCGCTCTCGCAGCACATCTAGAAGTGCTATTAATAGTTGCTTGATACCTATGAAGATTGTTTCTTATGCGTGTAGGGAAAACATTCATTTAACGTTTTGCCGAGGTTCACAAGTGCTGTGTATTATCCGCGCACTTTCTCTCAAGCCCGCGCTTCGTTTGTTGCGGGAAGAGTGGAGTATTTGATTACTTTGACAAAAGGAAGATTATATCATATTTATAATTCGTTTTTCGCTCAAAAATAGTTTTTACTACACAGGAGCGAACATTTCGGTTTATCAGATTTTGTCTACAACGCTCGTTTATTCTTAATTCAACCAATGCTGATAAAGGAGTGGGCGTTGGTATGTCGGTGCTTAAGAAAACGAGCGCGTATAATACCTAATTGTGGAGGGATGTGGATGTGAATAATGAAGATGTGTCTTCCTACGTTTGGTTTGTGTTTTACCTGTACCAGTGTTTTCGTTATAAGCAATGATTGGGTAAGCATTCAAGTCAGCGTGTTTAGTGACGTAGCTTTCTCAAGAAAAAAAAGCGTTTTTTAATATTTTTGTGACTATTCCGAAAACCTAACTGTCATATTAGATCTTTCTTTAGTAGGCCGTATTGACGACCAGTGTGAGGGCATGGTGTGATGCTGCCCACGTATAAGCTCTCGCTTGCAGGAAAACGATTCCTGACAGGCAAGAAAACCACGGTCTATCACGGAGCGATATTTAATTCGTGTCCTGGACATGGAGCGCGACGCCCCTTCGCCACTAATTCACTCTTACCTGTCGTCGCGCGCGTGGTGCAAGCGAAATATCTTCATATGTTGGATAACAGTTTTGAGGATAAAATTATATTCACTTCTTTTCGGTGACTGGTGATCTTTTCCGTGAACCACGATGATTAAAAATCAATTCACAAATTTCAGTAAGTTTGATTTTAATAAATTATTTCCATTCTCCTTTCCTACAAATTATGCTACATATACATATGCTGCAGAAACCGTAATATATGGCGAAATAAGCAAAATAACATTCGTCAGGAATATTCTAAATGAGCAGATTCGTATAGATATGTGATCATTTTGCAAGTAACAGCACAAAACATTGCACACAAATTCGGCTCTAACTATAAGACATGCAACAGTTTCAAATTTTTTGTAAATATTTCCAATTTTTATGTAAGAAATATTTAAAAAATTGTATTTACAAATTGTGTTAGAGACTACACCCTGAAATAGGAGATGAAATTAATGCTTGGACCATTGAAGTAACAATGATTACAACGAAAAATATGTTCAAGTTCTGGAGATAATGAGCGTAATTTGAAGCAAATTAAGCTATATGTCACATCCAATAACAAAAATACAGTAACAGGAAAAGTTGGATAACAATGTATACAACTACATTGTTAACAACGTGAATCCTTTGAACACAGTGGATGATCCACGTTTTTCGAAAATTATTGTTATATTTTATCAATATTTCTCCTTTGCTGAAAATTTTGAAGTAAAATAATTAAAACGGTAAACATCTTGATTGTGAAAAAGTATTGTATATAAAATATATTTTATAGATCCTGAAAGTAATGTCACTGTTATGTCCCGTCGAACTTTGGGCGGAAAATTGGAAAGAATTTTACTTAAAAAAAAATTAAAGAAATTCTTAGCAACGTAGATAACATGTCCACAACAGCGGATGTGCGGTCAACAAAACAGAAGTTTTCTTGGAATGACAGCTCATTGTGTATAGTGTTTGTTTTAACACGACAAATATATTTATTTCTAAATTCTTTTCATTTGCTTATTACGTATTTTATTAAATAATACTTGATTATACATTTTCTAATTCAGATCGAAGATTCTAGAAAGAAGTGAAGTGTTGTCATATACTAGACTCAGAAGAAGTCAAACTCATGACAAAATAGCGGATAAATTATTTGAAATCAATAGCAACTACAGTCTTGACACATGTAAATTAGTATCCACAGTAATGGATAACGCTACAAACTTTATGAGTGTTTTTAAATATTTCGGCGTACTGGTGGATATTCGGCGTACAGGAGTGTGTCGGTGGTCAGCAAATTTCAGGCGTGCACGCAAAATTTATTTGAGGGGGACGACAAGCGTGCAGCTTAAATGTCATCTGCCGCCGGCATTGAGATCGTCAGGGGGAGACGGTCCGGGTCGAATGGATGCATACGGCTTACTAATTTACTCTTTGAAGAAAACACCAGTCATGTCCTTTTTGAGAGGTCTGAGTGACGACGTTTATTTTAAAATAGAAAGGCACAGCCAAACTTGCAATACCATTGTTCAGTGGACTTTTATATTTTTTCTTTCGTACTCCTGTTATCAAATGCACAAGTTTTTATTTTTATATAGATGGACAAACGTACGTGAGTTGAATAACTCGCCTTGAAGGATTGCACGAACACGGGGTAGCCTCGCTGGGCGGTTCCAGTCGCGGCGGCGCTGCAGTCTCTGCAGAAGGGACGGCACCGGAATAGGAACAAGGTGCTCCTTTGGCACTCACTCAGGGTCTCTCCGCTGCTCGCAAGCCATGATGACAAGTCTATATCGAAAATTATCAGATTGGGCCGACATGCGTCACCCCTCTGCACTTCGTTAGCTGATACGACAGACCGCACTCCTTTGAATGCTCTATTAACACCGGCTTAACCAGTTCGTCGAACGGACTTAATTCCAAATTTTGACTGATGACGGACGGTCGGATTGCATAGATAGAAGAATTATAGTTTACAGTTGGTGTACAAGATCCATTATTTAAAAAGAAATTCTTCATAAATCTGTTTCAATATCCTGTAACGAGGTAATATTGGTATATGTCTGCATTTAAAATTCCCGCTAATATTGTGACGCAAACTGGTGTTCGAAATTCATTGGCTGAAGTCAGACACAATGCTTGAGAACCACCCCACCGTTCACAATCATGCGACATCTAGCGGCAGGACTGAGAAAGACGCGAAATGCAGTGACAGCTGGCGACAGCCACAGCCACAGTGGAATCAGGCCCTGAGAGGCAGATTTATAAAAATCGCACGTTACTGCAGGATGTATCGTACCGTACTGTCGTGTACCGTACAGTAACATATAGCGATACTATACACACGTAAATTGCCAACCCTGACAATAACCGGCAGTGCTTTGTCGCAACAATGTATACTAATAATTCTTCAAAGTATACAAACCATTGCGTTGAAAGCAGAAGCCCCCGATCATATTGTTGACATTGCGTTGTAAACTTTTAAGTAATTTGTATATAATGCGCTCTGGATGATAAACTAGACCAACCAAGGTTACGTTGTGTTGCTTTTATTACTACTAGTAAGTTGTGTCATATTTATATTGTAGTTCTGTGAGGTGATATAAATTTATATTGCAGTTATGGTACAAACTATCCTGATTAGAATTTCTTCCTTTTACATTCTTTTTATAAATGATCTAAGAAAATGTGGTTTTTGCATTGTTTTAGTGCAATTCAAACATGGTTGAATCAGTTGTGACTGTATGTTGGAAAGACCACACCAGTGAACTTGCTACAGAATTTAAAAGTTTATTAGATAACAATTCTTTTGTTGATTGCACTATATCGACCGAGGGTCAAAGTCTGAAAGCTCACAGGCTAGTTTTATCTGCGTGCAGTCCTTACTTTCATGTAAGTAAAAGTGTTTTAATAATATTTTTTTGTCTTTGCCCCCCCCCCTTTTTTTTACCTATTGGCATTGAAATTTTCTCAGGCTCAACGTGCCTTAAAGGTTTTTTAGAGCAGAAGAATAGATTGAAAGATCATTCATTGGCTGAAATAGTTTTAGAACTAAAAAAATTAGGTGATGAGATAAAGAGTTTGAAATTTTCACATTGTATTGAGATGTGTTATTCTTGCATTCACGCTTCTATTTTTTGTTGTTGGAATTCTGTACGGTAAAATTTTGCTGTTGCTTCTGGAAGGTAGACTAATTCGCAATTCTGTAGAGTGAATTAAAATCTGTATTTTTTGAGTTGTGCCATTATTGCGACCTATGAGCGAAATAAATATTGTGAGTAACATTGATTGTTAATTTTAACATTATTTCAAAATTTGGCCAATTTTGAGATAATGTTTCTCAAATTATATAATTGTCTTCTAATGAATTCCAGTGACACGTATTGCTGAAATGAACTGGAAATTTATCAAAATTATGGAAATGAATCATGCTTTTGTAAGCTTTAATGAAGATTCTGCAGTGTTTTTTATTTTTTCATTCATAATAGTACACCTAAATTTTTTAGAAACCTTATTTATTTATTAAAATTGTGATAGCCTTTACATAGTAAAAATACAAATTCAAAAAGAATTAAGAGTAAAGCATGTGTAGGTATAAAATATCAAAAAGATCTCATGGCCCAAAAGTAGTGCTAACATAAGCACAAAAGAATAAAAATAAAAGGAAATACAAGCTTACAAATTTCACATAATCAGAACTAATTACAATGTCTATTGAAAAATCCTTGAAAGAAGTTATTTCCAGATGTCAAAATATCATAAAGAGCTTCCAAGCTATTCTCCAAACCACAAATGCAATTCATTTTCTTATTACCACAATAGTTACTGGCCGAAGTGTCAACTAAAAAGGAGGCCGTTCTCCGTAAAGTTTCGCTTTGTTACTGTAAATGGTATGCAAGAACGAATGTCTGCGCAGTCCGTTCTATCCAACAAAATATGAGCACTCTTTCTTCTACAATAAAGGTTATTTAATTTAGATCTTAGGAGAATGACATCATATTCATGATTGTCTGGGGCCATTCTCAGACGAATTCTATGGAAAAAATCTTAGGAACTTGTGTTGAATGTCTTTCAATGGCTGATATATTCTATTTCTTATATGGGTTCCAAATAGGCAATGCACATACAGGAGTTGGCCTAAGAAGTACTCAAGGAAGAACCAAAAGGGTCATAGTAGATCAAAATTGCATAGAGTTCTGTAGGACATTACCCCATCTTTCCGGGGCTTAGAAATAACGCCCTGAATATGATTTCCAAAAGTCAGCTTACCATTAAATGTGACATCCAGGTCACTTATGCAATCAACTCTGCTCAAAGTTTCATCTACAAATTTTATAATCTGTTTATTATTTTATTCCTTTTTCTAGTAAATGACATAACAAAGCATTTCCCCACATTTAGTCTCGTATCATTTTCTCTGCACCATGTCTGCACATTGCAAAGATCTCGCAGCAAATCAATATCATCGTCATTGTCAACAACCCTATACAATTTTGTGTCATCCGCATAAAGCAGCCATCGACTATCGGACATATACTCTGGTAAGTCCTTTATAAAACGATTGAACAGTAGGATGTGAAACTTGCAGAAGCACAGTCACCTTAATGAAAATCATAAAAATAACGAGAAATCTATCTACTCTGAGGTTGATACGTAATGCCAGGCAGTTTAACAAACAGCGGAGGATGATACATATCACAGGGAATGAGGGAATCAATGGATTGCACTGTATAATAATTAGAAAATAAAAGGTCCAATAAGTTACCTTTAACCCTTAAGTGGTCGCGTGGTTGACATATGTCACCCACTTCCTTTATTTTCCTCAGAACTCTCTCCCTCCCCCGAACTATACCTCGAGGAGGCCGGTATCTGTCCATGCGTATCTGAACTTGAATGCCAGTTTTTCAGAACTCACTCAGTAGGATTCTTCACCTTGATCCGGTAACATCTCTTGGCTGGTTGACAACTGTCCCCCATGCGACCATTCTTGTAACCTTTTAAGGTAAGTGTTTATTTATATTAACATTTTATTTTCTGCTTTTATTATGTTTATTAAGTAAATTGTTCTTTCCTAAACTTTTCTTGGCTCACCCTACGCACATTTTGTTAATTTTTTAATTTGAGTTTTGATTTTGTTATTTTTTATTGATATAAAATTTTTACCTCTATTTTCAATTACAATGATTTTATAACTACACGTTTTTTCTATAGATTACAATGTTCCAACAAAAAAGAATGAGAAGTGAATGTTCATCAGATCCAAAACTTTGGAAGAAGTGGCTCGATGAGTTATTGAATGAAGAGGAAGAAAGCACTTCCGAAGAATCTGATTCAGATGAAATTGCTCACCTAACTGAAAGTGAGCATAATACTGATTCAGAGCAGTCATCAGACGATGACGGCACCTCTGATGGTGAGCCAAAAAATTCAGGAAAGATGGAAAAACAAAGTGGATGAACAGTTTGCCTACACAAAATTCTAAAACCCATGCAGAAAATATAATAAAGAAGCTTCCTGGTGCACAAGGAATAGCCTTGAAGATGAGCTCATAAATAAAATTACATGAGCTCTTTTTTTATAGTAATGGTTATGACATAATTGTACAGTCAACAAATGTTTACATAGACAATCTGAAATGTAAATATTCATGTGAAAGAGATGCCAGGCCTACACATGAAACAGAAGTTCGAGCTTTGTTTAGGCTTTTATATTTGACAGGGAGTTATGAAATGTCCAAAAAAATTATGGGACAACTGCGAAGGCAATGGTTTAGAGTCTTGTTATCTTTCGATGAGTAAACAAAGATTTGCTTCTTTACTTAAATGTTAACGATATGATAATATACAAGACAGAGCTTTTCGTCGAGAAAAAGACAAATATGCTCCTATCAGAAGTTTTTGATATAGTAAATAAGAATTACTCTAAGTATTTTATTGCCAGTGAATATACCACTATAGATGAGCAACTATTAGCAATCAGAGGCAATTACCCTTTCAGACAGTTCATTCCAAATAAGCCTGCTAAGTACGGCATCAAAATATGTGCACTAGTGGATGCTAAAATGGTATACACTTTCAACTTAGAAACATATGTTGGTGTTCAGCCAGCAGGACCTTATCGTTTGAGTAATTCTCTAATGGACGTTGAGCTGATTTTGGTTGGACCAATAAAAGGCTCGCACAGAACTGTAAAGGGAAACAATTGGTTCAGCAGTATACTGTTGGTCAAAACATTGTTAGAAACCTAAGAGCTCGCGTACGTTGGTACCCTCCGTAAAAACAAACCCGAAATCCCTAAGGATTTTCAGCTAAACAAGCATCGCTCTCAGTTCTCGTCAATGTTTGGATTCCAAAAAGACTGCACACTTGTTTTTTACTGCCCGAAAAAAAATACGGGCAGTGATTCTTATATCATCTTTGCATCATACTAGTTGCATTGATGAAGAAATGGGAGACAAGTGTAAGCCTGAAATTGTAACTTTTTATAACAACACGAAAATTGAAGTAGATCTACTTGATCAGCTTATTGCTAAATACAATGTGGCGAGGAACACACGTCGATGGCCAATGGCTGTATTTTTCCACCTCTTGAATATTTCTGCCATCAACGCTGTTTGTATTTATAAATCAAACACAAAGGGATGCAATATTACAACTACCGATTGAATTGAGGCGATGAGCATTTATCCTACTTGGCACTTCAATACAAGAGCCAGCCTCCACAGCCGCCAAAGGAAGAGAAGGTGATGCTGTGACTGTGGGCAACGAGATAAAACGGCAAGGAAATGGTATGAAAAATGTGAGAAATTCATGTGCAATGATCACTTGAAAAGTGTTTGCAAAAATAATTTTTAGTAATGTAAGTTTTCTTTTCTTAGTCTGTTGTTTCTCAAGTAATTGTATGTTTATTTTTAATTGTTTTGCTGGATTTTACAATATATTTCTTCAACTTTTTATGACTTTTATTTATTTAAAACTTTTCTAGACATCAAAATGGAACACAAAGCTAATAATTAGGTAAGTATATTAATTATAGAATGCTAAAAACAACCGAAGGTCTGTGGGTGACACTGGTCAACCATGCAACTCTCCATGTAAACATTAGAGGCATGACTACCATATGGTTAATACAAGCAATCCTTCATCCCTCTATATCTGATAAATCTGTCTACAAACTACTTCTTGATGAGAACCAACACCATAACTGTGGCCTAACCCAAATTTGTGGGAGATAGGGCTCTCTGTGGTAATCAGGTCTTCATCTGCTTAACTTGAATGTGTAAAACATTCTGTGTGTTCTCAATAATACTATTTACAGTAATTCCAGAAAGCGATGTTGCACTCAGCATATGATTACTTTATGTTGTGTAATATTGGCCTATGTGCCATAGGCCATTCTTTTATCCAAACAATCAGAATAATATTTGTTTATTTTATTGATAAAACTTCAAATTAACTTATGGATCAATTCGTGAATAATATTAAAAGTTAATTAGACTAGGATTGTAAAGAAGAGTTAACAACTTTGATGGATTTTATACCATTTTGGTGCCGTCCATTTTGATTTACTATAAATGACTCATTAATAATTTAAAAATATCATAAAAACTCTTACAGTACATTAATAAACTAGCTGATAATATCACTTAACTAAGAATTAAATGGGCTGTTAAAATTTACTTCTTTATTATTGAAAACATCAAAGAGCTTCTTAACTATCATATTAATAATTATTACTTTATTTTACATTCACAAGAAAGTAAAAATTAATAACATCCAATACTTCTGCTGATTACTATTATCATTTTCAAATATCACAAAATATTTCGAAGTTGTTGATCAAGCATTCTTAGTAAGGCAAAATAATTCTGATATCTGGCGCCACAACTATCAGTAGCAAAACAGTACTCTAGATCTGAAGTGATGGTTTTTGAGAAGAAAAGCTTAATGACTGAAATGCAGTTTGTGATCCAAAATGTTCACCCACACAGAACAGAAAACAAACAGAATGGATCTTGCGAGGATTTATGCAAGTGCTTGTGGAGAACATAAAGAATATTCGCCAAATGATTTTTAAGGTGAGTATTGACATAAAAAGCATGGGTAATTTGGCATAGGACAGACTCAAGGATGTTTTATGTTATTGCGAGGGCCGAAGGCCCGTGCCTTGGTATTCAACTTAGAACTATGTTGCAAAGCATCACAATTCCATGCGTGTAAACAAATCAGATCATAAAGTGCATTTCTACAGAGCTAATCTTTCTTACCAGTCTTCTTTTGCATTGTTCTTTGGTGGCAAAATGGTTCTGATATGTCCCCATAACTCAGTAGTCAATCAGTGTCCTTTGTGAGGACACTGTCTTTGAAGTGATGGTTTCAGAGAAGCAAAATTAATCTTTCTTACCTTTCTTCTTCTGCATTATTCTTTATAGAAGCTGTTTTGTGAGGAGACTGAAGATCATCCACTTGTCATCCTCTTAGATGAATCATTTCAAAATCTGAAGGCAGTGATTGATTTTATATACTGCGGGGTCACACAAATTCCAGAAGGCAATTATAAAGCATTTGTGACTCTTGCTAAGTCCCTAGAGGTCAAAGGATTAAGTCAGGTTTCTGTATGTGGCAGTGGTAGAATTTCCAGTTTTTACTTATTTTTGAACACTTTATTTCATGTGTTGTTTTCGTTTTTTCGAAAAGGACAACCCACCTGCCAGTACTATTGCCTCTCAAGATCCATCTGTGAAGAATCAAGTCACTGGTGAAGTTAAAGGCAGTAATGCTACCCGAAAGGTCAGCACTGAAAATAAAAATTGTCAGAAGATTGCTCACCATTTAAATGGCAACACCAACCCTGTAGACACACATTCTCTTGCTTCCTTTAAAGGAAATAGTGCATTGCGTGAACTGAGGCCAAAATCAGTGATGAAACCTTCACAAGAACAAGAAAGTCTTCAAGGTAATGATGATACATCCTTAGCCATGGAAGAAACTGTGTAACTTGAAATTTATTTTAAAAATGAGATATTAATTGTATATGGACAGATGCTTTTTTTCACCCTGGTGGCTATGAATCTCATGTGTCTAGTATGAGGAACTTTGAAGGTTATTACATGGAATGGAGGGCCTCTTTTGTTTTGTTTTAAAAAATTGCTTTGATAGATTTCCACATTTTTATTCCAGAATTCGGATTTGTTTATACCATTTTTATTCACATCAGGATTTCTAGCGAGCGGGAATTAGCTGGGAGTTTTTTTCCGACAGGAAAGAACAGGAATTCTCCAGGAATGTTTTTTATTTTTGTTTTAATTTAATTTTATAGTTTTGACTTACTTGTAATGTTATATTATAGATTTTAGTATAAGATTCATCTCGGTTATAGTTATAAATCATATTAATTATAATAGTTTTAGTTTGTGCTCGTTGCAATACAAAAGCTATGCTTAATAGAATATTATTTTATTTAGATCAAATACTATAATTTTTAAAACCAGTCGGTATTGAAACATGCTGTGATAATTGCATCAGAATTAATGCAAGTTAAATGGTTTCTGAGATTTAAATAAATCTATATATTCAAACTGCAACTTGTTTTGAATTATTAATAAAAATTCTGTCACGCTGATTAATGCTTAATGTTATCATTTTGATATTCAATTATTTTTATAAGATACTGATCTTCAAAATAGCTTGTCTGTAAATGGCAATTTTCTGGGGGGAGGGGAATTCAATTTTGTAAAAGAATTTCACTAGACACTCAGCTCATGCAGTGGAACTTTGTTGTGTAATTCTTGCAATTCAACAAAGCTTAATGTATTTATGTATTAGTCCAAAAATTACACAAAGGTAATTGTTTTGAAATACCTATCCCCTTATTAATATTTACATTTCCAGCAATTTGTAAATATTATTGCGTTTGTAAGTAGATGGGCTTCAATTTCTTGTTAATGATGTTCTCAAAAATTCAAAATTTTTCTTTAAAAATGAGCTTCAAAATGCTCATGGTATTCAGATATGCTGAAACAAATTTTTCTTTGAAAATGGCTGCAAATTTTTCAATGTAAATGTGCGTTTAGGAAGTAAAAGGAAACTAAATAGTACAAGAAAGGCTGTGCTGTTCTGGAACATTACTAGTTTCTCCTACTTCTTATTGCCGGGGAAAGAGTGTTATTAACAATGAAAATGAATATATTTTGTTTTATTAATATCATCATGATATATTATTACACAGAAGGAGATTTCTAATTTGAGATGTGAGAACGTGATACAGAAATTCATTTACATATTTGAGGAAGAATAGTTTTAAAAACCTAAATTTAGAAAATTCATCCTGTATAATAAATTAATCTAAACGATTACATTAATTTTAAATATTTTATCCATTTAATAGTTCACTTTCTCTCTTGTGTATGTAGGGGCTCTGTATCTTCAAGTGCAGCCTGGTTTATATGCTGCAATTTCGGGAGCAAGCAATCAGTTGGTAGTTAAAAGTGATGAATCCTTGTCAAGGAATTTCACAAGTCAAATGGGTTGTGGAAGTGCATCTGTTCAAGGACAAGTGTTCTTGATCTCAGGTAAGTGAACTAATATGGTTTGTAGTACTAGAAATTTTGCAGAAGATTCCTTCTGAATATGAAAAAATTTAAAGGTAGGAGAAATACGAAGATTAAGACATATTTTTCTTTCTCCCTACTGCTTACACAGTGGAGAAAGTTACATAATGCTGCATGAAAAAAAACGGCCAAAAAACTCATTGAAGGGCTCTGGTAACAAAGAAGTGGATTAATCCAGTTGTGAAATGAAAGAAAAAAATCTTTTGACTCAAGGCATAGCCAGAATTCAAGTTCTGTGGGTTCTTGATACCGAAAAATTGATTAACGGCAAAGCTTCTGTCTGTGAATAACGCTAGCAGCCAATTTTCTTTAAAATTGATATTCCCCAATTGATCTGGCCCTTGTTGCGGTCCCTTGAATTTGAAACCGATATTTTAATTTTGAGAGGTACATAACCCTAGAAGTGACGTGTGTGTAGAAACATAAACAAATTGTGGGGGCCATGTGCACTATGATTCGTAGGTCAGCTAATGTAAATTATTATAAAAATGTAATTATGAACTAAAGAAACCCATTTACAAAGATATAAAATCTCAAAATCGTGTTTATTGTTAATTATGTTCAGAGAAGAACCTATGGTAATTGTATTATCATTGTGTATGTACTCGCTGTGACTTTTGCCATCTTATCTCTGAGATGTCAGTTGTATTCTGTGAGTTACTGTATCTGCAGTGCTTGGCAATTACTAAAGAACAACTGCTTTTTGCAATGTGGCATTCCCGTCTGCCGCACAATAAACAGTCAATTCAGAGGGTGTAGTGGAGCAGGTCCGGTTATCTTTATGAAAGGGAGTGCACAAAAGCTGTGTGCGCGCGTGCATGCGTGCGTGCGCGCGTGCTGTTGTAACACCTCTCATTGTATATTATATTTTATTATGAACTGTCTATTATATTTTATTTTCAAATCGGGATCGAAATGGTAAATTCGTATTTCTGGCGTTTCGTTTGAGGCGATGTTATTACACATTGCTCTCTGATTAGCAATCAGACACGTAAGTGTTATTTATGTAAAAAAGGAAATGATAAATAAGTTAAACCTTTTTTAATATGCTTATAGTTAGTTTTTATATTCGATATGATTTACACTAAACCTTGGAAACTTTTGAGTTTTTGCCACTAATTTAAACGTTTATTTGAGTGTATAGAATGTAAAAGAACAAGCTAGAAGTGAGTAATATTTAACTGGCGCATCCACAAATTTGTTATAGTATTCGTTCATTTACTATTTCATATTATTTTAACTTTTTCAAAAACAAACTTTCAAAGTTGGAACAGTTTTTGAAGGCGAGTTGGCAGCAAAACTGGAACGTTTTACGGGCTTTGTAACTACCAATCTCTTGAGACGATAACTTCGTTTGACGCATTATCATTTCACAAATGACAACACTGGTTATAAATTCTTCGAATTCATCCCTTTGTTGTCGGTCGTGATAATTGCATGATGGTGATAATATTAAATTGAATGAGAAATAGAAGGAACACGCAATAACAAACAAATTACATACTAACTAAATTGAACTAACAAACACTTGTGTACTCTAAGTTTGGTTTGCTGAATATGTTCAAATGGTGGTGTTCAAACATTGAAAGCTCACTTCTTTATAATCAAACCAGGCTTATGTGTAATTATCGTTTTTTCTGTATTCGTGTTGTTTCCTTTGTAAAAGTTAGAAATGATTAGTCTTTCTCGCTATCAAAATAAACGCAGGTATGCACAGCAGGGCTTCGTTTGAATTAAATGTATTAGATTTTTCAAGTTATAACTGAGTTTTTACTTGGACGGAAATTACAATATTTCAATATCACGTAACTATTTCCAATATTGCGAGAAGACATATGTTGTAGCACCACTAGTTTTAAAGGCATATTATTATTATTATTATTATTATTATTATTATTATTATTATTATTATTATTATTATGGCTGGAATACTTGTTTTACGAGACTTGAAAGGACCCACTGAGATTGTGAAGTAAGAATATGCTAAAAGCCATTTGTTTAATGTTCAGGAGCAGGCAGTCTACCGCCGGTGGGACTCCAGGCAGCTCAGCTGCTGAGTGGTGGGTCGCAGCAGAACACGATGCTACTGCTGCGCGAGGGGCCATTCCTGAGCTCCACGGCGCTTACTCCGACCAGTAACCTCTCAGGTCACAAGCCCAAGCAAAAGAAGAGGCTCACTTGCAAAGTTTGCGGAGTTTCCTGCAATGCTCAAGCCAATCTCATCATTCACGAGCGCACGCACACGGGAGAACGTCCGTTCCTCTGCGACGTGTGCGGTGCCACGTTCAGTACCTCGGGCATACTCACGTGTCACATACGCACGCACACGGGAGAGCGCCCTTACGAATGCGACTTTTGTGGCAAGACATTCCGACAGAAATCAAACTTAAATTTACACTTGCCTTTGCACACAGGAAAGTACCCGCATCGCTGCGATGTGTGCGGGAAGACGTTCTTGCAGAACCAGGAATTCATTGAACACAAGAACCTGCACACGGGAGAGCGGCCTAATCGTTGCGACGTATGCGGGATTGCTTTTCGAAGGGCGCAGAATCTTAGAGTACACAAGCTCAGGCACACGGGCAAGTGGCCATATCGCTGCGATGTGTGTGGGAAGACATTCTCACAGAAAAACAGGCTCACTCAGCACATGCCCTTGCACACGGGCGAGCGGCCATATAGTTGTGACATTTGCGGGAAGGCATACGGTTTTAAACAGAGCCTAATAACATACCGGAAAATTCACACGGGAGAGCGCCCGCATTGTTGTGACGTTTGCGGCAAGACTTTCCGACAGAAAACGACGCTCGTTGCTCACTCGCGCGTTCACACGGGGGAGCGGCCATTCTGCTGCGAGTTGTGCGGGGCTTGCTTTCACCAGCAGGGTGGCCTTATGAATCACATGCGCACGCACAACAAAATTGAACGCTCTTAGATCATCAACGATCAGTTGGTTGCTTGGTGTATCCCTCGACCAGTTCTACTGATCGCCTTATGTGGAGAAACCCTTGCCTGACGCTCGCTGTTTCGCTTGTAAAGACTGGCCGTTCTGGGTTGGGTTGTCACTAATTTTCGGTAACCTTTTTGGCAACTGAAGAATATATACAAAATGTACCATTTTATTTTTTGTATATATTTTTTCTGGAAATACATTTGTGAATGAATAATAAAATCTTCACAAACAGATTAGATGTATAATATATATATATATATATATATATATATATATATATATATTGCGGCTGTTAGACGCAGCCAATCTTTATAAATAAGGTCTCTAACGAAAGAGAATTTCATGGGAACGTGACTAATTGCACTTTGACTTCAAAAATATGAAGGATTTGTTTTGAAAACGCATCTAAATGTTCATGCCAAATACACCCCGCCGCGAAAATAATCAGATGCTATATCAAGCAAAGAAGTAGTTCCCTTGTAATGGCGGACAGCACAACACGTGTATATCACATGGTGAGATTAGTTTTCAGTTTGTATCGGAGAACTGGCCGTCAGTGTACTGAACATGTAATACTGGAACAGAATGTGCGACTTGGAAGATGTTACTGAAACCTATTGTTGATTCTTTACTAATCATCCTCGGCCACGGCTCAAGTTTCTCAGAAGATTCAAGCCTGGAAAAGGTATAGCCACTGTCAGATTTAGAGACACCGTTTTTTACTTTCCCGAATACCTACGTATATACGGAGTAATATACATAGTATAGGAAGTTATGTAATGCTGCGGAAAATCGATTTCGAGATTTCGACAGAAATACACGTTTTGAGTCCCTTGATACCGAAAAAAGCGTTATTTTGTAAATATTCGTCTGGCGTTTGTGATCACAACGCCTAGTTTAAGAGTTGTGTTCACACGCGTTGGATTTTTTCCAAATTTAAGAAACCTGTGTTGATCTGGCTCGAGTGAAATCTTTGAGATTTAAAAAAAAATCTTTAAAATTTGGCGGTACTTTACATGAAGCCCCTCGGGACATTTTCAAATTTTAAATATTTTAATTTAATATTTAATTATTAATAATTTAATATAATAATTAAAAGTAAAAAAATACATTTTCTCTATTTTTTCTTTAAATTTCTTGCAAAAATGGAGTAACATACACTTATTAAGATGCCATAGGTCTGATTTTCAGGTTTAACACTGAATTTTCGAAAATTTCGCGCATGGTTCAGTTTCGATAGATGGAAGAAATTTAGGGAGTTTGTGCACGCCATAGCATCAGCACTATTGATCCTCTGCGCATGCACAGATGTACTAAAGTGGTGCGAAACTTGAACTGGGCATGCGCAGAAGATCGATAGTGCTTTAACGCTCGAGGTGGCACAAACTCCCTATTGTTGCAACGCCACAGCGAGTACGGCGGTGGTAGTGGTGCGTTGGAAACTGGTAGATGTCAGCAGAGGCCTCGTGCCACGCACTTCGACGAAGGGATATATTTCGGTTTGTTTACATGTACTTCATTCTCTTGGCCAAGGAATACGCTTTCTGTGTACACCGTAGTTAGATCAGACTGACGAGGTTTATATGCATAATTACGAATTCAAGATTCGCTCTCCCTGCAACAAGTAGAAGTACAATTAATAATTTGCTTCATACCGATGAGATCGTTTCTTATGCGTGAAGGGAAAACAATAACGTTTCGCCGAGGTCTACAAGTTCTGCGTACCTAATTGTAAATGGATGTAGGTGTACAGTGGAAGGTGAAGACGTGACTGGTTTGGTTTTGTATTTTACCTGTACCAGTATTTTCTTTATCAGCAGTGATTCGGTGAAACTTTCAAGTCAACGTGTTTAGTCTCGTAGCTTTCTCAAGACTAAAGAGCTTTTTAAATATTTTTGTAACTCGCGAAAAGCAAAATGTCAAGGAAGACTGAATAATTACTTCAAATGTTAAGGAAGTGTGAATTGTTCGAAGAACATGTGTACATAATATTGAATAAACATTAATTGAAAATTTTTTCCAACATCCATTGCATTGTTTTTATTATTGTTTCATATTCTGTATGTACTAAGTTACATTTCCACATTTTTAAACAAAGAAACACGTTTTATTATCAACGTTATACACACACACATACATACGTACCCGACATGTATCTCTGACCTCTGAGCATGTCTCCATGGAAGTTGGCACATCTACGTATTTTTTTTACAGAGGTGTATGTGCTGTTAAAAGTGTTATAACTACTACATTGCGCTTCATTTTAATTCAGTTTCCCTTCAAAGTGTGCTCGACCTGCGGGATTCATTGTTGCTGACCGTTGCCGTGGGGCGCAAGGCAAAGCCCAGGAGAACCGGACGCGCGCGCAAGAGAAAGACGGAGACAGACGGCGCGCTTAAATAAGAGACGAGAGATAGCCAGAGAGACTAATACAGAGAAAGACATAAACAGACAGACGGAGAGAGGTAAAGGCAGATAGTCAAGAGAGAAAGATACAGAGATATAGACAAACGGAGAGAGTCGGAGGCGGAGATAGATAGAGATAGAGGCTTAGGGTGGATTGCGAAAGCGATGTCTGAGACGCTGCTTCTCAGAGCCGTCGCCTGAACACCCGATTTCGCGTGC
>BOPP01000003.1:23363640-23384144 GCA_017312745.1 Gryllus bimaculatus
AGTACCAGAATGGAAAGTGAAGATTTAATTGTATTATGAATTGTTGTAATAAGAATTCGCAAATATACACATTGAATTAGAATAAAGATACATTGCTCTTAAGTAATATTTCTATTGGTCTTACCCTGCTATTATCTTTATGGATAAAAACAGCACGAAGCACAACTGAACTGCTCAACCGATCACAAACAAATGAACCGAGCCACGCTGTTATGATGTAAACAGTCGCACGTGCTTCCGAGAAACAAAACACTAGCGCCTTGCGTCGTCGAGAACGCGACGTTGCCAAATAAATTTCGTTCGGACGGTGGTCTGAGACGACGCGCGGCAGCGCAAAGGTGAGACCGTATTCGCAGCCCAAAACCCGCCGTGGCTTGAGCGATGGCTTGCAGACCATGGCTTTCAGACCATGGCTTTCAGGCGGCGGCTCAGGCATCGATTTCACAATCGACCCTTAGGCAGTCAGAGACGCAGTCACGGAGAGACGAAGACAGGGACAAGGACAGAGAGAGAGGCAGATTTAGAAAGACAGGCAGATGGAGACAGCCAGAAACGCTGAGAGAGAGAGATAGTGAGTGAGTGGGGACAGACCAACGCCATCTTGAATTAACAAAGCCTGCGTAGCTATATAGTGACATCACGAGTGTAAGGCAAGTAAGTACTTTGGTCTTCCTGGTAGACACAGCAAAAGCTTTTGCTAACAAATATTAAAAAATGGAAATTGAATAAAACACTCCTCGTTCAGTGAATATTCAACGAAATGTGCATTTTAAAACTCGTAAATGACACATATCGAATGCTTTATCTACATTCAATCATGTACTTTACATTTCCTAACAAAATGTCCACATCTTTTTTACAGTTAAGTGTAAAACTGCATATACATAAGCATCTTCACTCTTCATGGTGCTATCCTTGCAAAATTCTCAAACCAACATTTGGAAAAAATAAACGTTAATAACGCCAATATACATTATAACTAGGGGAAAGAATTGTATACCTTAATTTTTTTTTTTGAAATATGCTTTTAAAAATTTGCATTTATGACCTATAACATCATGTTCTCACATCATGGAATTCAGTTCAAGCACATTTATTGTCATTTCATATCAATGTAGGCCCCTTTGAATTTCCCCAGCCCAGCCATCGTTATAAATAAAAACCACCCTGATTCGAACTCGCCTCAAATCTGTTTGGGCTTGGGGCTCAGGAGCTCTGGGCAAATTGTGATCCTTGCCTCATTTAGTAATAATTTTAGTGACAGTTAAGCCTGAGGATAGGAAAAAATGAGTTCCCAGAAACGTCGCTAATTATTGAAACGTCTGTAATTTTCAATAAACTCTTTTATGATGTAATTGTAAACAAACAAAAAAAACGGTTGTTTGATTTAAAGCCGTCTGTCAAAAAAATCCTTGTGGCCCAATTCAGTGAAGAATACTTTGCATACAAAGCCCTGCAAACACTGTGCAGCGATCATAGAGACCTGGTAAAAATGGACAGATCACTACAAAAACCTATTGTACGTGGCAGCTCCAGAAGATGTACCTCTCCAAATACATAGTTTGGGTACCGGCAGCGAGTAAGCGACTCTGACGGTTCTCTCGCCATTTCTTGTAGTACGTCATGTGACCTGCTCTGAAGCAATCAGCTTGCGAGGATTTTTTTACTCTCTCACAGCCAGCGTCCAGCGTTGTTGCTCATGTGACTCAGGAAGTCGCAGATGCGATAAGGTTCGGCTGTGGTGAAAGTTAAGTTCATGATATCAGGACGTGTCGACGCGTCAGTATTTGTTAATGTGAGATTTAATTTATCTGTCATGTAGGTGGTGCCATGAGCGTAGCAATGTATTTCAAGAAGCTCATCGAACTGTCAAAGTCGCTTATATGCTGCCGGTTCTGTAGTTTGGACAAGATCTATCTGTGTCTAGCCCCGAATGAATAACCAAAAGTCTCACTAGATACCGTGCCCGTCGCTGGTTGGAGTGACGTCACGTTTCCAAAGCTGTGGCAAATTAAAATTTCGCTATTTAGCTCGTATACGCACAATTTCTTGAGCTCCTGATTATTGTAATGTTGCATTAATCATGATTAAAATAAAATATATAAAAAAACGCCAAGATGGGTATTTTTGAGGCGCAAGTGGCCAGTGCAATAGGGCTTGGGAACAAAGACGTCTGGCACTTCAGCACGCGTCGGCGAAGGTAGGTGCCTGGCCCAGCTGCGGTGCGGAGAGCGAAGACAGGTTTATGACGGAGAAGCGCCAGCGTATTGCTGTGGGACTACTTGCTGTGCCACCTGCGCTGCGGCAATGTGGTGGACTACAGCACAGAAGTACAAGGATACACTTAAGCTGGTACAGAACTAAGTTCTACGGCTCATAGCACACCCTCCGTTTCGGGAACGGTTGAAAGTACTGAGGAAGGAACTTGATATCGAGTCCTTGACTCAATGCTTGAGACGGCTTTCGTTTAACGAAGCCTTTCAAACCGACGAAGCTCCGGCAACGCTAAAACAGTTAGCTCGACACGTCCTTACTATAGGGCAAAGAAGACAAGCACTCCCCTCTAATATTCTGAAGATGTTGTGCAACACAAAAGCCGACTTGGCTATTGACTTAGGTCCTACACGAACCCACACCAGCCACTTACACGTAGCAGTAAAACGCAAAATTGCGTGCGCACTGCGACACATAGTACACAAACCTTTGGCTAAGCCAAAAAAAGTGAAACCCTTTCGCACGACGCATTGGGTGCACTTATCCATCAGGCCACTCAAAAAACAAACAATGAGACGACTACTTCAAATTTATGTGATGGGCGTGAAAAAGAGCACGGGTGCAGGATAGGGCTTGCACTTTGCCACGTTTGTCTTCAACTAAAGTCGGCTGGAAAGGCATTGCTGCTTCTGCGAGGCGTGCATGTCAAGATAATAAGCCACCTACTCTTAAGAAAATGCTCAACGACTCATTTAGTTCCGCGCACATGCGACTTTCCACGAAGACGTTAGGGTGCGAACAAAGCCGAATTCGACCTAATTTCACTCCACCAATTACGAGAAAGATAGACGAGCTCACTGGTAGCTACGCTGATCATTGGTGGAAATAAGAAATGGGCGAGGTTGTTTTCCAAAAGGGAGTGGGGAGAGAAGCGATGGAGATTTGGAGTTCTTGGAAGAAGAGAAGCCAGCAAGGTGCAGGAGGAGTCAGACGTCAGCCAGAAGGCAGGTCGCGGCTCGCGAGAACAACTTTGTGAACATTTATTCATCTGACTCATTTTTAATAAGTAACTTACCCCTTAACGAACTGAGGACTCATAAACAGGTCACTCAAGAAAGTACCGTGGTCTCACAGTTTGTTAATAATTACGACTGCGGAGTAAAATTGTTATCGCGCTGGCCATACAATTTGCTTTTGCCGAAAAATTTAAGAATCGCGACCGCTGGTGAAAATTATACCGGCAATCCAATACCACGTCCACGAAAACGAACTTTTCTCATAAGGGTAGTCGTGAGCTAACGCCGATGCTGTGAATCGACAACAGGGCGCCGCTGATGATGTAAGACCTGCGAGGGCAGTGGCTCCGAGGCGCCAGCTGACCAACCGGAGGGGCGACTTCCCGTGGCAGCGAAATTACAGCGGGGCGCTTCGACCGGGGGCCTGTTATTTTTTAATATAGACGACCCGCCCCTACTTTCTCTCTTTGTGATGTTGAATGGCAAACGCTACTGGTACCTGGCGCTGCTGGGACGAAGGACGAAAACGACTTTAAATGCGACAAAGACTTTAAATTTTTTATGTTAACAAGAAACAAGATCAAGAAGAATTACATTGTAAATTTTTCGGCCTGAATATAATCCAAATTAATTATTTGAAGTAAATGTCCTGTTTGTTAAGTTACCTAAATCTTTTCATTCAATTACCATTACAAAACCCAGCATAATTAGAAGCATGAGTGAACGTAATCGGGAACGAACCCACACACCCGATGAGTAGCTTAATGACAATGCCAACAGTTCGGCAAGACCCATCACATTACCTATCCCCACTCCTTTACTAAAATAAGTTGAAATCGGAATAAATGATTGCAATGAGTTTTGTTGACAAAATATGATAACCAGAAATGCTCCTGTGTAATGGATTTAATTTGCATAGAAAAATGAGCTTCAGATTGTATATAATAATCTTGTTTACAAAATAACCAAACTCCCCACTCGTATCGCATCTATCAAAGTGAGAACTCTAAAAAAAAGGTGCGGATTAATAGCTAGTAGGAAGTAGCCTACTTAGTAAAAACTGCATGTTATGTAATGAAATACTCTAAACTAATAGGCACAATCGTAACAAGTCGAACACGCTTAGCCCAACACAATAACATCATTATCGATGTGCACACCGATAGACATAAATGACAATGTCAGACAGATTATACACTACACTACACTACAATACTCTACTGACCGTCACTGGGCATTCACCTAGTGTTGTCAAATCGAATCGCCGCGCTTGTGCCTTATCAGGAAGTGTTGTCAAACCAAATTACATTACAAGAAAGTTATATTACAAGATAACGTTGTATAACGTAACGCGAATTTGTATTACGTTATATTTTTAGAAAGTATATAGATACATATTTTCAAGCGATACGTTTTCTTAAATTTGTACGGAAAATATTATTAACGTCTGAAAAACGTATTTTTAACTGTCGACTTAATTGCTTAATTGTCGCCCCTAAAACTATCCCGCTTTAGGCTACAGCCTTCTCGATTTAAAAATCTGCCCCTGATTTTATTGTGATTTCTTGAGTAACGTGTTTGTGTGCATGAAATTACATTAGAAACGGTTGAAAACATCAGTAACACAAATTTTCAAATCTCGAAGGTGTTTTTCTTTCCCTTAAGTGGTTCGTAAGAGTAATTGCATTTTTCATCACTTGCATGATGACAGATGGAAGAAATATTTGTTTCTGGAGGCAACTCGAGATATGAAGTATTTTCATATTAAATATTAAGATTTTTCTATATTGTTCAGATTTGATTTATACTTAATTGTTGGTAACTTGTAATTTTAGTTTACTTTATTTACGTATTACATAGATTAACAAATGTTATGCTAATATTTTTAAAATCAAATGTTTGTAAAATTTCATTACTTTGAGCATTTTTATTTACTCTCTTAAAATAAAATAATTTTCCATGATTCTAATATTTAGTTTTAATGAATCTGTAGAATTTTATTTTATTGATTTGTTTGTCATTTTGAGTCAACTCCATGGCAATGTGTCCTTCATTTCCTACAGAATCCTAAAATAAATGATAAATTTACAATAGGACGGTACGTTCAAAATTACCGCAGAGCATATTGAACGTACCTAATTGGTCGAGAATATTACGTCATTGTCGTCCACCTCCACTTAGATTAGTAACGGTACCAACCGTTCGAGCGCAGCACTGCGGATTTAACGCGTGGTTATCGCTATAGAGTAACTAGATTATAACACGTATTGTAAACTTTGCACGCCCTGACAGATCGCTGTTGATTTGTTGATTTCCTTGATATCAGCGAGGCGGTGAATGTTTAAAAGAAGATTCGGAGTGTAATTACTTAGTATTTTCCTCCTGTTGTGTTTTTGGAAAGAATCCTTTTTGGTTTTTCGAAGGAAAATCTCTGTATAGATAACGATGTAGACTTGTTGCAGATTGTGAACCTTAGGCGAAAAAGGAGGCTTAACCATCAAGGTTCTGCTAGTTACTTTTGTTCCTGTGTTTAAATCGAGTTTATTTAAATGTTTTTGTAACCAATCAAAATATTTATTTTGCATTAGGGTGGACTGATTTGTGTATTTCTGGACACTTGAGAAGATACAAAGAGTAACACTTGTAGGTCTATGTCATTTAGATTGATATTATTTAAATATATATATGTAGATATATTCTTCAACATAAAATTGAAAGGCGAATATTACTGCAAGGACCCTTGTTGTTCTGCAATGGGTATTTTAAAAGAATTTTGTTTCTTTAATGGATTTTGAATAGCATGACCCAAAAACAAGAAAATAAGTTCTAAAGAAAAAAAAAGTTCTTGTCTACTTATTTTTCAGTCAGTTTGTAAATGCCAATGCAGGAATATGAAGCCCATCATATTCATTGAATTTTTTAGTTTAAGATTTTTAGTCTTCATTTTTAATTTTATACGGTTAATTGTGATTATCTTTCGGAGATAACTTGCTTATGAGTGGTTATAAAAACCTTAATTAGTTTTCAGGTTTTGATTTGCTCTCTTTAAATTTTGAATGATCCTAATAAAGAAAAACTATAATTTTGTAATGAAAATATAAATATTCTAGATGTTTAGTTAGTAACGAAGTGTGAGAGACATCATATTCCTGAATATTGGAGCTATTAATGATTTCTATAGAGATAAAAGGTATTCCATTGCCTGAATAGGAGAATTAAATGATGAAAATTCTATTGTTATGCAGATTTTGAGTTCTTACCTTGTTGAGTTGCCATCAGGTGTAGCTTCAGTTATTGCTTATCATAATGTAGTTAAGTACTTTTGTTAAACATATCTAAGATTTTAGATCTTAGAGATGTTAGCATTGCAAAGAATAGTAGTTTTAGAAATGAAAATTCATCTGCTTGAGAGTAATTACAAACAATCCTTGTTATTTTTTTCTCTCCATGGAATGAAGTACATTTTTCAAAACTACATTTGTGATTTTTCAGATATGCATTATTGATTTTTTCACATATCAATGAGGGCAAATGTCACTGAAAGCAGCAGAATATTCTATTTATTTAGTAGTTGCAGCATAAACTCTCTTGTAGATAGATATCTTCCATTTACTTACTTTTTTCATTGTATTCTAAAATTTGATGATCTATAAAAAGTGATTTTTGAATCTTTTCAGGGCAATTTAAAAATGGCGGAATCAGTTTTGTCAGTATGTTGGAGAGACCATACCAGTGAACTTGCAACGGTTTATAAAAGTTTATTGGAGAACAATTTTTTGGTTGATTGCACTCTATGTGCTGAAGGTCAGAACCTGAAAGCTCATAGGCTGGTTTTATCTGCAAGCAGTCCTTACCTGCATGTAAGTTAAATATTGTCTAAAAAAATATTGTCTTATTTTTGGTTTGTTCTTTTTTACTGCAAATAAAAAGAGTTTAGTTATATAATTCTCATTGTTGAAGTGCTGTCAAAAGCTGTGGTAAAGGTGGTAGACATAGATTTATACGTTTGGCAATAGCACACCATGTGCTCTGTAGCTGTCGATACCAAAGTTCTATCTCCTACAGTACAGAGGATTTCTGATGTTTAACTCCAAAGAGGTCTTCTAGATTAATGGAGTTGATAGCAAGATCAGATACTGCTTCTAACTAACTTTTTATGCTGTTTTCATGGAAGTACACAAGGAAATGGATCTAATAGAGATACATGTTTTATTTAGTCTATGTAGATGAAAGTAAAAAAGCTAATTCAACGATGTACATATTATCAAATGTCAGGAATTAAAATATTTTTTAATTTTTTGTGACACATATTTAACTGAAAGTTTGAAAGTAATGTGATGGAAATACTTGAGACTGCTGATTGTATTATTTGAAAAGAAGAAATGCATTCCAAGTCTTCACATAACAATTGTAGTTTTGTTGTGAACTCTGTATTCCATCCTTCCATAGTCTCTGATTTTTTGTCATACTTAAGTATACTTGGATTTGATACATTGAAAGTAAGGATCTGTTTTAAATATGTGATTCAGATTTACTTATTTGTTATTTCCTGTGTTCTTACCTTAAAATTTTAACAGAATCTTGGAAACTAAACACATGATGAATAAATATAATATGATTGTACAAAGAATATTGCTTATTTTGAGCAAACAATTAGAATTATAGTGAGCATAAAGTATTAAATGAATGCATAGAAAGAGAGATAAGATAATATTAATATTAATAACAACAATACTGATAATAACTATAATAATGATAGTATTAATAATAATAATAATAATAATAATAATAATAATAATAATAATAATAATAATAATAGTAATAATAAAATAAAATTGAAAAACCTCAATAAAGGTAAAAACACTCCACTTCTATTCAGTTTACTTGAGCACATATTGGAAATGTCTCCACCATATACACACAAATACATCTATAAGCATGTCTGTAAAGATTTATATTAATCTAGTTAGTTCAGTTAGAAATGGTTCTGTATGAATGTATGTATATAATTTTATGTCTTTTTACACCCATCATGACAGACAAAAGAAGTATTGTTATATTTGAGAAAACTGAGTTAATACCTCATAAAATACAAATGATGAAAATGAAATGCTTACACTACAATACTAGCCTATTGACTGTGCTGTAGGTACTTTCTTGAAAGCTGCATCATCAACCATTCAAAAATGACAGGTAGTGCTGAAGTTATGTGACTCACCCTCTATGCTTAAAACACTTCTAGGTTGAGAGTTCTTTTTCGTAATATTTAATAAGAGTTTTTGTGGTTGTGTTGTTATTTCCAATTAATTCTTTAGTAATTTTGGGTTGTTGATATATATTTTGGAATGTTTCCATTGTGTGTATCTGCATTAAATAATTTTGCTTTATCATTTGCTTTGTTGTTTCAGTGCCATGTGGCATCATAAATACATGTTTTTTGATACAGAGGTGGCCAAATTATTATGGTGGAGTTATTGCATGAGACAAAATTGTATTTGTAACCATAGATCTTAACAATAAAGAGTCGGTTTTTAATGTTTTATGATTTATATGTAATGTTCGTAATTTACATGCTTGTTGTGAGTCATGATGAAAATCAATTTTTAATCCTTTCAATTTCAGAGCTTTTTTGCCAGATACAAATGAGTTGTTTCATGAGCTAGTTTGTATGCCCTTCTTTTCCTCAGTTTGTTTCAAGATTATCATATCAAACATTTCCTCAGAGATTCATGGCAATTACGAGCAGCCTATTGAAGTGCAGTCATGCATTAGATATGCATGGATTTTTTCAAAACCTCTCATTTGTTTGAGGGGATTATTCATTATTTACTATCTGTAGATGTTGGCCATGCCTCATCAGTTCCATTTCAAATCATTACCGTTTTCAGGTGCTTTCCAAGACACTTAGAAATCTGTTAAGTCAAGGAAAAAATATTTATGTAATAATTTTGCCATCTCTGTACTTTCTTTTCTAATAAAGTTAATTTTTGTTAAAATCATTTTATTTTATTCTTTGATTACAAAAAAATCAGTTATTTTCAAGTATTGTTTTTATTTTTATATTTATGGTCCCCCAAATCAAAAAGAAAAATAATATTTATTTTTACAGTGATATATAGTGCAGTAGTTTACATATGTATTGTATAATAAAAAAAGAGGACTTAATGTGCCTTTAACAAATAATGTACTTTAGCTTCCAGGTCAATGACCCCCATCTCGATCAGGTTTTTGTCCATTGTGCAAATGTTGAGATGTCTCCTTGTTTTGCTTCTGGACATAAATGAAGTCACACTTTGCACACATTTTGTTTAGCTCACCTTTTGCAGGTAGAGGTAGGAGTAGGACCGGCAGTGTGTTACTATTTTATTAGCAATACAAAAAAAAAAAGTTAAAATCTTTACTTCATTCACTTTCATTCATCATTCAACGTTTATAGCTGGAAAGAGATTCTGGAGCTCAAGGAAACAGACACATATAGTACCTCTCCACCATATGTCACACACAGTTTTTATTGTTCTTTGACTAAATATGTCATATCAAAAAGAACTGACATTTATTAGCAGTGATTTCTTTAACATTTCATTTAAATACTCATTAAGACATGAATTAAGGAAAAAAATTGCTGCTTTAGTATTAGTAACATTAAAACAGCTTGTTAAATATCATCGGATATTACAGATTATGCCATCTACATTCTTGTTGTTATTTTCAAATGTAAAATAAATTAAAAAGTGTTGGTGATGAAAGTAATGGTTTTAGAGAAGAAATGCTAATCTTTCTGTTCTCCTTCTGTTCTTCATAGAAGCTGTTCAGTGAGGAGACTTCTAAGCATCCATTTGTCATCCTCTTAGACGCATCATTTGAAACACTAAAAGCAGTGATTGATTTTGTGTACCGAGGGGAGGCCCAAATTCCAGAAGGCAACTTGAAATCATTTCTTACTCTTGCTCAGTCTTTACAGATCAAAGGCCTAAATGCTTTTACTCAGGAATATGTATGTAAAGCAACAGTACTTTTTGTATTATTTTACTTGGAATGTTAAAAAACTTAGAGAATGTGTGTTTTGCTTCTTTCAGGAAAATAAGACCCTGTCTAGCAGCTCCACTGAAAACATCACTCAAGATCCATCTGAGAAGAATCAAGTAACGTGTAAAGTACAAGCCATTAATGCTAGCCAGGAGAACAGCCCTTTAAATAATTCTCAGAAGCATCCCCATCATTTTGATGGCTACTCGGTAGCTGTGCCCACAAACTGTTCTGTTCCCATAAAAGGATATAGTGCCGTGTGTGACAAAGCAAAGTCAACATCTGTGTTGATACCTTTTCAAGTACAAGGGAGATTGGAAGGTTGTGTTGATGTTTCTGCAGCGATGAAAATAACAGTGAAAAAGGAACCTGTGTATTCCGCGTTTTCAGAAGCAAGAAATGAAAAGTTGCATAATATTAATAGTAACGAACCAGTGTCAGGGAATTTTACAAGTAACATGGATGGCGGAACTTCATCTTTGTGTGGTGAAGAGGATTTAAACCTGTTGTCAAGTATGTTTTCTTATGATGTTTGTAGTATTTACTATTTCTCAAAAAATGTCTTATCATGGAGTAAATAATGGCATTTTTATAACTTTCCGGGAGTGTGTTTTAAAAGTACATACAAAAAGTCTGTGAGAGTCAGGATTTAATCATTTTCAATAATAGAAAGAGGCAAGCTGAGATTTTTATTGAACCCGTGAAATGTACATACCAGAGTAATTCAAAACCTCATCTTCTCAGTAATTTTCATGGTAAACTCAGAACAAATCACAACTTTTCCATCTGCATTGCATAACGTTAGATACTGAAAAGATATATTTCTTTCAGTTGCTGTCATTAAATAAGCACACCTTCAAATGCTTCTAAAGTTTATAAATCTTGGATTTATAAGCAATGCATTCTGTTCAACATTATTTTGGAGAATTAAAGCAATGAAAATGAAATCAAGAGAAACTAATATCATCATCGTCATCGTAAACTGCTCTGTGCTAGGCGTGTTAACTGTTCCTGTTTCC
Source organism: Gryllus bimaculatus (assembly GCA_017312745.1). Classification (NCBI taxonomy): domain Eukaryota; kingdom Metazoa; phylum Arthropoda; class Insecta; order Orthoptera; family Gryllidae; genus Gryllus; species Gryllus bimaculatus. The sequence goes on from BOPP01000003.1 coordinate 23,374,916, forward strand.
CAATAAACTAGGAAGTTTACGCCTCCGGGTTTTCCTGTTCTAGCCATTTCTTTTATGGTCTTCCCATATCATTTGCTCTATTAATTTGTATTTTAACACTGGTTTTGGTAATCGTTCTGTTAATATGAGAGAGTTATTTTTTTGTCCATTTTGTATTTCTTCTATATTTTTTATCTTCAGCCTATTTCTGATATCTTTACTCCTTTGCATATTCTTTAGTGTTACTCCTGCGAGATGACATAGAAATCTCATTTGTATTGCATCCAGTCTTATTGCTCACTACTTTTGTGCAGACTTCTGAATTGCACTTGTGGATTGGTTTAGATATCATATTGTGTATTCTAAGTTTGGCCTCTGTAGACTTCTCTTCCGAAGTGTCTTTTGATTAATCAGTAAGTCCAGTTAAATTTCTTAACTTTATTTTCCACGTCTTCCGATCACTGTTCAATGAGGTTGCCCAAATAATTTAATTTAAATTCTTGCTCTATTATTCATTCATTTACAACCCTTTTGACTCTTCTCATTCCTTTCCTTGATATGCCACTGCTTTTGTTTGTGGAAATTTTCATGTTATGTTTCTGAGTCATTTTATACAGTTCATGTGCTGCAATTTGCAAGTCATCTTCTGATTACATTATTATATATAGAGAATTGTTTAGATCTTCTGTCTTTTACTAATATTTATTCCCTTTCTTATAGATTGTTTCCATTCCTTGATTAAATGGTTGGCATATGGCTTTATGCTACCAATATGTTGAACATGTATGGTGATGGGCCACATCCCTGCCTTTACCCTCTGTTGTGGAATATTTTGACCCATTCTCAATATTCATTTTTGCCTTCATGTATTAGTCTGTGTAAAGGCTTTTAATTTCTTTTCTAATTTCTATAGGTAAATTACACATTAATTCATGATCTATTCCATAGTATGCGGGGATCTATTCCATAGTATGCATATGGTGTGAGTGTGTGTGTGGGGGGGGTTCGCACGTGCGGGTGCGTGCGTGCGCACGTGTGTGTGCGTGCGTGTGCGTGCGTGTGCGTGGAGAGAGGTTAGGCCTAGAGGAGGGTAGATCATGTACAGTCCATGTCCCGTTTGTTTGAGTACTGCTCCATCCTGGTATTAATTGGTGTGTGGGTAGAGGTTCTGGCCACTATTATTCTTCTCCGGACAGTTGCTGATTTCTTGTAGCTTCACGAAAATCTGTCACATATAGTATTCGAGAAGTATGATCTCCCTTGGGGCAGTCAGTGGCTTACTGGTCAGGCTGCACGCCTTTCACAGCTAAGGACTTGGTTCAATCTCAGGCAGCTCCAAGAGGAATTTGTGATGAACAAAGTGGGTTTGTGGCAGGTTTTCTCAGGGTTCTCCTGATTCCCCTGCCAGTACGCATTCCACCAGTACTCACCATCATTCATTCCCTACCCTGACATTAACAAAAACACTGCTAGGAATCCACACATCATAGCTTAGTGTAGGTGATAGCTGAGGAACTAGCTGAGAAGGGCTGCAGCTACCTCAGAGGGTTATGGATCGGTTAGGTCCTGGCTTGATAAACTTGAGTGAGAGGGGTGGGGAATGAATGCTCCCTCCCATAACCCTTGTTAAAGTTGATAGAGAGTGGATGTAATGCCAGGCAGGGCGAGGGGTACAGCTTTGTCGAAATAATTGAATTATTGTCGTCAGATACCTTGAAGAACTAGTAAAGAAATGGCATGGGACTAATTTTCATTGAAATTCCCGTTTTTTTTTTTTTTTAATTACAACAGCCCAAAATTTGTTTGGTGCCTTTCTGCAATGAAGAAAAAATTTTTCTGGAAGGAAATCTATTAATCAAAAATTCAAAATGGACTTTTCAATCGAATTGAAAAATACCCCTAAAATAAGACTTGTTTCAGTTAACAAGAATCTACAATATTTCTGTGTATGTATAAGATGTGTAGCCCAGGGTGGTATGTAACAAGATGGGCTGTGTCAAAATGAAGTTTGGACAGTGTTGAAAAGTTTCATGATTGCTTTGAGATTGCTGACTATGACTAAACATTACGAAAATGTCAAGACACTTGTTATTGTACATCAGTGAACATTCTTGCTTGACTTCTATATATATATATATATATATATATATATATATATATATATAATCCTATATTTAAAAAAAATTAATAAGTTGTGTGTTTGTGAGTGGTGGAACCAAAACATCTATATATCACCCAAAGGTTTTCGATGTTGATGAAAACATTGACGTTTTAAATATGATCAAACAGATGGTATTTTCCCATCCTGCTTCCAATTTTAACTATTGAACCTAAGTTAGTTACATTTTATGTAATATGTTAATAATAATATTTATTGAATGTAAAGAAGGAAATAAATATAGAGGACATTAATTCTCATTCATTCATAAATCATCAAAGTTAAACGTTCTGGGTCTACTGTGATACATAATAAGTAAACATTAGTTTTAATCATATTCTGACTTTATTTCACTCTGAACTTTAATTTTCTAATCAATATTCTATATATACTAGATTCAAAATGCAGTTAAATAATTATATCATGGACAAAAACGTAAGATAGGTAATATAGTATCGGTAATATACTATTAAAAAACACAAAACAATAAAATGTTGGAAGATATTTTTAGACAACATTTGTTGTGCTTCTCAAATAATTCTGTACTGAATATTTAAGATATGCTCTACTTACTTCAAACTGACTCAACTTCCATGCAGTCAGTTAACCAGTTTCAAGATTTTTTGTGAGTCTATGTATAAATGTAATGTATACTAAACCGGGACTGTTGCACATTTTTAAAATAATTTTAGAAGATTTTGTAACAATTCCTAACAAAAAAGTTTGCTCTAATTGCAATTAAAAACTAGCCATTATAAGCAGTAGAATTCTTTCTCGTTGTAAATTAATTATTTATTGTATGTTATTAATATGTTTCTTCTTTTCATTTCATTAGTAATTAAATCATTGATCTAAAATGTTCACACACATGGTGAACAACATTGGCACCCCATGATCATTTTATACGTGCAGAAAATATACTCATAGTTTTGGGCTTACAACTGAGACACCCTTTTCAAAGAGTTAGGTATGATATGGTGCTATACACTTTTATTTTAAACAAAACAAAATTGTGCATGGATGTGTGTGTAGGGGGGTAGTGTATTTCTGTGGGTGTGGAGGCAGGAGTGTGCAAATGTTTATTTGGGAGGTGGGGGTGGATGGATGGATGGATGGATGGATGCACGGGTGAGTTCTGTGGGGAGGGGGATGTGTGTAAGCTACACAAGTTATATAGAGAGAGAAAGTGTTGAATGCTGTATTGGAATAAGTCAGAGTTATGTCAGACCTTGGATTATAGTGATATTATTGAAATGTTTTGATATTACTAATAACTACTGTAAATCCTTTGTTTTCTACTTCTGAACTGAGATTAGCACCAAAAGTTTAAGAAGCGGCTACAAACTGTCCCTAACATATTGTAAACACTCAAAGTCTCACACTTGTTGAAAAATAATTTTTGAACAGTAAGAATGTGGTACATGTGATAATGTTTGAGTAGTATATGTATGAAAATAAATGTTGATTTCCTTCTGCAATAAGACTCTTTCTTAAGACTATTTTTTTAGAATAATATCTGGTTTTAAATTAACAACTGTGTTTTGTTTTGTTTGAAGGTTACAGTGAGTCCTCTAATGGAAATACAGAACCATCAGAGTTGCCATCTTCACAGCAACAGCCTATGCAATTGGGAGATCAAATGTCTTCTGGCCGAGATGTTGCTGAGGAAAGTGGATCTTTGCTGCCGGTGCCAAAAGGTGAACACTTGACTGATGAAGAGAGCGATGAACCTATGGATTATCCTGACGAGTCAGGAAATGATACAAATGAGAAGGTTGAAGAATCAGAACCTGCTCGTTGTAAAGATCTTGATCAGTGCTCCAGTAAGTAGCAGAATATCTTTACATTTTTATTCCTACTGTCATGGTTGTTGTACTTCTGGATAACCTGGAAAAGTCTGTTGGTAAATCTTAATGCATTGGGCAAAATCAGGAAATATTACAGGTACCTAGTTACATACTTAGCCTCGTCTTATGTGAAACCTCAGAACAAATAATTTATTGAGAGACCACTTAAATAAACCTAAATAACAATCTTATATACTAATCCCCTTCCTAGAAGCTAAATTAATATCTGTGTAAAATTGGCAGTATTTGATGCCTCTATGCATTTCAGGGGCATTTCAAGGAAAAGAACAATTGTTATTGTATGTTTGTTTAATGTACATTTCATTATATTTTTATTTGCATAATAAGCAACTAAATTATACCAAAATGGTTCTGAATACTTAAACTAAAAATTATTTGAAATATGTATTTTTTTATGGAATAATATTACTTAGCAGACACCAAATAATGCATTGTTACTAATGAAATAATAGGACCATGTTACATTTTAGAAAGTAACCATTTTTTTGCTATGAAAATTCTCCATGCAATCAGGACATACAAGTTCTTCACATTTTTTGCAAATGTACCTTGTAGCACTCCGGCGTTGTTTGTCATGACATCTTGGTGCTTGTTTTGCTTGAACTTTTTTAGGATAATGTCCTATCCCATCGTACCTTATACACTGAGATGCTTTCTTCATTCGTCCCTTTTCTTCTTATTCATGGGTTCCTCTTCAGCTGATGGCCAACCCCTTTTCCTAACATTTGCTCTTGTTCCCATGGCAATGAGAGTCCCATGCAACAGAAGCCTTGGATGTGACTAGAGGAATTCCCTTCACCTTTTCTCGATAGCATATCTAGGCATTTACAAGGTTCATTTTCAGTAAATGGAAGAAAACTCTGAGATACCATTTCTTACTTTTAAAGCCATGAGGATAATGTGCGATCATTCTATCCAATATGTTCACACCTCCCACAAACATTGTACTCTTCAATTGCAAAGGGCCTGGGAATTGAAATTGTTTTCTTTCTCAAATCTTTCCATCATACAAGAGCCATGTTGGAACTGGATGTTGCTATTGAAGAAGCTCCCCTTGCCAGATCTTTTTGTTTCATTATTTCTAGGTTTTTGTGAATGTTAGAAATTCTATTTAGATGAACAGTTCCCACAACTAATATTTCTTGAACCTTAATATTTTCCAGGTTTGGTAGGGAAGTTAACAAGTTGTCTATAAATATTTTGTGATTCTTGTTGTCATGTCCATGGCATGACGTAACAACTACATCACCAATTGTAATTATGTAAAATAAATGGATAATGTTATTACATAAAAGAGATAATAAGAAGATAATACTATTATACTAATGTGCGAGAAGGGACAGAACGCTATACCAAGAGAAAATATATGATTTATTCTGTGGCATCAATTGATACTAGCGTGCGAGAAGTGGCCAGTATGTGAAATTGTTTTTAAAAAAATGTAGATAAAAAAGTTTATTATTTTTATTTCGTACTTTCCTGTACATTATCTGTAAGGAGGGGGGGTTAAGGTTTTGGGTTCATTTTCATTTTATTATTGTTTATTATTATTATTATTATTATTATTATTATTATTATTATTATTATTATTATTATTTAACCTTAATTTTCTTTTATCATAAAGACAAATACACAGGTCATACATGACCAAAGCATATTTATCAACATCTTTTTGATTGTAATTCACATCTACCCTACCCCCATAAACTTTCAAGCTATTCCAGTTGTTAAGATGACTACAGTCTTCTTCATAATCTTATTAATATTGAGATCTTTTAAACTTTTAACAGTGTCATCGGAATTACTGCGATGCTAGTGATAACAGTGGCGATGATTCTCACATGGTCCATATGCCACTGACTCTTGGTAGTTTCTACCAGCAGAGCATTTTTTGCGATCTTGTTGACATACTTCTCTTAAAGGTTTTTTGTGTTTGGTATGTCTATAATGATCAGGTAGGCTTGCCTTATGTTCTTGACTACTAGAACCAAATCAGGCGGGTTGTGAGGGGCGGTCTGGTCTGTGAGAATTATTCTGTCCAAGTCATAATTTTCAAGAACGTTGTTGTTGTTTTTATTATTATTATTATTATTATTATTATTATTATTATTATTATTATTATTATTATTATTATTAGTCTGATTTATGACTTAAGATATTTAAGTCAGTTGATCTTAAAATCTATGGTGGGATGCAACCACCTTCCTATGGAGCAGATCTAGGGACGGTTCGTGGCTCTTCAATACTTTGCATAATCTGTGGGCTGTTCCTAATAAAGTAATGTCTTGCATTGCCCAGTCTTTTGAATGACCTGGGAGTTGAGCCAAGTTCCTACACAAATTTTGCAAATCTCAGAGCGCCAATAACTATCGGGACATGATTTGAAGCCCCACATTTGACTGATCTTGATATCCAAACTCTTGCACTTACTAAGTTTGGTCACACAGCACAGCCACATCTACAAGTAGACACATTTTTTCCCTTGAAATCTCGGATAGCAGTATCCAGTCTAGTTTTAGTTGGAAGAAAGAGAAAGCACTTATTCTGTCCTTGTTACTCTTCAACATACTGCAGTCACTTCACAGAAAAGAGTAAATTCCTGTCTCTTGGTAAATTGAGGTTTCTTGGAGCATTTACTTAGTCATTTTGTTGTGTCATTTTTAAGGAAAGTATATTTTATTATTTTTTATTAATTATTTTCAATAATTATTCATTAATAGTTATTTATATTTTATTAGTATTTTTAACAATTTTATTAAAGTTTTCTTATTTTTTTCATTTGCAGAATCCATAATAATAATACATTATTTTTAATTATTTTTATTTATTTATTTATTAACAGACTGTGAAATACAAATAATATAATACAAGTATGTACATTATTATTCCGCTGATGATTTAATCCAGTGCGTGGACCTGTTAACAATCATTTTTTATTGTTATAAATAATTAAGAACTAAATAAATAGTTATAACATCGATCCACATCTTCAGTGTTACATTTTGTTTCTTAAGCATACTGGACAGAATTGCTTAAAGAGTTGTTTATGCCCACTCATGCCCCAGCCCACTCCATCCACTGAGTGTGAAAAGATTCCGGCATGTGAGCCGTGTACCTTTTAAGTTCTTGAATGGGACAAACAGAAACAGGAAAGTTGCTGCAGTTTATGACCTGACAGTTGCCTCCTCCTCTGCTGTCTTGACGTGCCAGGCATGTCTGCCTTGAAAAGTGGACATGGAGCCACAAAGCCACAAAGAGACATGGTTGCCACATTACCAAAACAAGTACAGACATGGGTTGCAAGTTAAGATAAAAGACTCTATATAAAAATACATACATACGGTATATATATATATATAATATATATATATATATATATATATATTTATATATTATATATATACACATATATAATATATAACGTATATATGATTGCTATTTATATGAAATTTGGCACATCAGGTGTTTTCACCAGAAGGATATGTGCTATTAATTTATTGGATCCTCTTGACGGCGCTGTAGAACAAAACTAAATATTCATGTCAAATGCAACCTGCAGCATCGGCAGCATTTTGATTCATAAGTTAAATAATTACTAATCAAACCGTTCTGGGCATTAAAAACTGAGGTTTTGAGGCAAAGTATCAACATTCTATTACACTTTTGCTATGTTACTCCACTTCTCGGAGACTTGTAAATCTGTAACTAAGGGAGGGAGAGAGGAGGGGGATGTCAAATCCGCGAAAATTGCATTAAAATTGACTTAAAAAGGTAAACAATGATTTATTAGTCGAAATTGCGAACAATGTAAGAAAATTATGTTATAAAATGGCATTTCGTTTTGTCATAACAAGTGAATTTTTATAGTAAATGGCATTGTACATAGTAAAAACAAAAATGACATTTCATTAAAGTCCTCTCCCTAATTATTAATACTAAGTTTATCATAATTTGTTTTTTGGGGTTGTCCGTAAATTATGTTACTCGACCGCGGTGAGAGCTTTGAGCAGCGTACACCTCGTTAAAGTATGAGTAATGGGGTCGTGTTTCTGTCTTTTACGTAAGCGGACTAGTTTAAAAGTCTTTCAACAATTTCCTGAATATTTCCTTTATCAACTTTATACTAAAATATACCACTTTAAAAATTAAACATATCAAATAATAAATAATTAAACACAGTTAAATTGTGCAATAAGAAAAGTAATTTCATTACTAATTGAATCTAATAATTACAAGAGAAAATAAATTCAACTTGATCTACACTAGTTTCGGAAAATGCAACAACACAAAAAGGGGACATACTAGTTACAGGTAACATTTTGCTATGAAGGAATGAAAGTACAGAATGGCGAGTAGTCTGCGAGGCAACGGCATGCACCTATGCAAATTAATCATTTTCTTTATGCATAGCGTTCTACACATCCACGGCGATGATTTTAAGTAATCCGACCATGTCCTCTTGGGTGATTAATTTTCAACAAACAGGTGTTAATATTTTAGTTATAATCCAATTACAGGTTGGTGCGTGAGACCGGAGACATATTTACGACGCGTAGTGCACGCTGTCAGAAATATTATGCCTACGCATCGTTATAACTTGTGGCAAGACGCTGATTGTGTACGCCCTTACGGTCGAGAAGCCTCATCACACGTGTTATTGTGCCAAAGACAAAGCGGATGCAAGATGTACGTACAATGACAATGTTTCGAGAGTCATAGGAGATAATAGTCAGAGTGTTACGCGGCCTATAGCATGTCCTGAGAGAGTAGATACAAACAGAATCGGTATAATTTGAATATATATTATATGAGTAGACACATATATAGCCACAGAGAATATATATATATATATATATAGCTCTAAGAAGGATATCGCATAGAGCAATATATACTGAGATGAGAGAGTGAGCTGTATATATATATATGAACTCAATGCAAAAGATGATGATATAAGTAGCGAGATTACGAGCACCAACATGACACTAGATTAGATTCCGTATATGCGTCACTGATAGACATCGATACACACAGAGATACACTAGTTAAATCTAAAATTAAAGAAGAACAATCATTCGTTGCGCTTTGTGCCCAGTTTTGGTAACAAATCAACATAAAGCTACGCCAGCTCATTACATAAAATCCAAAGAAAGAGGAAGAGAGAAGACGAGCAGCGGAACGAATCACAACTTGAGCAGACACAGCTAGAAAAAAATGATAATTTTAA
>BOPP01000003.1:23384169-23410471 GCA_017312745.1 Gryllus bimaculatus
TTAGGGGCAACTTTATCATATTACTGGTCTGTAGATGTTGGCCAATGCTCATCAGTTCCATTTCAAATCATTACCGTTTAGTCAGCTTTCCAAGGGCACTTAGAAATCTGGTAAGTCAAGGAAATATTTATGTAATTTTGCCATCCTTGTACTTTCTTTCTCTAAAGTTAATTTTGTTAAATCATTTTATTTATTCTTTGATTACAAAAAAATCAGTTATTTTCAAGTATGTGTTTTATTTTTATATTATTGTTTCCCGAAATCAAAAAGAAAAATAATATTTATTTTTACAGTGATATATAGTGCAGTAGTTTACATATGTTGTTATAATAAAAAAGAGAGCTTAATGTGCCTTAACAATAATGTACTTTAGCTTCCAGGTCAATGACCCCATCTCGATCAGGTTTTTGTCATTGGCAATGTTGAGATGTCTCCTTGTTTTGCTTTGTGACATAAAATGAGTCACACTTTGCACACATTTTGTTTAGTACTTTCTCGGCTGCGAGTAGGAGTAGATGGACGCGAGAGTCGTTACTTTTTCATTAGCAATACAAAAAAAAAGTTTAAAATCTTTACTTCATTCACTTTCATTCATTCATTCAACGTTTATAGCTGGGAAGAGTTCTGGAGCTCAAGGAACAGACATTATGTACCTGCTCCACCATATGTCACACACAGTTTTTTTTTCTTTGACTAAATATGTCATATCAAAAAGAAGTAGCTTTATATAGACGTATTTCTTTCATATTCATATTAAATACTCATTAGACATGAATTAAGGAAAAAACTTGCTGCTTTAGTATTAGTAACATTAAACAGCTTGTTTATATCATCGGATATTAACAGATTATGCCATCTACATTCTTGTTTGTTATTTTACAATGTAATAATAATTAAAAAGTGTTGGTGATGAAAGTAATGGTTTTGGAGAAGATAGCTAATCTTTTGTTCTCCTTCTGTCTCCTTAGAGAGATGTTCAGTGAGGCGGACTTCTAAGCATCCATTTGTATCCTCTTGACGCATCATTTGACACTAAAAGCAGTGATTGATTTTTGTGTACCGAGGGGAGGCCAAATTCGAAGCACTTGAAATCATTTCTTACTCATTGTCAGTCTTTACAGATCAAAGGCCTAATGCTTTTACTCAGAATATGTATGTAAAGCAAGAACACTTTTTTATATTTTACTTGAATGTTAAAAAACTTGGAGAATGGTGTTTTGCTTCTTTCAGGAAAATAAGACCCTGTCTAGCAGCTCCACTGAAAACATCACTCAAGATCCATCTGAGAAGAATCAAGTAACGTGTAAAGTACAAGCCATTAATGCTAGCAGCAGAAAGCACCTTTATAATTTCAGAAGCATCCCATTCATTTTGATGGCTACTGGTAGCTGTGCCCACAAACTGTTCTGTTCCCATAAGGAATATAGTTCGTGGTGACAAAGCAAAGTACATCAGTGAATTTGACACCTTTTCAGTACAAGGGAGATTGGAAGGTGTGTGTTGATGTTTCTGCAGCGATGAAAATAACAGTGAAAAAAGGAACCTGTGTATCCGCGTTTCAGAAGAGAAATGAAAAATTGCATAATATTAATAGTAACGAACCAGTGTCAGGGATTTTAAAGTAACATGGATGGCGGAACTTCTCTTGTGTGGGTGAAGAGGATTTAACCTGTTGTCAAGTATGTTTTCTTATGATTTTGTGTATTATTTCTCAAAAAAATGTCTTATCATGGGTAAATAATGGCATTTTTATAACTTTCCGGAGGGTTTTAAAGTAACATACAAAGTCTTGAGAGTCAGGATTTAATCATTTCTAATAAAAAGAGGCAAGCTGAGATTTTTATTGAACCCGTGAAATGTACATACAGAGTAATTCAAAACCTCATCTCTCAGTAATTTTCATCGTAAACTCAAGAAAATCACAACTTGTTCCATCTGCATTGCATAACGTTAGATAACTGAACAGATTATTTCTGTTCAGTTGCTGTCATTAATAACACCTTTCAAATGCTTCTAAAGTTTATAAATCTTGGTTATAAGCAATGCATTCTGTTCAACTTATTTGGAAATTAAAACAATGGAAATGAAATCAAGAAAATTAATCATCATCGTCATCGTAACTGCTCTGTGCTAGGCGTGTTAACTGTTCCTGTTTCCCAATAAACTAGGAAGTTTACGCCCTCCGGTTCTTCTGTTCTAGCCATTTCTTTTATGGCTTCCCATATCATTTGCTCTATTAATTTGTATTTTAACTGGTTGGTATCGTTCTGTTAAGTATGAGAGAGTTATTTTTGTCCATTTTTGTTTTCTTCCTTATTTTTATCTTCAGCTATTTCTGATATCTTTACTCCTTTGCATATCTTTAGTGTTACTCCTGCGAGATGACATAGAAATCTCATTTTATGCATCCATGTCTTAGTGCTCACTACTTTTGTGCAGACTTTTGAATTGCACTTGTGGATTGGTTTAGATATCCATGTGTGATTCTAAGTTTGGTCTCTGTGTTTCTCCTTCCGACAGTGTCTTTTGATTAAATCGTAAGTCATGTTAAATTTTAACTTTATTTTCGCTTTGCCATCGCTTTTGTTTGTGGAATTTTCATGTTATGTTTCTGAGGTTCATTTTATACAGTCATGTGCTGCAATTTGGCAAGTCACTTCTGATTACTTATTTATATATAGAGAATTGTTTAGATCTTCTGTCTTTTACTAATATTTATTCCCTTTCTTAGAGATTGTTTCCATTCCTTGATTAATGGTTGCATATGGTCTATTATGTTGAACATGTATGGTGATGGGCACATTCCTGCCTTTACCTTTGTTGTGGATATTTTGAACCCATTCAATATTCATTTTTGCCTTCACTGTATTAGTCTGTGTAAAGGCTTTTAAATTTGTTTTCTAATTTTCTATAGGTAAATTACACATTAATTCATGATCTATTCCATAGTATGCGGGGATCTATCACACAGTATGCATATGTGTGAGTGTGTGTGTGTGTGGTGGGGGGGGTTCGCACGTGCGGTGGTGGGTGCGGATGTTGTGTGTGGTGTGTTCTGTGGCGTTGCGTGCGTCTGCGTGGAGAGATTAGCCTAGAGGAGGGTAGATCTGTTAGCAGTCCAAGTCCCGTTTGTTTGAGTATGCTCATCCTGGTATTAATGGGTGTGTGGTAGAGTCTCTGGCCACTATTTTCTTCTCCAGACAGTTGCTGATTCTTGTAGCTTCACGAAAATCTGTCACATGTAAGTATTCGAGAAGTATGGATCTCCCTTGGGCAGTCAGGGCTTACTGGTCAGGCTGCACGCCTTTCACAGCTAAGGACTTGGTTATCTCAGGCAGCTTCAGAGGAATTTGTGAGAACAAAGTGGGTTTGTGGGCAGGTTTTCTCAGGTCTCCTGATTCCCTGCCAGTACGCATCTCCCAGTACTCACCATTCATTCCCTACCCTACTTAAACAAAACCCGTAGTCAACATAGCATAGCTTTAGTGTAGGTGATCCATGAGGAACTAGCTGGGAAGGGCTGCGCCTACCTCAGAGGTGTAGGCATCTGCGTTAGGTCCGCTTGATCAATGGTGAGGGGTGGGAGTGAATGCTCCCTCCATAACCTTGTAAAGTTGATAGACAGAGGATGTTGCCAGGCCGGCGAGGGGTACAGCTTTGGTCGAAAATTGAATTATTTCGTCAGATACTTGAAGAACTAGTAAGAAATGGATGGAACTATTTTTCATTGGAAATTCCGTTGTTGTTTTTTTTCTTTGTTTCTAACTACAACTGCCCAAATATATGTTGGTGCCTTTCTGCATGAAGAAAAATTTTTCTGGAAGGAAATCTATTAATCAAAAATTCAAAATGGACTTTTCAATCGAATTGAAAAATACCAACTAGTATCTCTTTCTCATGATTACAGAATCCTCAAATTTTCTGTGTATTGTATAAGATGTGTAGCCGGGGTGGTATGTACAAGATGTGGGCTGTGTCAAAGAAGTTTGGACAGTGTTAGAGTTTCTGATTGCTTTGATTGTGACTATGATAAACATTACGAAAATTCAGACATGTTATGTTACATCAGGAATTTGCATTGTCGTATTGTCAGTCTTGTACTATAGCTACCATAATATATAGTCATATATATATATTATAATATATATGTATATATATATATATACTATATATATATATATATCTAACTATATATATATATATATATATAATAATCCTATATTAAAAAAAATTAATAAGTTGTGTGTTTGTGTGTGTGGAACCAAAACATCTATATATCACCCAAAGGTTTTCGATGTTGATGAAAACATTGACGTTTTAAATATGCTAACAGATGGTATTTTCTCCTGCTTCCAATTTAACTATTGACCTAAGTTAGTTACATTTTATGTAATTGTTAATATATATTTATTGAATGTAAAGGAAATTTAGAGGACATTAATTTCATTCATTATTCACATCATCAAGTTAAACGTTCTGGTCTACTGTCTAAATAAAGAATCATTTAGTTTAATCATATTCTGACTTTATTTACTCTGAACTTTAATTTCTCAATCAATTCTATATAACTAGATTCAAATGAGTTAAATAATTATATCATGACAAACGTAAGAAGGTATATAGTATCGGTAATATACATTAAAAACACAAAAACAATAAAATGTTGGAAGATATTTTTAGACAACATTTGTGTGCTCTCAAATAATTCTGTACTGGATATTTAAGATTGCTTCTACTTACTTCAAACTGACTCAACTTCCATGCAGTCAGTTAACCAGTTTCAAGATTTTTGTGAGTCTATGTATAAATGTAATGTTTACATTAAACCGGGACTGTTGCACATTTTTAAAATAATTTTAGAAGTTTGTAACAAATTCCTAACAAAGTTTTTCTTGCAATTAAAAACTAGCCATTATAAGCAGTAGAATTTCTCGTTGTAAATTAATTATTTATTGTATGTTATTAAGATATTTTCTTCTTTATTTCATTAGTAATTAATCATTGATCTAAAATGTTCACACACATGGTGAACAACATTGACACGACCATGTATCATTTTTACGTGCAGAAATATACTCATGTTTTGGGCTTACAACTGAGACACCCTTTCAAGAGTGTATGATATTGTGCTATACACTTTTATTTTAAACAAAACAATTGTGCATGATGTGTGTGTAGCGGGGGTAGTGTATTTCTGTGGTGTGGAGGCAGGATGTGCAAATGTTTATTTGGAGGTGGGGGGTGGATGGATGATGGATGGATGGATGGATGCAGCGGGTGATTCTGTGGGGAGGAGAATGTTAAGTACACAAGTTATAATAAGAGAGAAAGTGTTGAATGCTGTATTGGAATAGTCAGAGTTATGTCAGACTTGGATTATAGTGATATTATTGAAATGTTTTGATATTACTAATAATACTGTAAATCCTTTGTTTTTCTATTCTGAACTGAGATTAGCACCAAAGTTTAAGAAGCGGCTACAAACTGTCCCTAACATTTGTAAACACTCAAGTCTCACACTTGTTGAAAATAATTTTTGAACAGTAAGATGTGGTACATTGTTGATAATGTTTGAAGTAGTTATGTATGCATAATGTTGTTTCCTTCTTAATAAGACTCTTCTTAGACTATTTTTAGAAATATATCTGATTTTAATTAAACTGGTTTTGTTTGTTTGAAGTTACAGTGAGTCTCTAATGGAAATACAGAACTCAGAGTTGCCATCTTACGCAGACAGCCTATGCAATTGGGAGATCAAATGTCTTCTGGCCGAGATGTTGCTGAGGAAAAGTGGATCTTTGCTGCGTGCCAAAGGTAACACTTGACTGATGAAGAGAGCGATGAACCTATGGATTATCCTGACGAGTCAGGAATATAAATGAGAAGGTTGAAGAATCAGAACCTGCTCGTTGTAAGATCTTGATCAGTGCTCCGTAAGTAAGCAGATATCTTTACTTTTTATTCTACTGTCTGGTTGTTTGTTCTTCGGTAATAATGGAAAGTCTGTTGGTAATCTTAATGCAATTGGCAAATTGCAGGAAATTCAGGTACCTAGTTACATACTTAGCCTGTCTTATGTGAACCTCAGACAAATAATTTATTTGAGAGACCACTTAAATACCTAATAACAATTTATATACTAATCCCTCCTAGAAGCTAAATTAATATCTGTGTAAAATTGGCTGTGGTTGATGCTCTATGCATTCAGGGGCATTTCAGGAAAGAACAATTTTATTGTATGTTTGTTTAATGTACATTTCATTATATTTTTATTTTGCATAATAAGCAACTAAATTATACCAAAATGGTTCTGAATACTTTAAACTAAAATATTTATTAATATGTATATTTTTTATGGAATATATAACTTGCAGACACCAAATAATGCTTGTTACTAATGAATAATATAACATGTTACTTTTAGAAAGTAACCATTTTTTTGCTATGAAAATTCTCCAATGCAATCAGGACATACAGTTCTTCACATTTTTTGCAATATCCTTGTAGACTCGCGCGTGTTTTGTCATGACACTTGGTGTGTGTTTTTGCTTTGAACTTTTTTAGGATAATGTCCTATCCCATCTGACCTATTTCACTGAGTGCTTTCTTCATTCGTCCTTTCTTCTTATTCTGGGTTCTCTTCAGCTGATGGCCAACCCCCTTTCCTAACATTGCTTGTCCCATGGCAATGAGCAGTCCATGCAAACGACAGCCTGGATGTGCAGAGGAATTCCCTTCACCTTTCTCTGATATCTAGGCATTTACAAGGTTCATTTTCAGTAAATGAAGAAACTCTGAGATACATTTCTTACTTTTAGCCATGAGTAATGTGCGATCATTCTATCCAATAGTTCACACTCTCCACAAACATTGTATCTTCAATGCAAAGGGCCTGGGAATTGACAATTTTTTCTTTCTCAAATCTTTCATTATACAAGAGCCATGTTGAATTGGAGTTTGCTATTGAAGAAGCTCCCTTGCCAGATCTTTTGTTTTCTTATTTCTAGTTTTTGTGAATGTTAGTAAATCTATTTAGCCATGAACAGTTCCCACACAACTAATATTCTTTGAACCTTATATTTTCCAGGTTTGGTAGGGAGTTAACAGTGTCTATAATATTTTGTGATTCTTTTGTCATGTCTGGCATACTGAAAACTACATCCCAAATGTAATTATGTAAAATAATATGAGATAATGTTATACATAGAGAGATAATAAGAAGATAATACATATTATACTAATGTGCGAGAAGGGACAGAACGCTATTCCAAGAGAAAATATGATTTATTCTAGTGCATCAATTGATCTGTGTGCGAGAAGTGGCCCAGTATGTGAAATTGTTTTTAAAAAAATGTAGATAAAAAAGTTTATTATTTTTATTTTCGTACTTTCCTGTACATTATCTGTAAGGAGGGAAGGGTTACAGGTTTTGGTGTCATTTTCATTTTATTAATTGGTTTATTATTATTTTTATTATTTATATTAACCTTAAGTTTTCTTTTATCATAAAGACAAATAACAGTCATACATGACCAAACATATTTATCAACATCTTTTTGATTGTATTCACATCTACCCTACGCCCATAAACTTTCAGCTATTCCAGTTGTTAAGATGACTAGTCTTCTTCTAATCTTATTATATTGGATCTTTTTAATACTTATAATCATAAGTAAGTCTTATCAGTGGAATACTGCGCTGCAGATGACCAGTGGCATGATTCTCCACATGGTCCATATGCCACTGCTTGGTAGTTTCTAGCGCAGAGCATTTTTGCGATATTTGTGACATACTTCTCTGAAAGGTTTTTGTGTTTGGTATTGCTATAATGATCAGGTAGGCTTGCCTTTTTTCTTGACTACTAGAACCATCAGGGGGTTGTGAGGGGGTCTCTGGTCTGTGAGATTATTCTGTCCAAGTCATAATTTTCAGAAACGTTGTTGTTGTTTTTATTAATTATTTTATTATTATTAATTATTATTATTATTCATTATTATTATATTATTATTATTAGTCTGTGTTGATATGACTTAAGTATTTAAGTCAGTTGATCTTAAAATCTATGGTGGGATGCAACACCTTCCTATGGAGCAGATCTAGGGACGGTTCGTGGTCTTCAATACTTTGCTAATCTGTGGGCTGTTCCTAATAAGTAATGTTTGCTTGCCAGTCTTTGATTGACTGAGATGGGAGTAGCCAAGTTCCTACACAAATTTGCAATCTCAGAGCGCCAATAACTATGCGATGGATTTGAAGCCACATTTGACTGATCTTGATATCCAACTTTGCACTTACTAAGTTTGGTCACACGAACAGCCACATCTACAAGTAGAACATTTTTTCCCTTGAAATCTCGGATAGCAGTATCCAGTCTATTTAGTTGGAAGAGAAGAAAGCCTTATTCTGTCCTTGTTACTCTCAAACATACTGCAGTCACTTCACAGAAAGAGTAATTCCTGACTCTTGGTAAATTGAGGTTTCTTGGAGCATTTACTTAGTCATTTTGTTGTGTATTTTTAAGGAAGTATTTTTATTATTTTATTTAATTATTTTCAATAATTATTCATTAATAGTTATATATTTTATTAGTATTTTTAACATTTTATTAAAGTTTTCTATTTTTTCATTTGCAGAATCCATAATAATAATACATTATTTTTAATTATTTTTATTTATTTATTTATTAACAGACTGTGACATACAAAGATATAATCAAGTATGTACTTATTATATTCCGCTGATGATTTAATCAGTGCGCTGACCTGATTAGACATCATTTCTTTATTGTTTAATACATTAAGAACTAAATATAGTATTAACACTCGATCCACATCTTCAGTGTTACATTTTTTTCTTAAGCATATGAGCAGAATATGCTTTAAAGAGTTGTTATGTGCCCCAGCTACATCCACCAGCCACCTGCCATCCAGGGCTGAGTGTGAAAAGATTCCGGCATGTGACGCGTGACCTATTTAAGTTCTTGAATGGGACAGAAACAGAAACAGGAAAAGTTTGTGCATTCTAATGACCTGAATGTTGCCTCCGTCCTCTGCTGTCTTGAGTGCCGCTGTCGTGCCTTCGACTTTGGACAGCGTAGCCACACGAAAGAGGATGGTTTCCAATTACCGGGCGTATCCAAAACAATACAGACATTGTGTTTGCAGAGTTTAGAGATAAAGGTCTATCTATAACTTGTAGCATACAGTAGTCGTCTATAGTATAATATATACGGACGACTCCTAGGTATATAGCTCTAAGTAAGAATAGAAGTAGGAGTATAGACGATAATGATATATATGCTGTGTGAAAATAACTATATCTATATATATATATATTATGTAACTTATAGTGAACTTTGGACTTCAATTTGGCACATCAGGTGTTTTTCACCCAGAAGGATTATGTGCTATTAATTTTATTGGAACTCCTCTTGACGGCGCTGTAGAACAAAACTAAATATTCATGTCAAATGCAACCTGCAGCACTCGGCAGCATTTTTGATTCTATATAGTTAAATAATTACTAATCAAACCGTTCTTGGGCATTAAAAACTGAGGTTTTGAGGCCAAAGGTATCAACATTCTATTACACTTTTGCTTGATGTTACTCCACTTGCTCGGAGACTTGTAGAATCTGTAACTAAGGGAGGGAGAGAGGGAGGGGGGATCAAATCCGCGAAAATGCATTAAAATTGACTTAAAAAGGTAAACAATGATTTATTAGTCGAAATTGCGAACAATGTAAGAAAATTATGTATAAAAATGGGCCATTTCGTTTTGTCATAACAAGTGAATTTTTATAGTAAATGGCATTGTACTATAGTAAAAAGAAAAATGACATTTCATTAAAGTCCTCTCCCTAATTATTACTAATAGTTTATCATAAATTTGTTTTTGGGGTTGTCCGTAAATTATGTTACTTCGACGACGGTGAGAGTCTTTGAGGCAGCGTTACGCCTCGTTAAATATGAGTAACGGGTTCATAGTTTTGTGTTACGTAATGCTGATATTTTAAAAGTCTTTCAACATTTCCTGAAATATTTTCCTTTTATTCACTTTTATACTAAAATATTACCATATTTAAAAATTAAATCAATAACATAATAAATTAAACAAGTTTAAATTGTTGCAATAAATGAAAATAATTTTCATTACTAATTGAATCTAATAGATTACAAAGAAAATATTCAAATCTGATCTACACTAGTGTTCGTGAAAATTGCAACACCAAAAAGGGGACATACTATTACAATGAAATTTATTCTATAGAATAGGAATAGCACAATGTACAAATGCTGTATCTGCTAGGCCAACGTGCATGCCACCTATGCAAATTTAATCATTTCTTATGGATACAGTTCTACACATCCACCGATTTTTAAGTAATTCCGACCATTCCTTCTGGGTGTTGAAATTTTCACAAACAGGTGTATATTATTTTGTAGAATCCAATTAAGTTGGTGCTGTAGACTCGGAGCATTTACGACGGCGAGTGCACAGCTTGTCAGAAATATTATTGCCTACGCATCGTTTAACTCTGTGGAAAGAACGCTGTATTGGTTTGTACGCATCTCTTACGGGTGAGACAGGCCTTCACCTGTTTATTGTGCCAGAAAGGGGATGCAATGTCATCGGTCAAGAAAAGTTTCGAAAGTAGCACTTATTCCTTCAGCTTTTTCTTTCGCAACTTCTCCAGCTTCGACATTTTGTCTGTATTGCAACTTAAAATTACTTTGCGGTGCAACTGTATATATAATATGCAATATGGATGAAATTCCAAATCTTCTGCAGCAATCTTCTGATGAATTTGTTGATTTGTGAAGTGATTCTGAAGGAGAAAAATGAATTTATTCAAAAGATGAAGGAGGATCATCATCATCATCATCTTCTTCTTCTTCTTCTTCTTCCTCTTCCTCTTCCTCTTCCCCACTGCGTCTTTCAGTGTCGGTTGAACACAACCTCACGTCTGACAACTATTACATAAAATTAAAGAAGAACAATCATTCGTTGCGCTTTGTGCTCCAGTTTTGTGTACAAACAACAAAGCTACCGCCAGCTCAATTACATAAAATGCCCAAAGAAAGAGGAAGATTCGAGCAACTGAATGAAAGATTGAGAAGAAGACATGAAAAAAATGATAATTGTTTAAATTCTATTACTTTAAACAATTAATTTATGTCTTTTGTACTCTTCACTTCTTTTGAAACATGTTCTTATAACTGAGTATTCTATTTTCTTCGCGAAAATATACAATATGTCTTCTTTATGCAACATTTATACTATATATAAGTCATAAGTCATTGATATTCCAGACTTATGTGGGTACTTAAAGGAAGAGTGCAAAAAATTTTACCAAAACGTTTTTGAAGAGTACTCTTCTGTGAAATATAGGTAAACCACCTCATGATTTGTATTAGCAGTTTATAATTAAAGCAAATTTAAATGTAATAATATTTATAATTTACACCATTTCATTAGTAAATATAAACATGTTCTCCAGAATAAAGGCCTAAGAGGCATTTTTACTTTACGCAATGTGTTTGAAATTAATGAGAGTTAAATGAAATTAAGTTTAAAAATAATTATAATATATTAAAAAATATGTAGTTTGCAATGAAATAGACCAGTGTGTAGAATGCTCTGATCAAAAACTTGCAGTGCGTTTTTCTCAAAATACATTTTTGGAACGTAGGACCTTTCTTCTAGCTACCGCCTCCATTGTTCCCTTTGTTCATTTATGCTTGATTGAACTCTGCACATTGCATTTAGCCACATTAAGATCTGTTTCTTGTGAAGCCTTTGCACTCAAACATTTCGCCAGAGTGCATTTCGCTGTGCTGCTGCCTCTCTTCATGATCAGGCCGGTGACTCGCCTTATCAAACCTTCCATTTGACGTGCATTTGGTATTCACTTACTTGTGGGTAGAGTAACACTGGAAGGGCAGCTTCTCACCAGTGTCTATTGTCCGATTTTACACTTCACCGATTCAAATCAATATTGCTGAAGTTTCAAAATGGATTCATTTTCTGTTTCTTTTGCAGCCCTTTTTATAATGAAACCAGAAATTGTTGTTACACGATCTACAAGACTATCGAGATCATTTCTTCCCATTTAACATTTTAAGTTATTATAACATATGGGCATGAGTTCTTTCCACACTGCTTATTTCAGTTGTACTATCTAGATCCGTTAGGGGATTAGACCTGCGAAGGTTGATATCGTAACAAGTTTGTTCTTTTTTCAAAGAATTTGATATTATCGAAAACGACCACATATTCTATGAAATTTAGGGTTTCAGAAAGTCTATCATTACCTTCGAATGGAACATCCTCAGACTGCCATCGAGGTTTGGGTTTTACGTTTTTAGTCCACATTTATTTTAGACAGACATTTTCAAGTACACATATTGAAACCATAAACACATTAATCAGAAACCATAATTTAGATTGAAGAATTTTATTAAAATGTTCTCTTAATTGAATCGTTTATTTCAGAAACCCGTTAAACGCCAGATTCTTCATTCCGAGAAAACTGAGAAAATTACTCCCAATTTATCTGATTTCAAAATATTTTTAATTATAAAACCATTTGATACATGAACAATTTATCATATAAATATGCAGTAAACCATGTGTCGATCCTCTTGGAACAATAATCCGCCTCTAATCCGTCTATTAGATTGATAAATAAAAAGGATGGAAAAATAACACTACCACAGTCTCACACTTTGCGGATCACCTAAATTTAAACAAACACACATTTGATAATCACATAAATTTCCGAATTCTAGAAATTGAGAACAGATCCTGGAACAGAATAAAATTAGAAGCCCTACACATACACAACGCCCTCAAAAAACAGAACATGACATGTCTTAACCAACAAATCCCTGAACTCTCTTCACCTCTGCTAAAATTAGCACAAAGTGTACACCCCTAACCCACCCCCAGCCCTCCCCACTCCACTAACCTTCGCTCGCCCGACCGTCTCTCAAGCATCCACCAGCACCCCCGCGTTTTAGGACCCTTCACCCGCACCCCACCCCTCTTCCCGCCCCCTCACGCTGCCGACCGGCTGTGCTCTTAAACAAGACACACGCTCAAAAATTCGCAGAACTTTGTTTTCGGCCCAGAAGCTGCAAGGTATGTACGATCCAGTTTGCTTACGCATCTTGTAGACAATAACTACAACCTCTTTATAATATTTCTATTTCACATTTTAGCTCTGAAGATGATCGCTACGCGATCGATCATAAGTTGAATTAAAATATTGATACCTGACAATATCTTTATTTATCACAATAAAAAGGTATCTACTTCACCAACAAGTCTATTAGATTTTGGCGTTTGACAGATATCTGAAATAGACTATTCAATTACAGAGTTTTTACATCTGAAGGACTACTTTTCTTCTTCTTCTTCTTCTTCTTCTTCTTCTTCTTCTTCTTCTTCTTCAGTCTAAATTTAAGATAAACTGAAATTATTATAAATATGTTAAATTTGTCTAACATTTCAAATTGTCAAAGTTAGTAAAACAAATTGAAATTATAAATATGTGCCAGGTACAAATGATCTCACATGTTCTGTCGTTTTTTGGAATCTATTTCTACTCTTTGTAAGTAAAAGTTTCTACATCATTAGTGGCAACCATTTTCCCCTTCCATGGCATAGAGAAAAGAATGAGCATAAATGTCAAAAGTGAAGCAAATCAGTTGTGTTGGAGAAGAACTATTGGAGGGAGGGGGCAAAATGGCAATGGATGAACGTTAGGAGAAATTAGATAATTGAATAAAGAAGGAAACCATTTTGAGATCGAAATTTATATACATTTCGTTTTATTAAAATTTCTAAAATTCAAAAATGGTTATATTTAGTTTTAAATGTCATAAAGTTCTCTACAAAATTGTTTTATAAATAATTATTTTTCTTAAGAAACTAGTGAGAACTACGAGGTCCTAAAATTTCACAAAATTGTCCTTTTTGTTCGGAAATTTCCCTAACTTACTAATGGTGGCTGTGGTGATCACGGTCACGATTTGGAAAGTAGCGACGCTGACATTTAAATATATTGTCATACTGTTATCCAGTATGCGGTAAGAACCGCCGATTAGCAATTGCCGGTAAGCAATGTTACCGCCTATTTCACCAACCTTCTGTAAACCTCTCATTTCCACGAACGCCTGTTATGTGTGACCGACACATTGTTTAGCGAATGTAATACGTAGATAGTGTGAGATGCAGCGTCGCGAATAGCACATTGTGAAAATTGCCAAACCTCAAGTGGGACTCGAACCCTCTTCGTTTGGCTCTGCGCCACCCCCAGCAACTTTGACTTTCCCCCAGCCATTGCGCCACTGAGGCAGCATCCATTGCCATCTCGCGACTTCATACGCGCTCCTATCTCTCTACCGGGCAAGGTTTCCGTTTAGAGCTAAGCTCTTGTTAGCCAACACCCCAGGAAGACCGAACGCCTAGGGTCAGTCGGTCTTCGTTGCAGAATAATCAAAGCAGCATGACGGCTGTGAGAAATGAATCTCAGTAGCACTGCGACAGCAATGTTGTTAAGACACAATGCATATCTGTTCAGGAGCAGAAGGGCGACCTCCGGAGAACGACCTGGCAACGCAGCAGCGGAGTGGACAGTGGGGTCCTGGGCCGCAGGAGAACACGACGGCACTGGCGCACTTGGAGTTGCAGCTGCACGAGGGCCAGGGCGAAGAGCCAGTCCTGAGCGCCATGGCCCGTAAGGCCGTTACGTCGTCCAGTAGCCTCGCCAATCATAATCTCACCAGGGACCGTCCGTTCATGTGTGAAGTTTGCGGAGCTTCCTTCACCTGTCCCAGTCATCTCATTATTCACAATCGCACGCACACGGGAGAGCGACCGTACAGCTGCAATATTTGCGGCGTATCCTTCTCTAAGCACTCCAATCTCGTCGCTCACAGTCGCACTCACACGGGAGAGCGTCCATTCAGCTGCGAGGTGTGCGGAGTTTCCTTCACTAGGCGGCGCAGTCTCATCGCTCACAATCGCAGCCACACGGGCGAGCGGCCGTTTAGCTGCGACGTTTGCGGGGTTTCCTTCACCCAGCGCTCCCACCTCGTCGCTCATAGTCGCACGCACACGGGAGAACGACCGTATCATTGCGACGTGTGTGGCAAGCGATTCGCCGAATCAGGCACCCTCTCCAAACACTATCGCACGCACTCGGGAGAGCGACCGTACATATGTGACATATGCGGAAAGTGCTTCACCAGTTCCACTGGATTGATTCATCACAAGCGGAGGCACGCGCAAAAGGGTGAATAATGCGTGACCGATTAGGCGTTGTTGCGTGTGGAGTGACTTTGTGTTGAAGAGAATTCAACTTAACTAGACATGTGCTCCGTGCCACATTTAATCGAGAGGCATCTTTCACATGGTGCCATCGCCGTCACTGGCCGAACAGCCCGACACAACTTTGTCTAGCACTCATTTGATTATATTTATGATTCTTTGAGAGTTGGCGTCAACTGGACTAGAATTACGGTGATTACAGCATTCCGTTTCCGAAGGTAAGGTGAAACTAGTTTCGTTAGTTTTAAATCTTTTCGTAATTTTCTTAAAATTTGTGGGCTGTAGTACTAATTCGTAATGTTGAATTCAATGAATCATATCGGTACCTGTTTCTGAATAAATTCTTTTTGTAAATATGACTAATTTTCAATTGCTATTATTTTTATTAATTTATTTCCAAACACCTATTTTTATTCCAGAAATGGTCACTAGATAGTTACAAGAAGTAGGGTAATGGTTAGATACCTGTCTTCAATGTAGTAAAATCGTTAGCCCTCAGTTGCATATGCCCTGTCATTTGCAGTGTGGACCATTCCCTTAACACCTTCTTCTCTAGTTACTTGCTACTTTTTGAAGATTAAAAATAATGCTATCCATGAATGAGTTCTATCCAGAAGCATACATTCTAAGGATCGAAATCATCAGCTAATAATTCAAGATCTAAATTCATCTAACTTAATTTTCTTTGAAAATGTTTATACTTGTTGAGAGTAAAAAACGCAATAATAGAAATTTGATAAAGAAACGGGCATAAGGGCCACTTCTCGATGTGTGAAGCAAGAAGGAAACCTTTAATTCTTTTTTTTATTTGTGCTTGAAGTGAGCACTACTGGAGCCTTTACCTTCTTGTTTTTTTTTTCTACCGACCTTTTAAAGTGATCTACTTAACAGCTTCCGCTGTGAAAAGAAAAACAATATCGCTTTGATATGAAAGCGAATGAAGAGTGTTATAGTACATTATGAAACGATGGTGTAATAATGGGTATTAATACATGAGTGAAAGTACGATACGACCGAGTATCGTAAACTTCACATGAGAGTATTAATACCCATTACATCGAGTTTCATACGGAACTTTTCTACGGCTTATGGTAATTTTTATAAGTTAAACTTTTATATTGAATCGTTTCGTGGCATTTGACATGCCGGATGCAGCCATGGCCACCTAGAAGACAGCTCCCTAACATACCTGCTGCAGGTGGCTTTGGATTACCAATCTGTCTGCGAGATAGTACAAAAGTTGTGACAATAATTCCGACGCCAATTTCTCTTTTTCTCTAATTTCTGGAGGT
The DNA here is from genome assembly GCA_017312745.1 of Gryllus bimaculatus. Taxonomy (NCBI): domain Eukaryota; kingdom Metazoa; phylum Arthropoda; class Insecta; order Orthoptera; family Gryllidae; genus Gryllus; species Gryllus bimaculatus. The sequence goes on from BOPP01000003.1 coordinate 23,400,797, forward strand.
GTCAATTTCACCTCTGATTCACTAGATATTTTAAAGTACAGAATTGGTCGTTTTTTGAAGACCAACCACACGACAGCGACATATAACACAAAATGACTAGAACGATTCGCAATTATTATCAATACTTGGTGTGTAAACGTCTCAGTGATTGGTCAAGAACGTGTATCATGATGAGTATAATTATGCAACGGGTTGCAGCCATCAAATGACAAAATTATACAGTGGGAGTAGAAAAATTATGAAACATTGAAAGGAATAAATTTTGATATACGAGTTCTATTATGTTAATAAAGCTGGGCAGAATCAATTGTATCCATATTCATTATTATTGTTTTTGCTGAATTTGTAAGTTTTAGACTTTTAATGAACACATTTTGGAAAGGAAAGAAATGAGAATGGTAATACACATAATTTGAATTAATTATATATTTTATTAGAATTGTAAAATCATTAAATTTGATATAAATTGTGGGTATTTCAGTGAATTCTCTTATCCCTTTTCAGATATAGGTATTGTACTGGCTCATGGGCATTTGATCCGCTCATTCTTTAAAATAATCAATGGATGTATTTTTTAGTACAAAGAATCAAAAATACAAAGAAAATTTATAAAATGTGGAGGCTTAAATGAAACAAAATACAGGTGGATTACTTTTTCGCATTAATGCTTATTTTCCCTTTTATCTATATTTTTACTTTTCCGTATACGTACGTATATACGGAGAAATATACTTAGTATAGGGAAAGTTATGTAATTCTGCGTTGCGTTTTCGAGATTTCAACGGAAATACACGTTTTGGGAACCCCTGATAGGCGGAATTTTTGTTTTAAAACATCCCTAGTCTGTTCCTCCATCTGATTGGTGTGTGGTAACAACACTAAGCGCCTAAACCGGCGTAGTTTTTTTTCTCAAATTGACGAAACCTCTGTCAATCAGCCTTGAGTTGATCTGCGGTTTTGAAAAACAGTCATTACCTCATACGAATTCCCTGGGGCATTTTCCAAATTTTCTCAAAAATGGCTGCAAATTTTTTCTTTAAATTTCTTGTTAGAGTATTTGAGCTCAGATTTGGACCAAACAAGTTGACGATACGGGAACGAAAAATGACTAATGGATAGAAGAAAAGGAGATTTTACGACTTGGAACGTGGAACATTAAATCGTGGCAGAATAAGGAACAAGAAATAATACATATGGAAGAAAAGAAGATCTGTTGTATCTCTGAAACTAAGAAAAAGGGTAAAGGTACATGTAGAATAAATAATCATGTACTAGTATACCGTGGCACTCCAAAGGGCCAAAGCCGATGTTGGAGTGCTTCTATAAAATTTTTACAGAATATCGAACAAATTGACTACATTGATCAAAGGTTATTGAAGATTGACAATAAATACATGTAATTAGTGATTATACCCCAGATATCACGAAAAGTTCACGTTCCTCTGCACAGACCTCAATACGCGGCGGTAAAATTAGCGACATAATAGGTCGGGAGCAAGAAAAAAAGTATGATAAGCTCAAAGCTAAAACTTTTTGAGAAGTTAGCCAATGTTAAGAAGAATAGAAAAACGCAAGTATGAGAGCCTGTATGTGTCGACGTTGTGCTGCGCAATGTTTAATATATCGAAAAAACTATGGTGAATACTAATTCTTGTTGCATATTGTTCCTTCAATAGCCAAAGGGAGGAGTTGTACCCATACCGATATGGCGTCTCAAACAGTCCGCCGTATCAAATTCACAATGTCATTTTTATGCCGTCTTGAATTGCGAGCGAAAAGCTAATTTTTTGGTCTAATGGTAGAAAATTCTTTTTCTTTGCCGATTACGATCACGCCATACAGTTTTGCGTCTCAGTAGCCGCCTACCTGGTTCCAGGATGTCCAATTTACCACTACGCCGTGTATCGAAGGTACAGGTATGGCGGTACGTTATCAGAACCCCCGTGCTAAATTTTTATAAATAAATGCAATCCATACTGATAAGATGTCACGAAATGGCCGCCATATTAAAACACATTTTTTTCAAAATTTTCTTAAAATCATTGGTAAGTGTTGGAAAATTATTGTATAACCTGAACTTCATAAATAAATGTATAATTGTATAAACAAATTGAAGAGTGAAGTCGATTTGCAGCGTTTTATGACAAATTAGGAGCAATATAATTTATTAAAAGAAATACAAGGCAGTATTTTAAATAGTGTTTTTTAGATACATTTAAATCTAATGTCTCTTAGATTGATCTTAAATATATTCTGGCTGATTATCTAAAATTGTAGGTCTGTCAAAAATTATCTTTAACAGACAAAACACTAGCTGAACTCGTGCGATTACATCGCCCAGAAGACAGTGCAGTAAAAAAAGTACGACAAAAAATACTGCATATCCATAAATATTCTGTAACGATTTTAAAATCTCATATTTAACTTTACCCGACACCAATCTGAGGTGTTTGCAATTCTCAACTTGTAAGTGCTGGAAATTGTTGATCTTGCTTATTGATGCCCTACTCGCACGTTCATTACAATTAATATTACCTACGTGGGTAACTTGCTATTGTATGCTGAACGCCCACCCAAGTGTTTTCCGTACATGGCGATCCGAGTCGGAGGGAATGTGTGTCCTGGTGGATGAGGCGTCTGTTTATTTCCCAACTTCTCTCCGTGTGATACTTCCTGCTTTGCACCTAGGGATACGTTGTTTACGTATTTCGAGCTACATTCCTTGTAGGCTTCAACACCTACTTTGGCCTCGGACTCTTCTAGACGGGCAGTCGGGAGGAGCTAACCCACTTCCGATCAATCGGCACGGACTAGGTCTTGTACTGAACTCCAGAGTGAGACACGGCGGGGCAGCGCTGTCATCCCCCTGCTATATCTCCGTGTCAACCCTGTTTCCTTAATGGGCTGTTTTCTTGTTGGACTCCGTTGTGAGTGGGGAGCTCGTAGGTGATTTACTATCTACTGTATGGATGCTTAGCCACCACCTCAGCCCTCTTCCGTAAGGAAGAGGTGACGTTAGGGGGGAAAAGGTCAACAGGAATAGCTTTTTCCTTAGGGAAGAGGATAAAGTGCAGAAATCAGTTTCTTCTCATGTCATGCGCCTAAGAAGACCGAACGTTAAAAATTGAGAGCGTGGTCCGTCTTGCGCGAGAAATCGAAGAGTCTTTCGGAAAGCTCGAGATGGTCGTTCGACTAAGAAATGGTACCGTTCCATTTGAAGCGCGCACCGACGAGCAGATCGAGAAGGTAATTAAACTAAGCACATTTCCGGCCTCCAGGGGGAAGTGACCGCTCACTCTTCCCTTAAGTTGAGTAAGGGAGAGGTCAACCATGATGAATTTGCGTCTGAGAGTCAGGAGGAACTGTTTAGTTCCTTTTTCAAGTCTGGGAATTATACTAAGTTTTCCGTGGATTCAAACACTTCTTCGTCAATCGATCTGGCGTTCGGAAGTCCATCTTTATTTACTGTCTTAGAATGGACTGTTCTCAATGTTTATATGGAGGTAACCATTCCCGTACTCTGGTACTTTGATATTCGTAGTTTAGACGTTACCCACCTGTCTCGCTGGCTAATCTATCGAGCCGAATGGGATGCATTCAGCAAGGAAATTACAATATCAGACAATTGTTCAAATGCCATCGATGCCTTGATGGCCCAATTCACCGACGTTCTTCGCGTTGCAATCCCGAAACCTGCGGGCTGGCTACATCTCCCTGTGCCTTGGTGAATGGCCGTAGTGGCATTGCAGTGCGTGTCCGAAAGCGGGAATTGGCGAGGCTCAATAGGTTCCCCATCACCGCAAAACTGATTGAGTATAAAAGGAAATGGTCCAGAGCTAGATCAGTAATATGAGAAAGCAAGACAGCTTCGTGGAGGGCCTATATTTCTTCTCTTTTTGCCATTCTTCCTCTCCTAAAGTAGTATGATGAAATGTCCGAAAGATTGGAGGAAGACTTTCCCCACTGTCCCAGGACGTCTGATAAATGGAAACCTCACTTCTCCAGAAGTAGCGTAGGAATTGGCCTGTCACTACGAAAAACAGTCCATTTCCTTACACTAACCTAGTTTCTTGAAAACGAAGGGAATAGAGTAATGGCAGAATGAGCTTTTCACATCGCCTGGAGGTTGATTATAACGTTTCTTTCTCCATGGATGAATTTTTCTTCTGCCCTCGTCCGTGTGAAAGATTCTGATCCAGGACCAAACCAGATACGCAATCCAATGCTGAGACATCTACCGGAAAATGCAAGTTTTTTCCTCCGTATCTTTAAGAAGATTTGGATGGAGCATACCTCTCCTAGGGCTTGGCGCGAAGCTATTATCATTCCAATTCGTAAAAAAGGAAAGGACAGAAACAAAATCTACCTACCGCCGAATCTCGCTCGCAAGCTGTGTTGCAAGCTTTTAAAGCGCATGACGAACTTGTGTCTAGTCTGGCTCCTGGAATAGAGAAACTTGCACCTTGTGGTTTCAGGAATATCAGGTCAACCATGGACCATCTTGTCACCCTTGCAACACTAATTGACAATTCGAGAGCCGGTGAAAGTATCGGCCTTCGTTGACGACTTTGAATTTTTTTGTTCCTCCAAGAGCATGCAAGTGATTGAGAGACACTTGCAACTTATCCTCAACAAATTGCTCGGATGAAGCGATGAAACAGGGTTTACGTTCTCCACCTCAGAAACCAACTGCACGCCCTTCTGCAGGACTTATCTCCATAACTATCCTGATCTTTTTCTTGGGGGTCATCTTCCTTTTGTAGAATATGCAACTTTTCTTGGGATTACATTCGCCAAGAGCTTAACATGGCGGAGACACATTGGTAAATTGAAGGCCGATGTGTATTACCTTTAAATCTTCGCATCTAATTTACTGGTAGCTCTTGGGGCACAGATCGTATGTCAATTGCGTTTGCATATGACACTCATCCGCCCTATTTTGGATTATGGGTGCATTGTCTGAGTCCATGAACCCTCTGGCCATTAAATACCATACACAACGCCGGAATATAGGGTCAATGCAGGCGCCGACTCGCCGATGGAATGCCTCTTGGCCGAGGCTGCATAACCATCTCTAAGCCGAAGTCGAGATAGTTTGGTCGCCTCATATGGTGTGAAATTGTCCTCTGTGGAGACTTCCTCACGCCAAGCAGTTCTCCACCCAACCCACCTGACATCATAAGCCCTTAGACCATCGTTACCCCGTCCTCTGGGAATCCGACTCCGTACGCTTTTACAGAAGCTTAATATAACATTGGCCAACCCTGTGACCTCCGAAACCTTGTTTCTCATTGAAAACGTCTGCGACTAATGATAGACCTGAGATTGTCTAACCTCCCTAAATCCTCAAAATCCCCAGTACATTTATAACGGAATTTCAGACGACAAAACCTATGTATCCTGGCCATAACACCGATGGTTCCTCCCAGAATGGCAAAGTAGGATGTGTCTTCTATTGCCATAATTCATGCCATTAAGGAATATTATGATCTGCAGTGAATTCAAAAGCTCTCTCGTATCCTTAAGATCTATCTCGTAAGATAGTGCCACCGCAGGCATCACTCTCAAGCGGAGATTCTTAGAAATGGCGAATCTCCTCTCTGCAAGTTTTTTTTTGGCGTTTTACGAGAGACTAAAAGCTGTACCTTATCTGAGAGAAGAAGAAAATACCAATTATTTGACATTTAGTTGGAGATTTTAAAGTGTTTATCTGGCTCTTTTTGCCAAACCCTTCTTTGAATTGGACACGTTATTTTTCAGTTGTTTCTTTTTACTTTCCATTTACAATGTATTTTAGCTTGGCAGTGCGTTGTGGTCTTAAAATAAATTGACACGGACGGCTATGACCTTAGCTGTTGAACCACCCTTAAACTCAATCATCAATCAATCAATCGTGGCTCTCGCTGCCGAAATGAAGAATCTATCCCGAAGAATCCCATCGATCACCAGTATCCCATCTTCTGATCTTCGTTCTTGACGTTGAATTTATATTCTAATTAATTTCCTTAATCTAATATTAAACCAATTACACTGCTCACATAAAATAGTTACTTGCAGATTTCCCTACTACGAGACTATTTCCGTTTCCAACTAAACGTTCTACCTGCCAGCTAGCTTTACATGTGCTCGCGACGACTAGTTCTTCTGCCAGAATTACGGCTCTGATACATCTGATACCCGCCAACCTGTCAACAGCTGATACCTGCCAGAGGCAGAGTTCCATAAATCGCAGTATACACTAATTTTGCGGAACAAATCCGAGCTCTGATAACTATCGGGACGGCCTGTGCTTTTGCGCCCCACATTCGGCTGATCTCGATTTCCAAACTCTTCTATTTAAGACATTATTATTATTATTATTATTATTTATTTATTTATTTTTAACCTTTACGTATCATAGGTAATACGAGTGCTTTGTAAATTGTCGATAAATTCCCGACTTGCGAACGAGGAGGGGATTTATATGAGAATTTCCAAAGCACGAGTGGTATTTAATAGGACTATTCCACGAGTGAAATAATGTCCAACCGAGTTCCAAAATACGCCAAAAAACTGAAAGCTTGTGTTAAAATCAGATGTTATGTTAAAGTACATACGCTGTTTATTGGACATCGACATAGCGATCGATTCATGCCACTAAGATAGATGAGTCAGATTATGATTGATCTGTATGTAGAAGCGGTAAGAAAAATCGGATAGAAAAAGCGATAAACTTTTGCTCAAATTGGGGCATTTTGTATGTATAGTTAAACCCTTTGTTTTAATTTCACGAGTGGAATAGTCAAATTAAAATCAAATAAATGTGTGTCACTTAATTTTACTGGTGTTTTTGTCATTCGGATTCACTTCCTTGGCAGTGTATTCTACATTACCTACGAAATCCTAAAATAAATTGCTTATCTACTCCAGAGGCACCTATGAATAATTCAAAAATGCCGCTCAGCAATTGAACGCTCCCAATTGGTCGAGAGTATAACGTATTGGCACCCACCACAGCTTCGTTTAGTAGCGATACCACCCGTTCGAGTGCGGCGCTGCGGGAGGGCTTATGCTAGTCACGAGATTTAACACACATCCTAACCACCTGACATCATAAGCCCTTAGACCATCGTTACCCCGTCCTCTGGGGAATGCCGACTCCGTACGCTTTTACAGAAGCCTAATCAAACCATTGGCCAACCTCTGGTGACACTCGAAAACCTTTGTTTCTCATTGAAAAACGTCTGTCGACTGAATCTGATAGACCTGAGATTGGTCTAAAACTCCCTAAATCCTCAACATCCCCAGTACATTTATAACGGAATTTCAGACGACAAAACTATGTATCCTGGCATAACACCGATGGTTCCTCCCAGAATGGCAAAGTAGGATGTGTCTTCTATTGATAATTCATGCCATTAAGGAATATTATGATCTGCAGTGAATTCAAAAGCTCTACTCGTATCCTTAAGATCTATCTCGTAAGATAGTGCCACCGCAGGCATCACTGCTCAAGCGAGATTCTTAGAAATGGCGAATCTCCTCTCTGCAAGTTTTTTTTTGCGTTTTACGAGAACTAAAAGCTGTACCTTATCTGAGAGAAGAAGAAAATACCAATTATTTGACATTTAGTTGGAGATTTTAAAGTGTTTATCTGGCTCTTTTTGCCAAACCCTTCTTGAATTGGACACGTTATTTTTCGTTGTTTCTTTTTACTTTCCATTTACAATGTTATTTAGCTTGCAGTGCGTTGTGGTCTTAAAATAAATTGACACGACGGCTACGACCTAGCTGATTGAACCACCCTTAAACTCAATCATCAATCAATCAATCGTGCTCTCGCTTGCCGAAATGAAGAATCTATCCCGAAAGAATCCCATCGATCACCAGTATCCCATCTTCTGATCTTCGTTTTGACGGTTGAATTTATATTCTAATTAATTTCCTTATATATAATATTAAACCAATTACACTGCTCACATAAAATAGTTACTTGCAGATTTCCCTACTACGAGACTATTTCCGTTTCCACTAAACGCTTCTACCTGCCAGCTAGCTTTACATGTGCTCCGCGACGACTAGTTCTTCTTGCCAGAATTACGGCTCTGATACATCTGATACCCGCCAACCTGTCACAGCTGATACCTGCCAGAGGCAGAGTTCCATAAATCGCAGTGTATACACTAATTTGCGGAACAAATCCGAGCTCTGATAACTATCGGGACGGCTGTGCTTTTGCGCCCCACATTCGGCTATCTCGATTTCCAAACTCTTCTATTTAAGACATTTATTATTATTATTATTATTATTATTATATTTATATTAATAATATTAACTCTACTGTAACTTATCTTATGCTCTCTTTATTTAGTTATGTCTGAGCTCTTTCCGTACGGGTGAGTCAAAGTGAGATCCGGCTCATACACGCTCGGAGCTTTGGGTAAATTGCTCTGATCGCACACAGGGCGGACTTAGCGCAGAGAGCGAGGGCGATTTATATGAGCAGCTCCAAAAAGCTTATTATATATAGCGTAATTCTGTAGGCCATAATTCTCAACGAGTCGCAATAATGTCCCAATGTGCTGGCCCGAGTTCCAAAATCACGGACTACTCGGCGCCGGCCATTCACGCGAGCGATAGAACCGCTCGTGAAAGCTCGTGGTCGGATCTTGATAAGACACAAGTCGTCACTTGAAACGTTGAGAGAGCCGGGATTCATTTTAATATGGAAACAGTGACGCAATAGGCGGATTCGCATTCATCCAACTAAGAATAGATGAGTATAGCACTTATGAATGAATGCTGTGTAGAGACAGCGGCTCACAGCAAAAACGGCGACTGAGAAAAGAAGCCGCAATAAAGGAATATTGCATCAAATTGCCGGTGTCGTGCGACGGTATGTATTGACCTCCGCGACGTTCAGCCACACCTTTGTTTTGGGGTCGTCATCGAAGTTCAAAGTCGACATGACGAAATCAAATGAAGGTGTAGCCTCACCTGCTGTGTGGTTGTTTCGTGGGGATGCGTTTCTCGCTGATTCGCACTCTCTCTAGGCAACGGATGTGTAGGGTCCCTAATCTATGAGACGGGACCTGGGAGATCTCAGCTAACACAAACAGCTGTGGCTCGACTCCGACGTCCGCATTAGCAGTATAGAGTAGACGCTAAATAAAGTTATCAAAAATGCTCGCTCAAGCAATTGAACGCTCCCAATTGGTCGAGGAGCTGATAAAGAGGAGGTTATATGGGCACGGCCCGAGGGCAATCGCGTTACGGGTGGGGAGTCCCGCACCAGCCTTGATTGGTTGGGCGAGCGCTTCTCTCCTCACTACGGACTTCGGTTCATCGATTAAAAGCGGATAATCACGCGTCGGGAGTGGCGAGGCGTGCGGGAGGGCTTAGCTTAGTCAGCGAGAACAACGGGAGAAGAATTTTAACACACTGATAGTTTCCCATGGATGCGCAAAGCGGATTTTGTGATAAATAGATAGCGTGAGAGGGATGGACGATGAAGTAGAGAAACGGGTGGCGTCAGATCCCGTCAATCCACAGGACCCCCCCCACATGTTATGTTATGGGCGGAATGAAATCCGTTTTATTTCAGGTCAGTCTTTTAGTGAACAGTGTGTACACATCACGAAATAAATATGTATAGTGGAGTTTTTTTTTATAAATAAAGCAGTATTGTGGCCTTGA
>BOPP01000003.1:23410496-23422352 GCA_017312745.1 Gryllus bimaculatus
ATAGTTCCCATGGATGCGCAAAGCTGGTTTGGAATGACAATGTAGCGTGAGAGGATGCTCCGATCGATAAGTGAAACGGTGGCCGTCAGACCCGTCATATCTTCCAGCCCCCCCCACATGTTATGTTATGGCGGAAGAAATCCGTTTCTATTTCAGGTCAGTCTTTAGTGAACATTTGTGAATAAGGAGTCATAACCATCTAAAGTACTTTTGTTACTTCTGTTACTGATTGTAAATCGCATTTATTTATATATCTTTGTTGCTAATCAAAATAATTATTTTGTAATAAGTTGGAATGATGTATGTTGCTCTGGGCTCCATAAAGTACATCTACAGCTTTGCTACTTTGATTTAATTATAGTGGCACTTGACATTTCATCAGCTGTTACGCGCGTTGCCACACACTGGCGTGGCTAGCACGTGGTGAGCACATGGCTGCGGTCACTGGCGGTCATGCGGTCACCAGTCCCCTTGAGCGTTCAGAAGGACGTTCGCGATGTATTAAAAAGATACCTTTTATAAGTCAGGAGGTTCGCTCACAGTGTATTGTATTAGCTCTTGATTTGTATTCATCCTGTTTAAATCCATCGAAGTGAAATATACTACTTTCATTGGTACATCTCTTTAAAAAACTTGTTTATAAGAAGCTTGCCGCATTCTAATTTTGTTTAACATACCGCTCACTGGAGGGAACCAAGACCTCGTCCCATTTCTTTTTAAACTGTCTTATTCCATTGTCACGAATGTAACATGCCAACGTAGTGACATAAGATACAGAAGATGTACGTTAGAGAATATCCAGGTATGATAGTGATTACGAGCCAGCACGCCATTGAACATTTGATTTTAAACGGAATGGAATTTTCGTTCATTACTGTCGTTTGCGGCTGTACAATGGACTTTGAAAGAATCAGTATTTCGTTGTTTAAGCCGTAAGGAGTAACATAAAATGTATTACTTATAGGTAACACCGTGGTCTCCCAAAAAACCCTGCAATTTGGTTTTTGTATTATTTGCGCATTATTTAATGTTTTTATTGAATGTACGTGTCATATAACTATTGATACGCATATTTGAATCAAAATTTTCGAAATATAAATTTTTGTTTTTTTTGTGTTTTTTGAAGCTTGTGTGAAATTCAGTTTCATGTATTTCTTTTAGATTATTTTTTGTAAACCAATATTATAAATCTGGTCATTGCATATATCTAGTCACAACAGATAGTAATCACAATTTTTTCACACATTCATTGCACAATTTCGTGGAACACATGGAACAATTCCGTTCTGAACCAGCAGCTGACTTTGGGAAGACACATTTATAAGCTTATTATCTTTTGACATTTTCAACTGAACATATTTCTTACAACATATTTTGAAAGTAATAGAGAACCCAAACTATAAAGATATGTCAATAGTTCTTTATGTAATGTATGTGGATGTATTTAATAGCAATTTTATTTTATAGTTAGGAAAGTAACTTGTGAAAAGAAATGTGTTTACACAGAAATTAATAGTGTCATAATATGAGTACTGCAGAATCATTAAATCTTAACTTTCAAATTATATTCTATCACAATATCAACATGTTCAGATCATCAATGTATTTATTGTTGAATTGATTTATTATATTATCTATTTATTCTTAAATATATTTAAAATAAATCCAATCATAACATCACAACTTTATTTTACTCACATTCATTGCCTATACAAAATGAAAAACATTCAATTGTTTTCTTATTAAAAATTATTACCAATATATTCCTTCTAATAATTTTTTAATATAACATACCATCTACATAATGTACATCTATAAAATACTTTTTGTTACAATACTTTAATTTTGTCTCTCTTAAAGCATTGATTAAAAAAAAGTGTAATCATTTCTTCTGTGGATTTAAATTCTATAACTATTTTTGCATTCATTACTTCCTCCTATACATTTTCTGTTTTTCCAATTTTCATATTTTCATTTTTGGGTACTTCAATATCATTCTTACTATCTGTAAATAAATTAATTTTTATCTTTTTTGTTGAACACTTTTGATCCTTTTAAAATATTCTTGGTCCATATTAGTTCTTTTATCCCTTCAGACAAAGCTTCAAGTTTACTTTCTATTGTTGACACACTGGCAGATGACAGGCTCCAATGAATCTGTTGTTGACACACTGGCAGGTCGGGGNCCCCCCCCCCCCCCCCCAAAAATAACCCAAGAGTTTTAGTTTACCTTCCTTTATTGAGCTTTAAATATTTATTATGTTCGAATTATGCAATTATTTAAACAATAATAAATGTAAAATGTTCTGTGTCATATATACAGTACATTAATAATAAACAATATAATAACAAATATGTTTATTATTTAACAAAAATCTATGATGACCCCCCTAAAAATAATTCGCTGGATCCACCAACAAAACTCCTCCAGTTTATTATGCATTTACCTATTTCTATTACAAGTCCAGAATAAGATTTTGCATCTCTTGTTTTATCCCAACTTGCATCAGTATATCTTGTTAATTTTAAACTTCCTTTTGAAATTATAATAGAATAATTTAGGGTTCCTTTCAGATATTTCAATATTCTTTTTACAGTATTAAAATGTACTTCTCCAGGGTCTTTATTGAATCTACTTAGGTTGTTTACTGTAAAGCAGGTATCTGGTCTAGTTTGTTTTTCTAAAAATAACATTTTTCCAATTATTTCTTGATACATTTTTTCATTAACCTATTTACTGTCTTCATAAATATCAAAATTTGTTGTCAAATCCATTGGTGTTTTTACTGTTTTACTGTCATTCATTTTATATGTATCTAATATTTCCTTTACATATTCCTTTTGATTATTACAACTGTTATTACTATTAATTTAAAATTCCATGCCTAATAAAATATTAATAACTCCTTAATCTGTAATGTCTATTTTTGATTCTATCTTCCTCCATATCCACATAAATTCCTAAGTATAAAAAGTTATTTTCTTGATTTATATAGTATACACAAGGATGATTTACTGACTTTATTAATTTTCCTTCTTCCAATATTTCATTTAATTTTTTGTTCCACATTCTACTGGATTGTTTCAAACCATTCATACTTTAATTTAACTTACATACTTCATTTTTTTATTCATATCCCTTTGGTTGTTCAATATAATTCTTGTTGTAATTCTTCGTACATAAAAACAAATTCTTCTTGTTTTGATTTTACTCCTTTTGCAACTGCAAGTTTTAGTAGTATTCTAATTGTTTCCTGTCTTATTGTGGGAGCATATATTTGTGCAAAATCTTCTCCTTGCTTTTGACCATAGCCTGCAGCTACAAATCTTGCTTTATATTGTAATTTTTTGTGCTTTTTTCTTCTTTCCTGAACATATCCAAGTACTTTTAATACTCTTTTTATTACTTAGTCTGTTTTCTAAATTCCATACATTCATTTTCTTCATTCTTCCAATTTCTTGTTCTATTGCTTGTAACTATTCATCCTGATCCGACTGCATGGGATCTTCAAATGTATTAGGAATTGTTACTTCAGATAAATGATGTATTTTATTTATTTTGTCTTTTATTCTTTCTCATCTTATCAAAGGAGTTTGATTCTTACAATTTTCATTCTCTTCTTGTCTCATTTCTTCACTTGATTATATTTCTTTTATATCATTTGTAATACAATCTTCCTTTTTCTTTGTTATGTTCAGTTTCTTTTAATTCTCTGTCTTGTTTATTCTTCTCATTGCCATTTCTATATACATTTTATAAATAAATCTTGAATATTTTTATCCACTTCAGTTTTTAAGTGAAAGGTATTATCCATTAATACTTTATTTATAAATTTGAGCCCATTATCTGAATGTACTTATTTAATTTTATTCTCTCTTTTCCTTTCACACCTTCCTACAAATTGTAATAATATCTTTGTGAGATGTGCATTCAGAATATAACAACTAAATTGTTTCTTTCTTACTATTATTATTCATTCATTAGTACCATAGCATGTTCATTTTTAGAACTGAAGAAATAATTTTTTTGATTATTTCTTGTATTATTCTTTAATTTTATCTGTATAATTTCCTCTATAGTTGTTTGAATAATTATTTTTACAATTTATTTCACTATTATTGTGGTTCACATTACTTGTATGGTAATTAATTTTGTTCCAACGATTTTTAGCTAAGTGACCAAGCTTTCCACAATTATAGCAAGTACCTCTCTTTTGTTCTTTTACTTTAAATGTATGAGTTTCCGATTCTGCTCATTTATTGTATTTCTTTTCAAATTGCAAAAATTTTTCCCTTATAGTTTCATAATTAATTGACAGATTGATATTGCTATGATTTTCTAGCAATCGGAATTCAATACGTTTTTTTTAAACTAATTTGACCATTGAAACATTTGTGCATCATCAACAAACATTTAACACTCGCTTCCTTACATGAATTCCATCACAATGTTTTATTGTCTTTAATTTAGGCATATCTTCATCATATGTTGATGGCAGTACACGTGTCTTCAGATTCAGGGTTATTTGTTGTACCATGATGGTCGACCAATGGTGTAAGGGTGTTCAATGTTTCTTTTTGTTAAGATATGAGTATCAAACTGTTTATTGTAGAAGTTTTAAAATGGTGCACATGAATAGTAAAATTGGCCCGGTGAAGCACATTTTGCCTTTTCATTAACATATTGTTATACTATTTTGAGACCACTTTGTCCACAAATACCTTGTATTGGGATCTAAGAAGTCTAAAAGCAAGTTAGACCAGTTAGACAAAATGTCCTTTTACAGAATAAAAATGAAGCCAATATAGAAAATTGAAAGTCAAGACATAAAGATTAGTCAATCTGGATAGATATAATTGTAGTAGCAAATTGTCTAATCTCTAAGAATATCACAGACCAGTCATCATATGGAATTGCTGGGAAATTGGAAGAGAAATAATTTGTGATTGCAGTGTCAATGGCAAGTTACATAGCTGCTATAAAAGTCATTAAATTAATATTAAATAATAAGTTAAGAAGTTAAAATAGTAGTGCAATTGTACAATTTTCCTGGTCTGGAAATTCAGTTGGATCTATTAGTATTGTAATTAAAATGAGAAGATAAACGAAATATAAAAATCCACTAAGTTTTTTCAATACCTGGCATTTCCAATAGACACATGAAAGCTTGTTGAGCAACCAAGTTTTGTTAATTTACACACTCTATAAATCAAATAGGAAATGAACATAAATCATTACTCTTTTCATAATATAGTTCTTTCAAATAATTTTTTGTTTATACATTTAATAATAACTATAAAAAATATATTATTTTGTTATATATTTTATTTCAAAATTAAGTGATCTGGCCTGTCTTTACAAATTAAAAAAGAAATTTAAAAAAAGAGAAGATGAAATTAAAAATAAATGTGAATATTTTGGGTGGTTTGACCAGACACTGCCATCGCTGTTGCTGCACACCCCTGCCCCTGGATTTCGGATGCAGACTGAAAATGTAAAGCAATTTGGGTTGTAATCTTCTCCACTGTCAATAACTTAGTAAGTGTTATTGATACATAACTTCATGTGTAAGAAAATTAAAAAGAAAAATTATCGATCGTTACTTAGGCTGGGAATAAAAAAAATGTTAATTATGCAAAAGCTCATTTATGAAAGAAACTATTAGAGCATGGGAATTAAATGTAATAAAATTATTATTAAATACCTTCACTTGAATTTCCCTGCAAGCTACAACGGACTAATTGTAGAATTTGTTTTGTAATCATTACCACAGACAACTTTGGAACTTCCTTTAAATTGCTCTTTCAGCTACCTTTGAGTATGTTTGTCTTACAGTATTGAAAACAAATACAAAATACAAATATTGTGAATTATATATTGGTTTTATAATTAATAGTATATAGCATTCTTTAAATCAATGAATAAGAAAATACATCTTTCTCTATACTATTTGAAAAAATGTAGCAATAATGTAGATTGTAAATAAATAAGTCACATAATTTTCATGTACTGATATATTTTCAGTGAGGGTTCTATACTCACCATAAGGTTGCTATAATCTGCAAGGGAGTTTGCCTGCCAATTTTCATGCACCTCCATGTTCTCTAGTGTGGGTCAACTTTCAACTATCAGACACTCGTGCATTATCATAGTCATTAGTTCATCAAAAAGCTTTGTCAATATTGTAATGGCATTAAAGTTCCCTTGGATGACAGTCTTCCCTATCTCTCTTTGGTACTTAACCGTGAAGTGCCAATATAAATAAATCAAAGTATATGTTAATATTCATTTTTAATATATAGATCTCTTCATCAACATAAATTGAGACGTAAATATTATATTCTCACTCCATAATCTTTTGCAACATGTGATACTTTAAGAGGAGTTTGTAGACTTCTATTCTCTGTGAGTTTGTAAATGCCAATGTAGACATTTGAAGCTCTTTGTAGCATGTGTTTATTTATTTTTGATTTTATATTTTTAGTCTACAATCCTTTGTTGAAATTTTTTTCACTTTATTTTATCTTTCAAAGTTAACTTGTTTGCAAAGGTTATAAATAAAATATTTTTCATGGAATGGTTTTTCCACTCTTTAGATTTTGAATGATCCTAATGAAGAAAAACTTAAATTAAAAATTAAAAAACTTTAATTAAAAATTTATTATTTTTGTAGATAATTTGTTGGTAACCAAGTATGAGAGACATTATATTCCTGAGTATTAGAGCGTTAATGTTTGCTGTAGAGATACATGGTTTTCCATTTCCTTAATAGTACAATTAAAGAAAAAAACTCCTTTGATCAGGCAGGATTTGAACTCTAACCTTGTGGATTTTCAATGGCATGTTAGTGGGCTGCCATCAGCGTTATCTTCAATTATTGCTAATAACAGTTGTAATTGGTTTATTATAACATACCATAAAAACATCTGTAGTGTTTTAGATATAAGAGACATTGGCAGTGAGAAAAATGTGCTATTTAAGATATAATGACAATTCAACTGCTTTTCTTGTGCATAATTACATACTTTTTTCATGGAATGAAATTGCTACATTTTCCAAAACTACATTTCTGATCTTTTTACACATATGAATCCAGCACTGTTAATAAATTTCTCTGAGTACAACATCATATTCTATAATTATTGCATTTAGTAGTAGCAACATAAACTCTCTTCAAGTGCTTTGTCTTCCATATACTACTTTTTGGATTGGTTTATATAAATGTTGTTTTGAATTGTTTCAGGGCAATTTAAACATGGGTGAATCAGTTTTGTCTGTATGCTGGAAACACCACACTAGTGAACTTGCAGCAGTTTATAAAAATTTATTGGAGAGTAATTTTTTGGTTGATTGCACTATTTCTGCTGAAGGTCAGAACCTCAAAGCCCATAGGCTGGTTTTATCTGCTGGCAGTCCTTATTTTCATGTAAGTTGTTTTAATATTTTTGTCAAGCAGACAGGAGATTTCTAAGCCCAAGAAAATGCACACAGATTGTATTGGTACCCCACACGCAGTTTTTTTTACTGTTCATTGAGAAAATTAATCAACCCAGAAAAGCCAAAAAAATTTAAAATGTAGGCCCACAACAACACTACAGACAGGTTGAAAATAATAAATATTTTTAAGTCAGTAAAGCTCATGCTGGTCTCTGAGACCAAGATATATTACTCTAATTCAGTTTTTCTCCACGAGATTGTATTATTATAAACATATTTATTATCTATATCTCTTTAATAATGTTACTTGCAGCTTTCTTAAGAAGTTATTAATTAATATTTTCATAGTCAAAAGAACATTTTATTTACATTTACAGAAATAATTCCACACATTGTCTTGTTTAAATCTGTCTTTCCTCTCCTTCTATTCAACTCCTCCTTTATTGTTTCTCCCCTGTTAATATATTTTACAGGGAACCAGGACAACCTCTCAGCTCACACTCACCATACTATAAAAATCCACTTTTCTGTATTCTTGTCTATTTCCACTTCTGGAAGTCATCTTCTTCTGGTTATCATCTTGTAACTCTTATAACATTGTGAAAATGAACATAATGGTAACGCATACATACAATTACTGCAACGTACATAATCATACAATTAGATCAAATTACATACGTTAAGAATTTAAAATTCTATTCAGGGAATTAAATGTTAACTCCTTACAATGCTATTTAAGACTTTTCTCATTATATCAGCTTCCTGGTTCTGATTTCTTGCATTGCAGAATAACATTACCACTTTTTTTCATCTCTAACATAGTGAAACTTAATGTTCTTATGTATGAATTCTTATGTAGAGGGAAAATTTTCAGTCTTTCCTCTGTAATTCTTACAAGGATTAATGAAACAAGAAAGTGTTACTGTGCAAGGAGAGGGAAGGTGCTTTCTCTATCTTTGAACTAAAATAGCTGCATCCCCCACCCCGAAACCTCATTGAATGTGAAAGAGATGCCAAAGATATTTTACTAGGTTGCCAAATTGCCACAAGAGTAGGTGCTCCCAAACTTGGGGTGTGCGATGAAATAGCCAGTATATCTCTTTGACTCTTCCATGTATCTTAATACCCTGTTTAAAGCATTCATATGTACTTCACTTGTATCTTTATCTTATTGTGATAATTTACTTGCTGTAAGTGCTATATCAGTTATAGTTCCTGTAACTCAGCAACATCTACATCAAAATATTTGTGTACTCTTTGTGAATCCTATTGATCTAAAGATAATCCTATTATTACTAGCCTGTTATGTTGTGACGTGTCAAATCTCTTCAAAATATCTTCAATACAGCTTCGAACCAATTTTAGGTATGTAGTATCATTGAAACTTCTCCAACAAAACCTAAGAAGAGGACAAAAAAAGATATGGAAAAGAAATACATGAAAAAATAAAATGAGAGTGAAATCTTTTACTTGCACCAGATATACAATGTTTATATCATGGATTTCTTCACATGTAAGACCAAATCTTATAAAATGTGTATGTACACCAAAACTAAAGAGAAGAAAGGTTCAAATGAATCTCTTATCAGTTTTCTTAAACATTATATGGACAACTACGTACCTCAAAATCTTATAACCGTACATCTCTTCAGTGACAAAACAAGAACTTTGATGGCCCAATACTCCAACTCACATACTGCACCAGAAAAATCTCTTCATATACATCACTTTCATGAATGTGGATGTACATTTATGTCTTGTCATTGAGCCTTTTCTCAAATTGAGAAACAAAAATATGTCATCGCAGAGTAATGAAATGACTCGGCAGCATCAGCTTCCCTGAAATTTGTTGGAAAGAACCAGTGTATACTGTTAAATTGCAAATGCCGCCTACAACCATTCTTCAAGAAGGTCATCAAGAATCTACCTGAGTCTTTCAGAATTAGCAGCTGTCAAAACTTTGTTAATGAAGAAAGAGGTGTTTCTGTTTCTACTGAACATAATCATATTATCAGCATCAAATTTTGTGTATTGAAGCACAGCTCCTTCAGTTGATTACACTCATAGCAACACTGAGGTACTTCCTGTGAATTATAAATTAAAAGTACAATGATGTGAAACTGTGGTAAAAGTACATTCTGCATGTGCACATTGACTATTACAACAATCTACTCTCTGCAGGCAACAAAAACCTAAAAGAGGAATCTTTAACACTGACTAACATTTCTTTTGTGTATTAAATGTATATGTTCATTAAATGTATAAGTTTCTTCAATAAAGTACATTTGTTGCATATTATAACATTATAGTTAAAAATTTGTAACTACTTTTTTTATATTAACTGTAGAAATAAATTATTTATATCCAATTATTCATGCTTGAACCCATTGTAGATATTTTGAATGCAAGAAAGGTTATGCATTTATAATTCAAGGAAAGCTGTTTGCGTAGGCTTCCGCAGCCGGAGTTTGTGTTATCTAGGCTATCCGGGATGAGCCGTGTTGCTGACATGGTGGCTAACGTTTCGGCCTGCATACTGAGGCCTTCCTCAAAGCGTACTGCTGCATATTACACACTCAAGGAAATGCTCACATTGTTCCCTTCCTTCTATGAAGTTAAAAGCATGTAGGTGTATTGCGAATTAAGGAACTTGTACCTTATTAAAGGGCTGAAAGGCTACTTTCCTTTATTTAACATCATAAATGAAATCTCAAGTTATGTTTAGTTAATTTAAAGCAGTCTGTGATAATTTGTAATAAACTAGTCATCTTTTTCATATGTATATTTTGGTTGTCAATATATTTTCTAAAAAACTAATAGTGATTGAGTGCAAGTCAGTGCTAACTTACATTTGTTGGCAGTGATGATTAATGCAGCTTCATTGGATTGAAGTAAAAAATTGCTTCTTCAATACTAGTAACATAAAAACAGCATTTTAAATATCATCAGATAAAAGTTATGCCATCTACATTGCTGTTAATGTTTATTGTTTTCAAATATTACAAAATGTTTCAAAGGTGTTGGAGCAAGTAATGGTTTTAGAGAAGAAATGCTAATCTTTCTTCCTGTTCACTTTCTGTATTGTTCTTTAAAGGAGCTGTTTAGTGAGGAGACTGGAAAGCATCCATTTGTCATTCTCTTAGATGCATCATTTGAAACACTAAAAGCAGTGATTGATTTTGTGTACCGAGGGGAAGCCCAAATTCCAGAAGGCAATTTGAAATCATTTCTGACTCTTGCTCAGTCTTTACAGATCAAGGGTCTAAATGCTTTTACTCAGGATTATGTATGTAATGCAACAGTGCATGTATTATTCTACTTAAATTGTTCAAAAATTGTATAGAATGTGTTTTACTTCTTTCAGGAAAATAACCTATCTAGCAGTACTACTGAGAATGTTTCTCAAGAATCATCTGAGAAGAATCTAGTTACCAGTGAAGTTCAAGGCATTAATGGTAGTCAAGGGGACAGGTGTGAAAGTTATTCTTGGAAGCATCCCAATCATTTTGTTGACTACACAGACGATTTGCCCACAAACTCTTGTGTTCCCTTAAAAGGTTGTAATGCCTTGTATGATGAAGTGAGGCCAACAGCAGTGATGACACCTTTGCAAGAACAATGGAGACCTGAAGGTTGTGATGATGTTTCAACAGCCATGCAAATGACAGTAAAAAATGAACCTGTGTTTTCTGCATTTTCAGAAGTGAGAAATGAAAAGTTGTACAATGTTGAAAGTGATGAGCCCATGTCAGGGAATTACACAAGTCATATGGTTGGCAGAACTTTACCTGTGTGTGGTGAAGAGGATTTGAGCCTTGTTTCAGGTATGTTGAGTATCAATATTTGTTATATTTACTATTTCAGAAAAAATTGTCTTAACATAGAGAAGTTGAAATTTAGGAGAAGTTAGGAGATCTATCATATTTTTATAACTTTTCAGGAGAGCGTTTTAAAAGTACATGCAATGCATCTGTGAATCCAGGCTTTAATCATTTTCATTTAATTGAAAGGTGTGTGCTGAGATATTTGAACCTTTGTAGTGTTCATTTCTGAGTTATACAGTATCTCTAATTCCCACAGCAATTTTCATGGTAAACTGAACAAATTGGGACTTGTCCAACTATGTTGTGTAATGTACTAAACAAAATATCGATAGTAAACAGATATCTTTCTTTCAGTTCCTATCATTAAATAACACACAATCTAACTGATTCTCTCATCGAAAAAGAAAGTCGACATTGTATGCATGTATTGTAGTGTCACTTACCCCAACCATTGTATATTGATATTACATTTTGCTTTGTGGATACACTCATAATAAAGAACAAGAAATCATTTTAAAAGAACATTGTGTTTTCAGTTGAAAATATGAGACAAGCTATATTTCATTATGTGTACATAGAAAAGTTATGGAATGC
>BOPP01000003.1:23428829-23456713 GCA_017312745.1 Gryllus bimaculatus
GAAATTGGAAAAAGATGCCGCTCTATCATTTATTTTGTAAATAAATTACAGAATGAGATGATAGATGACAGTAAAGAGATCGTGATCATGATGACAATTAACAAGTGTAACATTCAATCTTTGAGCGAGGGGTGTGAAAGAAGGAGTTGCCTTTATTCATTCATACTCCTTTCGCTGGTCATTTGACACCTAGCAGTAAACAAAAGAAATACGATAACAGAAAAAATATGCGGAAATGCACAAAAATGAAATAGACAAAGAGTCTTTCAACATTCATCAACCAATAAAGCGACTCCGTGAACCCTATTGTTCACTGAGTATAAACTGTGATTAAATGTCCTATAATCTCAACCACGAGTATAAAATTTGAACGCTCCAAACAGGCGAATCTCTACTAGGAACTATCCCTTTCTGCTGTACGTTCGTGATCCCCCTCACTATCTTAGTGGCTCAATCACAATACTTCTCGGGTCACTTCAGGCCAATATTTCTTCATCTCCAGTAATCTTTAGAATCATTATTGCAGTTATGAGTAACATACTAATTTCACTTCCTCAGGGTGCATGTTAAAAAACTCAAGATTTGTCATCTAACTGTTTATAAAGAGAAAGTCTGTGTATATGTCGGAAGCGTAATACTGATACCATCTTTCGTTTTAGGAATTTCTATGAACAATAAACCATACAAGAAGAACAAGATTCGATACTACTTTAAAAAATTGGCTCAGTATATTAAGTTTTAAAACTTATAAAATATTCTTTTAAACTAAACACATTTTAACTACTGTCTCGCCTAAATCATAGACTGTTACACAGTTGGCTCATAAATCGAACACCAACTGTTGGCATTTGCAGCGAAACTGAATGACCTTGTTGCTCGTAAACAAAAGTCTGAAGATAGCAACCTGTATATTATCATGATTAATAAACAAACTTTACAAAATGTCACTTACCCGGACGAAGGTGGATAGTTCTACGTCTGCAGAGATGTCCCACGTGTTCCTTTCTCCAGCATTTATGCTCTTGTTCTTCATGTTCATGAGTCACCACTTCTCTTTTATCATATTCTTTTCTTCTCCTTCACTGGACCTTCTCAGTAGCAGAACGTCGACCATGTGATGTATTGATCCTGGGGATTGTAGTCGAGTCTGTGTGTGCTTTCCCAATTCTATTGCCTTGACGCCTGCTTCTTTGTGGCAGAGACCTCGTTCATACCTTGTTTCATGTGGACTGGTATCCCTGGGACGCTGAGAGGGAGGTTTCTGCGCCTTGTAGGTTCCAATGCACCTTCTTGGCCGCACCGGTCTCTTCCTACGACGGACCCGGGAACGAGACATACACATACTCCTTGATCAACCAGTTCGGACTAAGTCTTTCACTTATATTCTGTGTTAGATGCGGAGTGGGTGGTTGGATCAGTGCTTTGTCATTCCCCCAACTACATCTTCCTCCGTGTCAGCCCTGCGCACCCCCCAGCGGGATGTCCTCGTATGTGTGACTGTCGTGGGTGGGGACTAAACCGCATCCTTTTTTATAGGAGTATAAACTAACCAACTCCTTGCCCACTTCCCCAATAGGAAGACGGCCGTGTTTGCGATGATAACAGGTTGCTTTAACTAGATATAGGTGTTGTGGTAAGATATCTTTCGGATTTTTAAGAAATAATTTAAAGATGTCATTGCCAACACAATGTTTTTTAAATTCCAAAAAGGTCAGTCGTTTCGGTGGCTTTCCATCTAGCAGACCACTAAGATGATGATGGCTATAGTCCATCGCAAAGCTGCGTCTTGAATTAAAAATACATTGTTGGGCAATTGACATCTTTAATTATTTGGCTTTAATAGTTTTTTCTCACAGAGCACGACATACGAAAAAAATCTCGTTTTCTAATGGTATGCGCCGAGGAAGAAAAAACATTTAAAAAGTGTCAGCAGCCCCTGCGGCACGAGTCATAGAGGAGGCGTTTGTAAACTCGCAAGCGGACTTGCGACAAATGAATGGATCATTCTCACTGGAAGCTCACACCGACGAGCAAATATTTTGAGAAACTCCTTCAAACTAAACATTGACAGGCCTCCAGGTGCGAAGTCGCCATGCACTCAACAACTTGACCTTTTTAAAGGTGTGGTCATCATTGACGAGCTATCAATCTGAATCTGAGCCGAAAGTTCAATTTTTTTAAAGTCAGGTCGTCACGTCAGATCGTTTAGAACCACGAGGGAAAGAGCTGGGAGAGAGATCCCACTTCCCTCTGTCTCATCCGGGACGTTCAATGTCCTTCTGCGGGCGGAAGGATTATGTTGCGGGTTCTGCAATCCACGCGTGGCGGCAAAATGCGCCTAACCCTTTGCCGCTGGTACAAGGTCAAGAGGTTTGGCCACGCGCAACCAACGGTTTATCGCAGAAAGACTGTAGTGCGCGAATCCACACACCGTAAAATTGTTGCTATAAGAGGCGCTACTAAGGTTAATACAGTTATAGTTTAAATAAATTGCCAGTAATTAATTATAATAATTAACTAGAAAATTGAATTTTTCTTTTCAAGATCTGAAGAATTCGTTATCGATTACTCTTCAATTATTTATCTACTTCTCTAGTTTGCAGTAAAAACTTATCGGAGTCACATGTGAGTGAATTATGAATATTGTTTCCAATACATTTCGACCTCACCTCACCGGATCGCATTGTACTTAACTGATTTTGGAAGTAAATGACAAAATAAACTTTTATTTTTCCTATTGTTATTGGTTATTATGTCCGCTAGCATTATGAGTAAAAAATGTATTATCTTTTGCGTTTTAGTTACCCTCAGGGTCAAATATGACCACTTTCAGGCCTTAAGGTAAAAACCTTATATACATTTCAAATTGTATGTTAGGAAAAGTGTTAAGTGTTAAAAAATAATATATTAAATAACAAATGTCTTTGAAAACGAATAATTCGAACAGCAGATCTTCCTTGAACGGTCCTTTGAAATGTAGATAAAATCAAAACAAAAAAAGGGTCATATTGACCCCTTCGCATTCTAGTGTTAGTAGGTAATATGCGTAAACAAAATGCAGCCATCGCATATTGAAGAAGTTAGTTGTGTTGAACGGTGAACAGGTGCGGCCGATAAAGATGAAAGCGGCTTTTTAACCAAAGGTGGGCAAAAGGGGGGGCTTGCGGTTTTTTACGTTTACAAAAAAGGTTTTAGAAAATGATTTGAAACCTACTTGATAATTCATATTTTTTTCCCCGAGCATAAACATTCATATTTTCACCTAGGAAAGCACTTATCTATGCATATTTCACCATCAATACCATCCTTATTATAGTCTTTCAAATTTTAAACGCAGTATAAACCAATACAGTCGAATGTCGATTCCACTTTTTTAAATAAAAATTAGGTTCGTTTTTGTGGGTAACTTTTTTTGTGAGGTTGAAAATTAAAGAAGAAGTGCCAAAACGTGAAGAATTGTTTTAAATTTTTACATAATAAACACGTTGCATTTTCCTCATGTATAAAACGGGTTAAAGGTGGTCATTCTCTGTAAAAAATGTTTTTTATTAGGCGAGTTTACCACAGACACATTTTTTACAATTTGGTTTGGAAATAAAAACCACTCAATCACATTATAAACTTGGATGCATTGTTTTCGTTTGAAATCATCAATATATAAGGCGGTAATAATTTAATATTACAATTGTAGAACATTAGTGAGTTTAATTAGTATTTAGTTAGTTATTTATCACTGTGTGTAATGTACTTGACTAACCCCATTAACAGTGGTGAAATTTGAATTACTGATCAAATAGCTATAAATGCATTGTGTCCATGGGGCGTTTATTCCGTTGAAACAAGGGAAGCATTGCTTCCCCTATCTGTATATTTTACATTCAAATAACCTTTTCTCCGCTAGTAATTTAGAATCATTTTACTTGTATTCCAAGTAAAACAGTTTAAATAGGCGCGTCCAACCTTATCTTTCCAAATGGTCACGTAATTATGTCACAAATAGTGTAGAGTTCGCTGTAAAGTTCTTTGGAAGCATTGGGCTGACCTGCCTATCAACGCCATCTTTAATTAATGAGCGCCATCTTATACAAGGCGTGGGATTGCATTAAGCGGGTCTCATAGGGTTATTCAAATGATGGTCGTTCGTTTCCAGAAATACACGGTCAATGTTATGAAACTTATTGTATATGTTGAAATAGAACTGTGTAAATTTTTTTTGCAAATGCTTTATATGGGCATCTCTTAATAAACTCGACACACATCCACCCGATTCCCCTTATTCACAAACACGCCTCCAATTTCTCAACACTGGTGCTTACGAAGCTAGTTTCTGATGCGCTACGTTCAGTTCCAGAATATTTCGGTCAGCAGAGGAGGGATAAAGACGTCGATCTTTAACATATCTTCAACAGGAACACTCACACGCGTGACTTGTGGTGAACGTTGATAGCCAGGGTAAGAGCATCGTCACGGTCCGTCCTGCGTCCGATCCACGCTGTAGAGGTTGTTTAGTTTATATCGCTCTCACGGTTGGCCTGTGGAAATGTGGTGGTGCGCCATCTTCCTGTAGTATTGAAATTCGCCTCTTTTGTCTGTCAACTGACGGTAACAAGCATTCTGTAATCATTTCCGCTTCCCTAAACAAGCGGACTACAAGGACAGCAGGGAACTAAGTTTCTCTCGGTCCCATTTCATTTCGCTCCTGGCACAGCGGGACGTCACTGCTTTGCCCTTTACAACAAACGCCGTATCCACATCTAGAGCCAGGGTCGTTTTCTTCGTTTTCCCCCCCTATCAAAATGCAGTCCCTCTGGAACGCTTGACTCGTGACGGCGTTTGCGGTCGCCCGTTCAGTGTCGAAGGTGTCACCGTCGGTCTCAAGCTTCTGCGACGGCTTCTCCAAATTTCCTGTGATGATTAAACGGTAAACGCTGTATCTTTGTAAGTTCACAAAACCTCGTACAAGAAGTAAGTTTACTGTCGATTTCGTGTTCTGCAAGATTTTTTAAACGGGTATTATTTCCGATCTGCGCGGCGCGAAAGAGGCTGGCCTCGCGGATTCGGCGACGGAGGGACGTAGCGGCGGACTGTCTTCTCTTATTCTACAACAAGGCGTGATAAAGCGCTCTCCCTTTGTCTCCAGCGGCCGAGGCAGGCTGGCTTCCGAGCTGTTCACTGGCGCGAGATCTGTTCGTGTGGCGACGCGTAATGTGCGGGGGTTTGATGGGAAGGGTTAGAAGTAGAGGTGAAGGGCGAGTTACAGTTGTGTTACAGTGCAGAAAATCATTACCTGCAATTCTTTACCGATGCAAATAAATTTTCTATAACTCGGAAACGAAAAATGTCTATGTTTTTTCAAATATTGCTATCTCGCGCGTTTAATTGTATTTTAATTTCATTATTTAACCTCTAACTTTTACTCATTCTTTCACTAATTTTTGTTAAAATGACGGGAAGGGTTCTGGAACTCAAGAAAACGGTGCGCAGATACTCTTCTCCCCCCATACGTCACAAAACAGTCTTAACCGGTTTTTTACTAAAATAAATCTAAAACCAAAAGGTATTCTCAGTTTTGTTTAAAAAAAAGAAGATGATCATGATCAGGGCGTGTGCGCGCGGTGCGGGCATCTCAATAATACATTTGTCCGCTCATTTCGAAGCTACTGTCAATCAAAGATTAGATATTGTATTAGGAAATAAAACATTTCTGAACGAAAGGGCGTTTTGTAAGTGAAAAACTGATTTCATCAAGAAATTCAATAAAATGAAATTTTTCAAAATCTTGAAACCGGTATTCTATCTGAGTCACTATTGTATCAATGTACACTGAAACAGCTGATTTCCGTCAGAGGCACCTGTGAATAAATCCAAGTACAGATGTACATCACGGTGAAAGTTTGTGCATGAAGGAGATAGTGCACTCCCTCTTGTACGCGTGTTGAAGAGTGGTATTTGTACAAAAATAAATGTATTTTTTTTCTGAAATATGGTTTTCTTTCTCAAGAAAACCTTTGAGGAATACCTCAATTAATCTCGTGTGTTTTGTCTCATTTGAAGGTTACAATGAGACCTTTGGTGGAAATATTGAATCATCAGAGTTCCCGTATCCACAGCAGCAGCTTACGCAATGGGGAGATCAAATGTCTTCTGGCCAAGATGTTGCTGAGGAAAATGGATCAATGCCGCCTGCGATTTTGGTACCAAAAGGTGAACAATTGACTGATGAAGAGGGTGGAGAACATATAGATTATCCTGATGAGTCAGGAAATGTTACAAATGAAAGGACAGAAGAAGCAGGTTCTGCATGTGGGGAACAAATTCTAGACTATTGCTCAAGTAAGTAAAAGAATATCTTCACATTTTTATTCCTACTATCAGGATTTATGCACATCTGGATTACCTAGAAAAGTCAGTAGGTACATGTTATGGCATTGGAAAAATCAGGAAATATTGCAGGCACGTAGAAGAAGAACTAAATTAATGATGAAGAAATTTAACAAACGCATTAACGTTTATTGCATTTATTCGGTATTTTCTTATACAGGTTCATTGAGTCCTCGTTGCTAATACGCCGCAACCTTGTCCCCTGTATCTTGTACAGACTGAATTTGACAAAATTGGATACTCTTCATCTTATAGTTCTGTAAATAATTAACGTTAAACTTTGGACTATGCACGTGTAACACGGGCTACAGCAAGTGAGCGAGCGGGCTCGCCACTTCTCTGGAAAACGCGATTGCTAATACTACCCGAAAAAACCGGAAGCGAGCACAAGGCAAATAGTGCGCGAGGTCATCACAGTCCGTCGCATGGCGAACAATTCATGCGGAGAAATTACGTCTTTTCCATTTCCAGAGGATAGCATTTACGCCGTACACACGTATAACATCGTTTTCAATTCTCTAGGCATTTCCTGCACAAATGCAAATGAAACCGGCAATTGTTTTCTTTCGTCACATGAAGCCTGTTTTACAAGAACTTACTCAATTAATTTACGTACGAAGGTCAAGAAAAATCCGCATGTTGCAAGTAGTGTAGTTCATCAAGAGCGATTTTCTGTAAATGTGTCGGTTGGCATTGAGGATGAATTTATCCTCGGTCCTCATTTCTCACCATAACGTTTAAGAGGCGTTTAGTATCTGAATTTTATAACTCAGGTATTCCCAACGCTTTTGGAGCTGGCGTTGATGCAATACCGAGTGTATGCTACCGAAGTCTAAGATGGTGATTACCATTTTTGGTGCATTGGAAGTGTGGCAGCTGAAATAAAGGTACAACCCGACAATGTGCGCGTCACAGAGGCCGTGCTTCGCAGATCTAGCTTTCACGCAAGAGCAACACTTGTAGAGCCCCTGTTACACGAGATGAAAATGCGAAATTTTGGCTATATAGCAAATATCATAAATAACACTGAAATAAAAGTGTTTTTCTCTCCTTTCGAATTTGTTAGATAAGTAGGCAATAATAGCGATAGGGAACAAGAAGTAATGTAATATGTGTGGTACATTTTTTTGCAAAATATGAACAATGTTTGACAAAACATTTTTTGTTTAAAAATTTTGAATAGGATTTATATATTTTTTTTCTTGGCAGTCATGGATAACTTAGTGCACTCTATCACCGGGTCCTGTATGAGCAACGAGGACTGTATCACACTGTATATTAGCTGTAAGACACTGGGCTGGAAAACGGTGTTGTTTTTTATATGTTTACTTGTTTTTTTAAATTTCTTGGTGAATCATACTTTTTATATTTATTTAAAATAAAATACAGATTTCCTCATATGGATAGTCAAATTGAAGTACATTCAGTACATCAGAAGATTAACCTCTTACTCTCCCTCCTTCCCATATTTGAAGATATCAAACTCACATTAACATTATCGGAAACATACATTTCCGATAATGTAATCACGTTTCTGTAATATAACAAATGCATAGCAATGATGCCAACGCAAGTTTGAATTTTACCATGCTATACTGCTGAGCATTTTCTGAGTATACCAATGATATGCACTATAGTCCTGTTAGGTAGCAAATGTTTTATCCTGGGAGGATATGCGCCCCCCCCCCATGGGGGAGATCCCGTGCAGACCCGTGCACTTCGTCTGCGTGTATTGTGATGAAATTTGGGTTTTAATGAATATTTCGATGCAAAATTATTTTGTTATTTTATTTGAAATAATTTTAAAATCAATTAAAACATTACAGTTTTTTTTCTTTCTCACCTACTACTTTGAGTACGCAACGTAATTCTTTGGGGGAAACTTTTTTTTGTTAGAGAAACACTACCGATCCCTGGTGACGACAAAGTGGATACATTTTGTTCCTATATCTAATAAATTACCTCCTCTAACACGTGTAGTCAGATTCCATGTTTTGTGGGTCCTTGATTCCGAAAAGTTGGCTTCTTGGTAAAAATGTCTGTTTCTAAACAACAGTTGTAGTCAAAATGTAAGCACCGTTATTGATATTCCCCAGTTCTTCCAAATGATGTCGCTGCCTCTTATTTTTGAATCATTTGTTTTTTTTGGGGATATGTTACAAAATGCTGGGGGTACATACATGCCCCCAGTATTTTTCCAAAAGTTGCGCTAATTTATTTGTTTAATTTTTTCAAATGTTAGCAAAAGATGTTGATGGCATATGTTGGATTTTCGTTCAATTCTCTCAATTTGCATGAATTGCGAAAGTTTAAATTTTTGGCCGTCTTCTTACAATGACAGTAATGCAGATAAAACTTTCTGTTACTGAATTTTTTCATCAGAATCTTAACTTAAAGGTCATACAGTTGTTTTTACGCAATTTTGAGTAAAAAAATAGACAATTTTTAAACAATTTATTTCTCCGAAACTGCTCACTCTTTTCTTGAAATTTTTCCTGGTATTTAGCATCACAAATACCGAAAAAATGGTGGTGGTTCAATTTTTGCCTAAGTATTTTC
This sequence comes from Gryllus bimaculatus, assembly GCA_017312745.1. Taxonomy (NCBI): domain Eukaryota; kingdom Metazoa; phylum Arthropoda; class Insecta; order Orthoptera; family Gryllidae; genus Gryllus; species Gryllus bimaculatus. The sequence goes on from BOPP01000003.1 coordinate 23,437,770, forward strand.
TAAAATTGCAAATCTCTAATATTGCAAAAGTACAATATTGATGATAGAGAGTTTTTAAATTAATTTATTTATAGTTGCATCAACATTGTGGTCATTAGTGACTATTACAGTTACAGATACATTATAATGCTACAAATATAAATGGGAACAGTATAAAATGAACACAATAATGCAATTTGATACAATATTAAATCAATACAATATAGAAGTTACTTATATTATAGTATATTATATTATAGTATATAGTATAGTATTATAGTACATATTATATTATATTATATTATAGTATATTTACAAGTGACTGGTGTCAAATGTCAAAAAAAATATTTGTGGCTTTACAGAAGTTAATCATATTATTTTGATTTTCAGTTCAATTGATTCATGATTAAATCCAAATAATTGTCTTAGCTGATTGAATCTTGTACAAACTTTAACAGTACGCCCTAGATTTTGTTTTTCTGTGCACATTTCACACGTGGGGGAGATGATTTTTGTAAGGAAAGTAAGTTTGATTAAGTAAAGATGACTTAATTTTGCATGTCCAGATCTTATTCTCTAGAGGACCCCGGCGTGTTTTCTTACTGGAAATTGATAAATAGAATGTGAACTGAGGTGTGCTCTAGTAACTCATGGCGAAGTCGTTTGCCTATTAGGGGAAAACTAGAATGATATAAGCGACTTTATATAAATTCAGAAAACAAGTCTTTATTTCAGGCCATAGTGGCAACATATTTTTGTATTTTTAAAGGACAGCTGAAATGACATGGTTTTAGTGATGAAACAAAGCCCCACGTCTTTACAGTGATATTCATTTAAATAAATGGATTTCTCAGAATGTATAAAATGTCACTTATACAGTTATGGTTTTCACCCATTCATATTATTGTTGAAAACATTATCTTTTACTTGAATTGTTTTCAGTACTGATATGTACGTGTTTGTTGTAATTAAATTTGAGTTTTTAATGCGTATATCGTTATGTAAATTTTCTTGTCATAAAAATGTAAGTTTTCGTTTTTCTTTTAAATAATTAAAATCTGCTTTTTCAGTAATTTTTAATTTCAGTGCAAACCATGATTAAGAACCTTTCAGCTGTAACTTTGCACACACGTCAGGATTAGGGTCTGTTAGTACTGTTCGAAAGATGCTTAAGATCGGTGCGTGTGGCGAGGATATGCACCCAATTTTGTTCCCGTTTGCCGCCGCTCAGGGCGACGGAGCTTTCACTTATGCTCACGAGGTCATATGTAGGATTGTCCGAGAACCACGGAGATAACAACATTGCGTTACCGAAGAAATTTGTGCAAAACCAATAGTGTCCAAAGTAAAACCATTTTCGAAGTTTTTTAAAAAAGATCTGGAATAAGACCCCGCAAATCCAAAATTTCGGATAATCCGAACAAAATTCGGGATCTAGAAAAAATAATAAATTAAATAAAATGCTTATTTGTAGTGTTAAGAAATGACTATAATTAATTTAGAAATGAACAACTAATTATTTGAAAAACAAGTTTTCAAAGTGAACCATGATTGCTCTGGTAACTACGGTGTATATCACATGTTTATGTAACAGTAATCTTCACTTAGAGGAACTTGCAGAATCGGTAATCTTCTTTTACCGTGAGGAACTGAATCTGCTTGATGCGATGCGATACGATGGCTTCGCCATTTTGTCACATCGCATGCTACGTTGCTTTCGTAATTCTTTAGATGTATGTGTATATGTACGGTACATTTTTTCTGATAATCTGAACCGACTCGTCTCAATTTCAATTACTATTCTATCAATTTCCGATTCTCGTCCTTCACACGCGTTTATTGTTCTGCCATAAAGGCGAGCTCGCTCACCACACTCTTCATCCCGTGGAGGAGGCGCTGGTCGGCCAACGAAGTTCGATGAATGACGGCGGCTCCGCGTATTCGTTCGCAGTTGTGAGGCCGCTGCTTCCACACAGTGCAGGCCGTGAAGCGGCGTCGAGTCAAGCAGCGTCCCCGGGGATATGCCATATCTGTATACGCGGCGCGATATCGCCTCTAATCACGGCTACAAATCCCCCACTCGTGGCACGTTGCTGCTTTTAGCTGAAATAGTTGATCTGCGGCCCGTTCATAACCCTCACGGGAGCGTTTGTTCCGGTGCAGTTAACAGTTCTATTCGAGAATCAGCGTTTCGATCCGCAATTGCTTTGAACAAATGAACCGACGCGGTTGCATAGCGAAGCAGCAAGATCCGCGGTGATGTCAAATAGAACAGACGCGGTCTGCGGTTACTTTTCAAAGAAGCGGCTCGGTTTCAAATAACTTTTAGAAGCGACGCAGAGCGAAGTTCTATTCAGAAGAAGCGCGATTCAAAGTTCTGTCTAGATGACACGCTGCCCAAAGTTTTGTCGAGAAGTGAAAATAGTGAATCCTTCGTATTTATGTGATGGGTTACCTCCGTTCTGTGCACTCTGACATATTTCCATTTCGACCCTCGCATAGCTGGGTCCGGGACTCAGTGGTTCGGTGCCCTCTACCAACGTGCGCCCCTTCGGCGGGATATCGCGGCGACCCGAGAATTTTCCGTTGGTCCGGCCGCATGGCTCGGTATTTCAGACTGCCTACGTCACAACCCCGTCCGCAACCCTATGCCCGCGTCAATATATCCCGGCCGCATAGTTTAGAAATTAGTACCCGGATGTCCACCATTTTTCTTGTAGGAGACTTTATTTTCTGGCCCGTTTGCAGCGTCTACCTTATAGAGTTCTTACAACATAAAAATTATAGTATGAATTATTTTTATTCGCTCCGTCTCAGAACGGCTCCCATATTTATGAATTATTCTCAGTTTAAACACGAGAAAAATGTGATACGCACCTTACGGAATGTCAAGCTACTAAATTTTCGTTGAACTCTAAATTTTAAAAAATTGCAGGATTGACAAATAATTCTAAAGAGTATTATGTTCTAGCACCTCTAGTTTTAGCGAGCACGATTGGACTATTATTGTGTAAGACTCTTCACAATAATTTAACCCTGTTAAGTTTGGAATGCGGAAATTTATAAACTGTATTTGGTTGTCATTTTTATTTTCTATTCCTAGCTTCGAAGGATCCGTGGCGTCACCGTGGCCGCTGCAGTGTCGCAAACCGGAACGTTCCGGAGTAAGAATTCCGATGGTGGCGAATTTTGGACTCTAGCGAGCTAGGTGAAATTGATCCACCGTCGAGAGAATTCTAGGAACCTGTTGGTTTAATGCGGTATGCTCCCACGGTTTGTCCTAACAGTATAAAGAGAAAGCCAGGACGCCTTAGCAAGCACGGACTGCGTGCGATCTTTTCATCCAACTTCATTATCGCCCAATCTTCTTCTCGCATCTTAAAATGTTCACATATCCCACTTTTGAGCATGTCTAATTGTTTTATTGATTTATGTAAGTGCACATTCGCTGACCACGCTTCAAAAACGCTAATAACTATCGACGTTCTTTATAGTAGAGGGACCCAGAACTAAGCTAGACAGTAAGATGTTGCTAAGAGACATTGCCTGTCTGTTCAGGGGCAGATGCTCTCCCGCCGGTGGATTACCTGGCAACGCCACAGCAGAGTGGAGTGCGGCTGTGGGGTTGTGAGGCGCAGGAGAGCTCAACGCCACTGCCGCATTCGGAGCTGCAGCTGCCTGAGGGTCAGGGCGAAGAGTCAGACCTGAGCGCCAAGGGCCGTAAGGCGTTTGCGTCGTCCAGTAGCTTCGCCGGTAACAAGCCCACTCACCACAGAAAGCATAGCTGCGACGTTTGCGGAGCTTCCTTCTATAGGAGTTCCCATCTCGTCATTCACTTGCGCAAGCACACGGGCGAGCGTCCATATCGCTGTGACGAGTGTGGGAAGGATTTCATTCAGAAAAACCAACTTGACTGTCACAAACGCACACACACGGGAGAGCGACCGTTCAGCTGCGACGTTTGCGGAGTGTCCTTCGCTAAGCGCTCCAATCTCGTCACGCACATTCGCACCCACACGGGCGAGCGACCGTTCACCTGCAACGTTTGCAGTGCTTCCTTCACTCAGCGCTGCAATCTCGCCGCTCACAGCCGCACGCACACGGGCGAACGTCCATTCAGCTGCGACGTTTGCGGAGCTTCCTTCACTCATCGCGGACATCTCGTATCTCACAGTCGTACGCACACGGGAGAGCGTCCGTTCAATTGCGACATTTGCGGAATTTCCTTCACTCAGCGCTGTAGTCTCGTCGCTCACATTCGTAAACACAAGGGAGAGCGACCGTTCAGTTGCGACGTCTGTGGAGTTTCCTTCACTCAGCGTTCTCACCTCAGCGTTCACAGTCTAACGCACACGGGAGAGCGTCCATTCAACTGCGACGTTTGTGGAGTTTCCTTCGCTCGGCGCAACAATCTCGTAGCTCACTGTCGCATACATACGGGAGAGCGACCTTATCGCTGTGACGTATGTAGCAAGACGTTTGTTCAGAAAAACCATCTTAACTACCACACCCGCATACACACGGGAGAGTGTCCGTATCGCTGTGAAGTCTGTGATGAGGCGTTCAGTCAGAAACGTCAGCTTGTTCGTCACAAACGCATTCACTCGTGAGAACATCCATTTCGCTGCGTCGTGTGAAGTGGTGAGTTTTTGCGAAAAGGCAAGCTTTTCCAATCACACACGAAGATATTTGAAGGGATGTCCAATTGTTGAAACGCGTGTGGAATGGCTTTCTTCTCGTACATCCTTGCTGATCAGTTGGAAACGCAACCAAAACAGTTGCCTTGAAGCTATGACCTTCGCTCGGCGCTACAATCTCGCAGCTCTAAGACGGACTCATATATTAAAGCGTACGTAATACGCTATGCTCTCTTTTTTAAGTTTATTCCATTGTCGTAATCCGGGAGAGATGGAGTAGGATGGTTTGGAACAATTATAATACTTATAGTTTTTATATAGATGTTTAATCTCTTGCGATTTTCTGTAAGTTTTATCTTCCCCCTTTCCTTTGTAGATTACATTGTTCTTGAAATAATTCTTCGCTACCCGTCAAAAATTTAACCTGCGGTGATCCTTGGATCCCAAAGGTCTGTCGCACTCAACGTTAGACGCAAAAATACAAGGAGTTTGACAGTCTTTGTTATTACTTTTAATTCGAGTAACCAATCCAAGAATATCCTATAACCTTTTTTGGAGGAAAACTTATTAAACAAACTAGAAATGAACATTATTCAAATGATCGTCTTATTTTTCTTTATGAGTTAGTCACGAAAGTTGATTTAAAAAATATTTCTCAATAGAGAAAGCGAATACAGTAGACGCTAATGTGCCAAGAAGAAAAAACAGAGTAAGTTGGGAAATATCCCCAGACCTTTCGGTCACTAAAAATCCTGTGAATGGCGAAAAACCTAATAAAATCATGCATATCATATTAATTGTATATTTGTGGCATATGAACAATTATTGTTCTCTGATTGTGTTTTTTGCACCCAGAAGGTTTATGTACTGTGAACATAAACTTTTGTTGTAACATCACGAGGTGGCGCTGCAGAAAAAATTGCGCTTCATTTTCATTCGATTTCTATTCAAACTGAGCTCCACCTGGGCTTCATTTTCGCTGATCGTTGCCGTGTGACGCAGAAAGAGGGTCAAGGACAGAGAGACGGGGACAAACAGGGAGAGGGACACAGATGCAGAGACAAACACACTGAGAGGGGCAACGAGAGAGACTCAGAGAGGAAGGGAGAGGGAAGGAGAAAGAGGGAGATAAAGGACAGAATAACGTCTGCCGGGTTCCACTTGTTATTATTAAACCAACATTGTTCTTTGGAAACAGCCTTATAAACTTATTTTTGGCATTACGTAAATGGAAATAAATTCTCTCACATATGGACTTGACACATTATTTAGGTTTGCGGTAATAAATTTAAGTTCTTGAAATTTCTAAATAGTATTAACGATTAATATTTCCGTTATTTACCAAATTTTATTTATTTTCGAATACATCAATACAAAGAAAGAGTTTTTAGGGTCCTTGACCATAAGTGAAACTCTATGAGTCGGAGCGGCCGGGCAGCTGCGTAAGCTCTGCACAACGTCTCAAGCAGAAATTTGCGAGCGCTGCTGTTGCCTTAGGGAAGAAAATATGAAAGCCACGGTGCAAAAATGGAACAGAAAACCATGACAAAGAAAAACAGTTGTGATTTCGCTCCCATCGATTTGCAACTCTGAGTATAGTAGAGCCAGTGTGACAATATGATAGGAAATTTTCCAAATTATGAAAGTGTATAGATTTGAGAATGAGAATAGAATTAATAACGCGCAAAAAATAATTTATCTCTTGGACTATTCAACGGCTAATGTGTTTATAAAAATGTTGGGAATTTTTTCGTCATCTGCCCAAGTGCGTGATCCTCTACGACGTCAAAAACCGCCGCGTGCGTGTTCCTCCGCAACGTTGTAAGATTTTGAAATTTAGAACGTTGCGCAAAAAGGATTATGAGAAAATTTTAGCGAAATTCTTTGATTTTTTTTAAAAACTGTGAATACACTGAGATTTTAAAGAAATAAATTTGATATAAATTTAAAGGTTTGTATTTCAATCATTCTTTGATTCAGTTTCCAGGTTAATGCAAGTTCCTGAATTTTTATTTTTTTGGGGGAAAAACAGTAGGTGTCCCTAACAACATTCTTGATGACTCCAGCTGTCTCAAGTGCTTTACTTGCTATACTAGCTTGCTGGTAACTCGTCAGTGGTCGCGTTCACCTTTGACCAGGTTCTAATGACGATTCCTGGGAATGCTCTGGAATACACATATAAAAATCCGGCGGAAAATTACCACCCGTCAGGTTGCCTAAGTTCACGGCGGTACTCTCGTCGGTAGCCTAACAATGTAGGCATGGAGAAGACGGGATGACCCGAGCCGTCCAAACCTTAGTCCGGGTGGCCTCCAGTTGGGCTCTTGGCTTCGTCCTGGCTGTTGGCGATACTCTGGACGAACAGGAGAGACTTGTCCTGGTGCATATGAGTGTCCTTTGATTTGACTCCGGTACTAGGCTGGAAAGATACAGAAGCTAAGATGGCAGGGCGGCCCGACCCAGGCATAAAAAAGGGGAGGTTGCCGAGAGGGCAAACTGCGTTCCTGCGGGATCCAGATACCAGCCAGATACTTCTGCGCCGCCGGGGGGTGAGGATAAAAACACAGAGCTTAGGTGCCCACCCTGGAGTTTACGCCTCCTGGTAAAACAAGTACATGTGAGGAGTAGTAACCCATGCAGGGTCCGTACTGTCTGTAAACAGCGCTTACGCCTAAGGGTACGTTTATGTTGGAGCAGCGATAAACGAAAAGAGCATTGCTGAGAACGAAGCGTCCACAAGGAAATGTTCATGTTGGCAGCGCGCTCAATGGATCAAGGAGCAAGCGCTCCAACCGGCGATAAGAGCGAAGAAAACCCTTTGGTAGGTTTTCGCTGGTAGTTTCGCCGATGCCACAGCTGACATAGTTCAGGCGTAGAAAAGTCGAATACAGTGGATGCTGAAAAATTGTTTAGTTTTGTTTTTTCCTAGAGCCCATTATGGGACAAAAGGAAGACGAATCATCATAACAGATTCGTTTTAGACAAATTATGGGATGAAGTGGCCGCCAAAATGAGTTCAACACGTAAGTTTTAGAGGTTAGGTTATATTTGTTTTTCATTCAACAACAAAAATGCAAATAATTACTGAAGGATTGTCATTGTCATTTATGAAGAAATCTTCACTTCGGTAAATCGTAAATTTCATTTTTACCTAAGGAAAGATAAATACAAATGTCAGAAGAAGTAAAAGTAATTTATTATATAGTAATGTTCTGTACAATTGGATGATTGTTTATATAATGTGTAAAAGTATCCCGTACATTTACATGTGGAAGGCCTCCCTCCTACATTTCTGTCAATGGTATTTTTAGGAAAGTTAAATAATTTACATTATGTTCTATTCCCTCTATCAATAATTAAATTATGTAACAAACAAATTGATTTTACAATATTATCTGCTGTTTTTACTTTTGTTTCTATTGATTTTGCCAGAATCCTGCATTTACTGTTCATAATACAAATCACAATCAACAGTCCTGGCCCTAGAAAGTCTGCTATTAAAATATTCCTGATCTGTTAAATGAGTACCACTGTAAGGTTTCAGCAAGTAGGTGGGAAGTGGATATGCCTCATCTGTAATCAGGACATATGGAGCAACAATATCAGATCCTGGAAGCACATCATCATCTGGCAGTGATAATGTTTTATTATTAATCATTTTCTGTATGGCAGACACTAAAAGTTCCCCATCACTTTGTTTTGCTTAGCCACCTACTTCAATGTTTATGAGTTTATAATTTGCATCTACAACACAGTGTAAAACTATAGAAAAGAATTTCGTATAATTGTCAAGCATTGCCCCAGAATGTTTGGGGCAATTAATCCTTATGTGATTGCTGTCAATGGTCCATATGCAATGTGGGTAATTCCACAGTTCGTGAAAGTCATTTGCTATTGTTTTAAAATAATTCTGTGTAGGGACAGGCATGTGCATTGATGCAAAACCTTTCCATAATACCATTACAGTTTCTTTGATTATGAACTGTAGGAACGCCCATTCTGAATGTGACTGACAATCCTCTCAAGGACATGCCAGTTGACAGGTACCTAAAATTAAGAGTATTTTTTTTTATTTCAGGGGATTTAGTAAGAAGCAAATGGAAGGCTTTGCGAGATAGGTACCAGATTCCTACTCCTAGATCTGGAGCTGCTGTTCAGCACCATAGAATAAGCTGACCTTGTTTTGAAACCTTACATTTTTAAAAGACATGTTCACTCCAAGGGCGTCTACTGGTACTTTTAATGAAGCTGGTGAGGAGGACCTATTAAATTTGGAAAGTGACTCTATAAACTTCTGGTGATGTAATGTTCATCTCACTGGAAGTTGAGAATGAAAATTCAACTTCAGGAGGAAACAATTTAAGAAAAAGGAAAATTAATGAACAGATAGGTAGTGCATTAATAAGTATTGAAAAATAAAATTTGGAGTTTTTTAAAAAGCAAAATACAGAAAGAGTATCCGACGATGATATACATTTTTTAAACTTTATTGCCGTGAATAAAGACACTTTTGAGAAGAAAATAAATTTTGGAATGGGTGTAATGAAATTACCGAAGGAAGAAATACAAAATGGTCAGCAAGATGATCACTAATTTCCTATTTATAATTTTGTATGCACTACATTTTGTTATTTTGATACGTAAATAAATGTGCTCAGAAATTTATCTTATTTTCAGCATTATGTGTGCATCAATACCAATTGGACGTGGGTGGCAATTTAACCATGTTTTTGATCAAGTTTCATCATATTGCAGATGTAATCAAAAGTCTCGGTACGGTGAAATTTACCGTATTCATATCTTCTCTTATTTATTTCATGAGCCGAACTGGAACTACGATTAGTATTTGTCACTAAGTACAATTTTGATAGTGAACTGCTCATGAGAATATCGCTATATATAATTTGGAAATATTCATTTTTCGATCTAACCACACAATTTACAACACGTAAATATGAGCGGCTCCTCGTCTCACAAATCTCCCCTAAAATCGCAATATGGTGGAGTTTTGGTGCTGCCAACCTCTTCGACATAACACTTGAAACAACATCGAAATTGCATGTCGAAAATACACTTGAAATTAGCTAGCTAACTCAGTACGGCACCTTTAAATGTATGTAGTTGACGTAAAATATGCAAATATGCTGAAAATACTTGGTAATTGTTAATATTGTCATGAGGGTTAATTCAAGCAGGAATGTTTATTACAAAATTATAAAATGAAGCCAATGAACTTTAATTTAAAAATGTAATTAAACAACTTTGGATGTTTTGTCAGGGAATAAAGTGAAGACAGATGAAAGTAAATGAAACAATTATAATTGTTAATTTTAAACTAGAACAGTTAGTGAAAAAAAATTTTACTCTAATTGATGTAAATGAAGATGATGTAGATTGCATTTCGGATTCGTTGTGGCCCATCATTACCTACGTGCAAGGATACTGTTCAAATGCTGCGATAAAGAAATTGAATTGGTATTTTCCGACAAGTTCAAATGGAAATTTTTGAGGGTTTTCATTGTTTGCCCCACAAATTATCTGTTATTTTAAAATGTATACTAAGTGGTGCTACCAATATTTTGTTAAATAGTTATGTTAAAAAGAAAAATAATGTAATAGTTAAAAAATGCCAAGAGAAAAAAGGCAAAGAAAAGACAGAAATAAAATATTATTGTGAGATCATAACATGTTTTTGTAAGATATCCCTAAACGCTTATTTCTTAGTAAGGAGTAAAATTTGGGGAAAAAATCTGGATATAACTATTGTAAGAAAAAATAGTGTAGTTAAAATGAACTTAATTATCTGAAATGTAATAAAATATTGCAAATAATAATAATAATTATTAATATTATTATTATTATTATTATTATTATTATTATTATTATTATTATNNTATTATTATTATTATTATTAACGCGGCGAAGAAGGTAAGTAAACGTGGAATGACTAACCGGCGAAAGATGCGTTTGCTGCCATGACGACTACTGTGACGTCAAAGCGACAGGCCTTGTACTATCTAGGAGGTACTGCATCAGCGTTGCGATTTCGCAACACATTCTTTTTCCTCGCTCTCATCGTTTTTCGAGATTTTTCCTTCAAATTAAATTCCCTCTTCAAAGTGAGTCTTTCATTAACGTCATGCACATTTTTTGGAACTTTTAATAGTTTTCGCGCAATATTGCGTGCAATGTGTGGAATTTAAAAAAAAAATACAAAAAATTAATTTTTTTCAAAAAAGGCTCCAATTTGTTCTTTAAACTTTTGATATAGATAGTGCTAAATGTACTCTAGGAGATTACAAAGAACATGTGTTTACTCTAATCATTAGTTTTCTCAAAAAATACCAAAATAATTTTTTGACTAGTCTCTCTCGTTAATATTACCGGGGATTTGTTCACATTGTTATAGTTATGAGTACATCTGCTTTAAATAATGTCATATAAGGTTTCCAAAAAACTCAACAGATTTCTGTGAAAACTAGCTCAAAATTTCGCATTTTCAGGCACGCTCAAACGCTATTGTTAAAGCTCTGAATTGTTGCAAAGTTTGAAAAAAATTGGAACATTTTTTTTTTTTAGAAAAGCGGTTACAAATTTTTTCCAACTTTTCGTGCAGTTAGTGCTAATTGAAGTTTTTGGTATGACAAAATTTATTTTGCTGAATCTTTTGTTTTTTAAAAAATTACATAAATGTAATTGTTTTGAAATTTTAGATTTTTGGCTCAAAGTCTGTTGTGTAAAATAAGATTTTCAAAACAGGTAAAGTTCAATTTTTTAAAAGAATGAGTAGTTTTGTGTAATTTCTGCTTGAAATGTATACAGGTTTCACACCTACGGGTCACAAGAAAAATTTATTTATATGAAAAATAATTTAATTTTAATCATACTTTTTTATTGAAAATGCCAATATTAATGCTATTTTAGCTTTCTCGCACTTTTACTTTACTTAATTCTACAATTAGTATTCTCAATGTATTTATATACGGATACATAAAGTTCTGCCGACGGTATAATGGCTTTCGTCGTTCCTTCATACAGGAGGCAAATAATTATTACAATAGTGTTATTTAGCCGATCATTTATAAAAATTTAATATTATCCAGTTTAAGATATACAACTGGAGCGCAAGCAAAACCACCTGGGTCTGTATATCTAGGTGATTTATTATTTATTAATTGATGATATCCAGAAGTAATATCCAGGTGGTTAATTTCGAACATTTTTTAATTTTAGCGTTTCTTTCAGGCCCTGGGGACCATTTTAATTTCTAAGATTTATCTTCATGGGTACGCGCGGTTTCTTTTATTTTTCTTTTAATTATAGTATGCAAAATAAAAATGGGCCATTATATCATTTATGTATTGATTGTCTATTTCGCTATTTATTTTTCGTATCTTTTAATTAGAGACAATCATTGGATAGATTAAATCAGAAATACGTCACTTAAAAATATACATTTGGATTACATTAAAATGATTTTTCTACATGTACTACAATTCGGGATGTGGTTTATTGCTTTCTCAAGTACATTTCATGTCAATGCTGTTGTCATTTCATATTCACACTTAAGCAAGTCAAAATACCTTTTTGGCATTTGTAAACGAAACTTTAGTATCAAATAATTTGCGAAATATAAGGAATTAAGCGATGACGCAAATGAAACTACGACATTGAAAATGCGAGGAGTCAGAAAATCTAAATATTAATTGGATTAAGTAAATTTTGGGAAATTTAATTTTTTTTTAAAAAAAATAATGCAGATAAATATTGTAGGACATTGTTGAAAGGGGACGAAAGACGCTTGCGATGTATAGTTACGGTGCGACAAGATTGCGTCGATGAAGAATGCACTCGAGCAAATGCTGTGATGGCCCCATGTTTTGCTTCTGAACATAATTGTAACTTAAAATTAACTTCTTCCCATTTGCACGTCACATAGTTTTGAACTGTTTTTGACGTAAATAAATAAAAAAGAAAGATAACAATAAAACAAGTGAACCGTCAGGCCGGATAGGTGTAAACGAACAATTTTAGTCAGAACTATGCTGGATTTGGTAGAGAGAGCATCGTTGGCCGTCAGGGCATAAATTGAAATATTGTTGTAATTAGTCCATGGAGATATACGTCGACCACATGTCCATTTTCTAATATGGAAGTAATTTAAATGCAGTTTATCAGAGAAAATACTGTAATACTCGTGACATAATTACGTCGCGATTAAGAGTAGGAATTTAGAAGTTAAAACTCTTTGTAGACGTAAGAAGAGCTCCAGATGGAAATATGTAACAGGCGCTGACGTCATTGTCACGACGCCAAGAATGCTGTTAATTCTTCAAAAGGGAAGTTTAGGCAATAAATGACAGAACGACATTAATGAATATACTATAGCGAGACCAAGTTTTGTTTTGGTAAATACTCGTATGAATAGTATTTTCAGGTCCTCGAAGACAAGAGAGAGGACCCTGAGAAGCGTAAGTATGCTGACGCCCAGACATTAAATTAAAACCAGAGATAGCCACTCCATTAAATCAGAAAATATTTTTTTTCTCTGCTGCTCAGGTAAATTTATTAATATCTTTCTTCCATAAGAAATTGTGCTGTAATTTTTACCTTATTGTAAACACAGAATTCAATGAACCTTTGTCTATTATTAACTATTGTTCACCAAAGGTACTCACACATCAAACACTGGCGGTGAGCCTTACTCTACGCAAGATCTTCGGCAAATTATGACAATCACTTTTATTTGTGTTTATCACATTTGACATATCTTGTAGTATGCTTCACTATTTAATTTCTACCTTCTTTCCAGATATGGCAGGAGTTCTTTGTGGAATGAGATGCCTAACAGGGTCATCCTACCTAGCTAAGCCATTTTTCCCCACTAACTAGGGTTGGCCCCCACCTCCATTACCAAGTGTTTGCCTTTGATACTGTACGCTTCTGCATCAATGTAGCTGCTGAACTGCACCCTTAAAAATAACTGTGAACATGCTTCAGTGGTTTTTGATTTATTAAAACGACAAATAAGTCATAAGTTCCCTCCATACATTCAACAGTCACAGTTTTATTACTACAGCATTCTGAACGGAAATTTTCACAACCAGCATATTTGTGCCACTAATACCAAGCCTGTTCAACCCTACTCTGCCTCAGTCCAGTCTGAAAAGGATTTCCCAATGGTGTTTAAATTATGTTTTAAAGATATAATTGCAAAAATATAAAATTAGCAAGACTGGCATTTAATCACTATTGCTTCTTTAGAAAATGCATTGAAATAACATGGCATGATGCATGATGACAACCATTATTATATGCCAAGAAAAAAAAGGACTATTTATTACGTACTAGTTATCACAGTATGCGCATTATTAACAAAACTAAAACATGAGATTTCATTTACGATGCGGATGATAAACCTGGAAACAGATCAATTGGTTATGATAAACGTTGCTCACAATAATAGATAGTAACGCAGGATGTACATGCCATGAAAACTACAAAAGTGATGCCTAGAAAGTAAGTCCCTAATTTTATTATGTTAAGAGTTGAAAAGGGAAAGGGAAATGTAATTCTGCAATGTGAGAAAGTCAGAAGCCAGTGAAAGCTGATGTTCGAAACTCTAATTAGCATGAAATGAGAAAGCATTTATCTTCATGAATATAATTGTATAATCTTAATACTTGTAATTGCTTCTATTATTGTTTATGTTCATATTCAAAAACATCATTCGGTTTTGCATGCATGAACAACGGGGAACAGCAGAAAGACTCGAAGGATGCAGAAATGCGCACAAGAACGTGAAAAACTGACAGTTCTACAAACAGGGAATTTTATAAGTACAGCAAGGCTGAATCGGAGGTTGTCCTCGGGTCATGTTAAAATACCATTCCGGTGTAAAACATGAAAGGCAGTAGTTAAAGAATAGAAATAAAAGGAACAAACAGGTTGAGCATGATATGTGAAACTTATATTTGACAATAAATAAAGTTGTTCTTTGATTATAAATTAATAATTAATAACTTCTAAAGAAAGCTGTTGAGCTTCATTAAAAATGAAGATAATATTTTTTATCACTAACCTAATGAAGAAAAACAGAATTATGGAGGGATACAATGGATAAAAAATTGACTAATGAACTTAAAATATACTTAAAACTATGTACCTTACGCACAAATCATGTTTAGTTTGGAATCATTTAAAATACATGCATGAATTTGGGACCAAAAATTAATCAATACAAAACAACACTAGATGAAAATTAAGAAATTGATTCTTACGCAATCAAAGAATAACATTAATAAAAACCATAAACACAGCTTTAAAAAAATTGAATTTCTTACAAACTACTTTTTTTGCTTAACTTACATGAAAGTAAGACTACTTGCAGATAAAACCAAGCCTATTGAGCTTTTCAGGTTCTGACCTTCAGCAGCATATAGTGCAATCAACCAAAAAATGCTCTCCAATAATCTTTTATTAAACAGTTGCGCAAGTTCACTAGTGTGTTCTTTCCAAGAAACTGAAAAAATTGATTCTTGTCATGTTTAAATTGCCCTGAAAAACAATTCAAAAACCATATTATAGAAACCAATAAAGAAAGTAAAGAAAACACCTATCTCTTAATAAAAGTTCTATTTCTTACTACTAGACAATCACAGAATATTCTATTGCATACAGTGATATTTGTCCACACTGTTCAAAAAAGAAAAAAAACAAAACTGCTATCTGAAAGATCACAAATGTATTTTTGGAAATGGTAGCAATGTCTTTCAATGAAAAAAAAAAGTTATTTTCTACAAAAGTCCCTTTTCTTCAACGTCAAGTTTCTAATATCTAAAATGTAAGGATGTTTATAAGACCACAAAACTTGCTATTGCCAGATTCACAAGGTAAGATTCAAAAACTTGTATGGCCAAGAGGATTTCATATTATAATGTGTACTATTGAGGACTAATGCTCAGGAACCACTATTAACAAAAATGCTCAGAATACAATGTCTCTCATACTTGATTACCAACAAAGCATTCAGAAAATTATAATTTAATTACAAAATTAGACATTTTTCTTTAATAGGGTTAAAATATTTTAAATAGCAAATCCAATTCAACAAAAAATAATTAATTTGATTGATCTTGGGTTTACTGGCACTTTGGTCTTTGCCACCTCCACCGCTGTACTGTAGCAGGCTAGTTTTATAACCTATTGTAAGAGAGTTAACCTCTGGAGAGATAATCAAAATTAGTTGTATAACATAAAAGCTGATTGTAGACTAACAATTAAAAATGAAAAATAAAAAGATATAATGCTTTAAAGGATTCAAATACCTACACTGCATTTTACAAACTGATAGAAAATTTAACTCGGCACAAGATTTTTACTTTATTAATACAACATACGGGACCCGCTCTTCAAGAACTCAAACGACTCAAAATTGCTTTTAAAATACCGTGTCAAGATGAACATGGCAGTGAGTAATTATAATGTTTACATCACAATTTAATGATTTAAGATATGAAAGTATTTAATAAATAATAGCTAACATGAGCTAACACCACCGGCCAGTTTACTTCACAGGAGGGCCAGAGGTCACAAATCAGTACAAACCTGAATACTAAATAAATATTTTGATTGGCGACAAAACAACAAAAATAAACGCATTGCAGCGGTAATAAACGGAACATCGCGAACCTTGCTGGTTTAAGTCTCAAATTCCACCCATTGGTGATTAAAAAAAATACACTCTATGCCAGTACAATTGATAGCAGAGTCATATCGGGCTTGTATCGTGATGCGTACGGGGATGGCGTACAAATGAATATAGATTAGCTCTGAATAAAAACAAAAAACAAAAAACAAAAACGGATTCATTCGCTGAAACACTTCAGCATGCATTAACAGTGAAGGGAAAGTATAACCCAGGTAAAACCATGGTGCATGTATATATCGGTTTTATGACGTGACGCGTCAGGGTATTCACTCACATTGGGAATATTTCACCATAGAGTAATGATATATGGTACCTCTTATTCTATGATCTCACGGCATTTGCCGCGCCTTTCTCGACGCGCCGCTATATGATGATTGCGACTTAACAAGATTCATCCGTAGTAAACAAGCAGTGCAATGTATTTCTAGCGACACGACCGATAAGATCACTAAAAATGTCGTGATATACTCGTGAAGGTAGGCACTGACGCCCAACTTCATAAAAACCGAAGTATAAAATCTAGGCAAATAGCAATTAACACTTGTGTTGTGCTGAAACGAATATAACCCAGGCGAAAAGCGCCACAATCGCAAAACCCGCAAAATTTTCAAAATTTTTCTTCAGCAAAATAAATGAAAAAAATATTTTAATTGGTCTCGTTAAATTAGGCAACCAATACAAAATCAATTTTTAAAGTATTTAAAGTTTCTTGTATTTTAGAAGTCGCGTAGTATTGTACAAGCTGAAGAAATTAACAAAAATACACACATTTAAAATCCACTGTTATTTGTTTTACATTATTTTAATTCTACAGTATTTTTATTTATTACAAGCCCAAAAGAAAAATACCTTACATAGCATTAGAGTATTATTAAAAATGAAAATTAATTAAAATCCTTACAAAAAGGAAATAATTAATTACATTTATGATTTACCAAGAACCCTAGTGTATGCATATGCAATGGATCTTTCAATATGTGATGGGAAACGTTTATTCGAAACCAACAAGTGGTGACCTTGAGAAAGAAGTTACATCTGTGAAAATAGCCTCAGCAATTTATTAATGATATGATATTCCTTAATCCAAAATAAAAATATGCAAAAATAAAAGATTTCAATTTGCTCATACTCTTTTAGGTGGCAAAAACATTTGACAATTGAAAATACATATTTTTTGTGAGCAAAAGCCGCATATCTTGTTAAAGATTGCTGGGCAGAGTTCACAGTTTGTGTGGGCAAATTGGCAGGCATCGTTTACGGCTAAACGCATAAACTTGCTGCTATATAGTGATAACTTATCCAAAAGTATCGAAACTATTTGACAACATATTGAGAAAAAGAAGTAAATGAATTGCACAGATTATATTCATTGGTGTAGAACAAATATATTCCAGGAAAGCGAAAGGAGCACAAATATACGCATTCCACTATATATAAAATATATTTATATATTAAATCAAAACAAATATATTTAAATAAATTTACAACCTTCCTGCCTATTTATGATTTCAAAAAAGAATATAGAATAAGCAATGAAATGAAGTAGAAAACAGAGAAAGAAGAGAAGGTAGGATAATTTGATATTGGGGACACAAATCAGCTAAAGACTGGATTCCGTGTCAAGTTTTATTTTTCATTATTAATTGTTATTCTATTCGTCATTGTATCATTCATTTGCTAACTTTGAAATTGGATGAAATCTTGATTGAAATTTGAATCATGAAAACGGACGTTATTGGTAGTTACTTGTCTATTTTGCACGAATTTTTACCATACGCATTTTGCACGAAATTTGCACATACGTTTTGGGTAAGCTACCTGGAAAAATTGCTTATTTGGGGTTTTACTGTACGAATTTGTAAGATTCATATTATTATAATATTTATAGTAATTATTTTATTATGAACTTTTTAATTTTAATTTTTTTAAAGTTTCATTAAGAAAAAAAGTTACGACTTATCTAAGCAGGCATTGAAGATGGTCTGTTAAAACCAGAGCGCCATTTAAAATGAAATTAATTTCCGCATTTTGTTTCCTTACCATCTGTACGTTTCATGATACCTATTGTCTAATGGAAATGGTTTTAGGAATATGCAGTTCGGAAGTGGGGATTACACCAGGTGTTCCGCGAATTCGCCCGCAGGTCTTCGCTGGCGGCGTTCTTCACTAACCAAACCAACCAATGTTCCGAGATCATGTCATACTTTCGTCGGTATTCGCTGGAACTAAGGTAACACGAGACAGCATGCGCGAACTCAGTTTGACCTTACGACCTGGCGGGGCAGCCTTGTCGTAAGCTTGCACTGTACGTGCCCAATTCATCGAATTATCAGAACGGAAGTGGCCCTGCAAGATAAAAGAGAGAGACAGGGAGCAGAGAGAGGACATGAGAAGTGACTCTTTGTAACGTAAACATGGTGTTTATACATGTATATACTTCTATCATACAGACACTATTGCATGTTAACACTAGTGCTTGTGTTTACATGTTTGAAGTAAAGTCAATATTTCGCCTCTTTTATTAATTTACTTTATACTAATTTAATGTATTTTACTGCCTGCTCTTTAGCCTGCCAATGAAGTAAATCTTAATTCCTTTTTATAATATTTACAATTCT
>BOPP01000003.1:23456738-23472356 GCA_017312745.1 Gryllus bimaculatus
CCGTTCTGATAATTTCGATGAATTGGGCACGCAGTGCAGCTTACGACAAGGCTGCCCGCCAGGTCGTAAGGTCAAACTGAGTCGCGCATGCTGTCTCGTGTTACTTAGTTCAGCGAATACCGACGAAACGGATACATGATCTCGGAACATTGGTTGGTTGGTTAGTAGAACGGCCGCCACGAAGAACTGCGGGCCGAATTCGCGCGAACACCGTGTATCCCCACTCCGAACTGCAATTCCTCAAAAATTTCCATTAGACAATAGGTATTACTCGGGCAACTTTTCTTGAACGATGGATTGACGATTTCGGGTGGAGTGGGGGTATTAGTTACAAAGTCGGCCACTAGAATATTTTAAGTAATGCCAACGTCTGAGAAATGAAAGTCAAAACTGTATCTTGTGCTTAACTTTTTCGGGAGTTTTTGTTGACTCCTTTGAAGGACCTAGACCTGACTCTGCCATTTCTTTCGATATTTACAATAAATCTGAACAGGGTTTCTGCACTATGAAACAACTGTCATTGACTAGCTTCTGTTTCGCGCCAACGAAGTTTTAATGCTTGGAAGGTTGTCATCAGTGCCCGCTGCGAGCTTTTGCCTTCAACTGTTTATTGCACAAGGGAGGGGGATCAAGGTCATCGTTCAAGAAAAGTTGCGCGAGTAATATCATGAAACGTACATATGATAGGAAACAAAATGCGGAATTAATTCATATTAAATGGCGCTCTGGTTTTACAGACCATCTCAATGCACTGCTTAGATAAGTCGTACTTTTTTCCTTAAATGAAACTTTAAAAAAAATTAAATTAAAAAGTTCATAATAAAATAATTACTATAAATATTATAATAATTATGAATCTTACAAATTCGTCCAGCAAAACCTCAAAATAAGCAATTTTCAGGTAGCATTACCCAAAACGTATGTGCAAATTTCGTGCAAAATGCGTATGGCAAAAATTCGTGCAAAATAAGACAAGTACTACAATAACGTCCGTTTCATGATTCAAATTTCAATCAAGTCCTATTTCAAGTTAGCAATGAAATGATACAATGACACGAGAATCCAGTCTTTACTGATTTGTGTCCCCCAATTATCAAATTATCCTACCTATCTCTTCTTTCTCTGTTTTCTACTTCATTTCTTTGCTTATTCTATTATCCTTTTTGAAATCATAAATAGTAGGAAGGTTGGTAAATTTATTTAAATATATTTGTTTTGTTTTAATATAAAATATATATTTATATATAGTGAATGCGGTATATTTTGTGCCCTTTCCTTTCTGAATATATTTTGTTCTACACCAATGAATATATCTGTGCATTCATTTACTTCTTTTTCTCAATATGTTGTCAAATAGTTTCGATACTTTTGATAAGTTATCACTATAGCAGGCAAGTTATACCAGTTTTAGCCGTAAACCATGCCTGCCAATTTGCCACAAAAATGTGAACTCTGCCCAGAAATCTTTAAAATATGCGGCTTTTGCTCACAAAAATATGTATTTTCAATTGTCAAATGTTTTTGCCACCTAAAAGAGAATAAGCAAATTGAAATCTATTTATTTTTGTATATTTTATTTTGGATTAAGGAATATCATATCATTAAAAAATTGCTGAGATATTTTCACAAGACGTAACTTCTTTCTCAAGGTACCAACTTGTGTTTCGAATAAACGTTTCCCATCACATATTGAAAGATCCCATTGCATATCATACACTAGGTTCTTGGTATCATAATGTAAATTAATTATTTCCTTTTAGGTAGGATTTTAATTATTTTCATTTTTTAATAATACTATAATGCTATGTAATGTATTTTCTTTTGGGTTTGTAATAATAAAAATACTGTAGAATTAAAATAATGTAAAACAAATAACAGTGGTTTTAAAATGTGTGTATTTTTGTTAATTTCTTCAGCTGTACAATACTACCGACTTTCTAAAATACAAGAAACTTTAAATACTTAAAAAAATTGATTTTGTATTGGTTGCCTAATTTTAACGAGACCAATTAGAATATTTTTTTCATTTATTTTGCTAAAGAAAATTTTGAAAATTGCGGGTTTTGGCGATTGTGGCGCTTCGCCTGGGGTTATATACGTTTCAGCACAACACAGTGTTAATGCTATTTGCTAGATTTATACTTCGGTTTTTATGACGTTGCGCGTCAGTGCCTACTTTCACGAGTATATCACGACATTTTCGTGATCTTCTTGGTTGTGTCGCTAGATACATTGCACTGCTTGTTACTATGGATGAATCTTGTTAAAGTCGCAATCATACATATAGCGGCGCGTCCGAGAAAGGCGCGAAATGCCGTGAGATCATAGAATAAGAGGTACCTTATATCATTACTCTATGGTGACATATTCCAATGTGAGTGAATACCCTGACGCGTCACGTCATAAAACCGATATATACATGCACACATGGTTATACTTTCTCACTGTTATGCATGCTGATATGTTTCACGAATGAATCCGTTTTTGTTTTTATTCAGAGCTAATCTATATTCATTTGTACGCATCAGTACGCATCACGATATCAAGCCCGATATACTCTGCTACAACTTGTAACTGGCATAGAGTGTATTTTTTTAATACCGTGGGTGGAATTTGAGACTTAACCAGCAAGGTTCGCGATGTTCCGTTTATTACCGCTTGCAAATGCGTTTATTTTTGCGTTTGTCGCCAATCAAAATATTTATTTAGTATTCAGATGTACTGATTTGTGAACCTCTGGCTTCCGTGAAGTAACACTGGCCGGTGTGTTACTCATGTAGCTATTTATTAATACTTGCATATCTTAATCATTAAATTGTGATGTAAACATTATATTCTTACTCCATGTTCTTCTGAAACGTGTATTTTAAAAGCAATTTTGAGTCGTTCAAGAGTTCTTGAAAGAGCAGGTCCCATATGTTGTATTAATAAGTAAAAAATCTTGTAGAGTTAAATTTTCTATCCGTTTGTAAATGCCAGTGTAGGTATTTGAATCTCTTTAAAGCATTATATACCTTTTATTTTTCATTTTATAATGTTAGTCTACAATCAGCTTTTAATGTTATACAACTAATTTTGATTATCTCTCAGAGTTAACTCTCTTACAATAGGTTATAAAAATAGCCTGCTACAGTACAGCGGTGGAGGTGGCAAAGACCAAAGTGCCCAGTAAACCCAAGATCAATGAAATTAATTATTTTTTGTGAAATTGGATTTGCTTATTTAAAATATTTTAACCCTATTAAAGAAAAATGTTTAATTTTGTAATTAAAATTATAATTTTCTGAATGCTTTGTTGGTAATCGAGTATGAGAGACATTGTATTCCTGAGCATTAATTTGTTAATAGTGTTCCTGAGCATTAGTGCCTCAATAGTACAATTATATAATGAAAATCCTCTTGTCATACAGTTTTTGAACTCTTAACCTTGTGAATCTGCAATAGCAAGTTTGTGGTCTTATAAACATCTTTACATTTTAGATATTAGAAACATTGGCATTGAGAATAAGGGACTTTAGTAGAAATAACTTTTTTTTTCATTGAAAGAAATTGCTACATTTTCCAAAAATACATTTGTGATCTTTCAGATAAGCAGTTTTGTTTTTTTTTCTTTTTTGAAGCAGTGTGGACAAATATCACTGTATGCAATAGAATATTCTGTGATTGTCTAGTAGTAAAAATAGAAACTTTTATTAAGAGATAGGTGTTTCATTTACTTTCTTTTATTGGTTTCTATAAATATGGTTTTTGAATTGTTTCAGGGCAATTTAAACATGACTGAATCAATTTTTTCAGTTTCTTGGAAAGAACACACTAGTGAACTTGCAACTGTTTATAAAAGATTATTGGAGAGCAATTTTTTGGTTGATTGCACTATATCTGCTGAAGGTCAGAACCTGAAAGCTCATAGGCTGGTTTTATCTGCAAGTAGTCCTTACTTTCATGTAAGTTAAGAACAAAAAGTAGTTTGTAAGAAATTCAATTTTTGTTAAAGCTGTGTTATGGTTTTATTAATGTTATTCTTTGATTGCGTAAGAATCAATTCTTATTTTCATCAAGTGTTGTTTCTGTATTGATTATTTTGTTCCCAAATTCATGCATGTATTTTAAATGATTCCAAACTAAACATGATTTGTGCGTAGAGGTACTAGTTTTAAAGTAAATATTTTTAGTTCATTAGTCAATTTTTATCCATTGTAATCCTCCATAATTCTGTTTTTCTTCATTAGGTAGTGATAAAAAATATTATCTTCACTTTTTAATGAAGCTCACAGCTTTCTTTAGAAGTTATTAATTATTAATTTATAATCAAAGGAACAACTTATTTATTGTCAAATTATAGTTTCACATATCATGTTTAAACCTGTTTGTTTCTTTGTTCTATTCTTTAACTACTCCTTTCATGTTTTACACCCGGTAATGTATTTTACATGACACGAGGACAACCTCCCGACTCAGCCTTGCTGTACTATAAAAATTCCCTGTTTGTAGAATCTGTCAGTTTTTCACGTTCTTGTCCATTTCTGCATCTTCAAGTCTTCTCTTTCCGCTTCTCATCACGCAAACCAAATGATGTTTTGAATATGAACATAAACAATAATAGAAGCAATTACAAGTATTAAGAATATAAAATTATATTCATGAAAGATAAATGCTTTCTCATTTCATTGCTAATTAAGAGTTTCGACATATCAGCTTTCTGGCTCTGATTTCTCACATTGCAGAATTACATTTTCATTTCCCTTTTCAACTCTTAACATAATAAAACTTTAGGGGCTTATTTCTAGCATCCACTTTTGTATTTTCATGGCAATGTAATACTGCGTTACTATCTATTTTAATTGTGAGCAGTTTCATAACCAATTGATTCTGTTCCAGGTTTATCAGCATCGTAAATGAAATCTCATGTTTAGTTTGTTAATAATGCGCATACTGTGATAACTTGTACGTAATAAACTAGTCCTTTTTTTCTTGCATATAATATGGTTGTCATAATGCATCATGCCATGTTATTCAATGCATTTTCTAAAGAAGCAATAGTGATTAAATGCCAGTCGTTGCTAATTTATATTTATTGTCAATTATATCTTTAACATAATATTTAAACACCCATTGGGAATCCTTTCAGACTGACTGAGACAGAGCAGGGTTGAACAGGCTTGGGTATTAGCGGGCAAACAAAATATCTGGTTGTGAAATTTCCGTTCAGAATGCTGTAGTAATAAAACTGTGATATTGAATGTATGGAGGGAACTTATGACTTGTTTGTCGTTTTATAAATCAAAACGCTGAAGCATGTCACAGTTATTTTAGGGTGCAGTTCAGCCAGCTACATTGATGCAGAATGCGTGCAGTATCAAAGGCAAACACTGTAATGGCAGGTGGGGTCAACCCTAGTTATTGGGAAAAATGGCATAGCTAGGTAGGATGACCCTGTTAGGCATCTCATTCCACAAGACTCCTCCATGATCTGGAAGAAGGTAGAAATTAAAATAGTGAAGCATACTACAAAGATATGTCAAATGTGATAAACACAAATAAAAGTGATTGTCATAATTGCCGAAGATCTTGCTGTAAGAGTAGGCTCACCGCCAGTGTTTGATGTTGTGAGTACCTTTGGTGAAACAATAGTTAATAATAGACAAAGGTTAATTGAATTCTGTGTTTACAATAAGGTAAAAAATTACAAGCACATTCTTATGGAAGAAAGATATTAATAAATTTACCTGAGCAGCAAGAGAAACATAGCCTTATTGTTTTTATTATTGTAAATAAAAACAAGAAATGTTAAATGTGGTACATAGGAGAAGATATTAATTCTGACCTTTTTCTGGTATGAGCAACAGTGACGATCATTGATCTATGGACAAGAATGAGTAGAAAAGGAAATGTTCAGGATAATCGAGTAACTTATAAAGTAAACTTATCAAAAGATGAGAGTATAACATACTTTTATAAAAATTGTATTAACCATCATGACAATGAATTTACCAAGCATTGAGATAGAAGAATGGGCAAATATACAAAGATATGTGCAGGCAGAAACAGAAGAAGCCGTTGCCTACTGGTATAAAACTTTAGTAGAAGAAACATCAAAATCTTGACAGAGAATCTTGAAGAAACTGTAAAAGCTAAGAATGCCTACAAGAAAATTCCAGTCCCAAGAAAGCAAATTTGATTATTTTTGGTTCGGGAATATAAATAATACAAATGTTTCAAGATTAAGGATGGAAAGTATTTATCAACTTTACAGAATGTTTTTCATATAATGACAAGCATTTTGTGAACACAGAGCACATGAGATCTATTACTGTAACTTTATAACTGATACCGAGCTTCAGATGACTAATTCTCTACAATCCCCCTCTTGAAATGATCAGTAATTCAATGGATGATTGTTTTGTAACTTTATCTATAAGTTGATTTTGATGGAATTCATTGAGTCTCCAACATCATGGTTTCGTTTGCTCTGACAAAATGATGCCTAATAGCAATGTGTTTGGTTGTCAATTTATCTATGTAATTCTTAGCATGAGCGATGGCTGCTTGACTATCACAATGGATTGTCGTCAGTTTGGCATCTAAGAGATATAAAGAGATTTAATCATAAAGAGATTTAAAAATTCTTTTACCCAGAATGCTTTTCTTATGCAGTGAACAAGAGCCACATATCAGCCTCTATTGTGCTGAGTTCTGCCACACAGTTTTGTACTCCCCCAAATAACTGGACCTCCTGCCATTATGAGAACATAACCATTAATGCTCTTTCGATCAGTTGCACAGCTTGCCCAATCTGCGCCGCAGAATGCCATTAGGTTATATTTCATCAGATAATATGTGATGTCGCATTTAGGTAACAAGAGTATTCTTCTTGCTGCATTCCAATGGTTGTAATTAAATTTTGAACAATATTGTGCCAGTTTTCCCACCAGAAAAGAGGTATGTGGTCGAGTTTCCTGAAAACCGTTTTCTGTGAAAACTAGCTCAAAATTTCACATTTTTGCAAGTGCTCAAACGCAATTTTCTCAAAAAGGCATCAAATGTTTTCTTTGATTAATTCTACTTATTTCTTGTAATTTTACAATGTTATTCTAAATTTTATGTTTTAAGATGAAAGAAAAATTTGTAACTTTAAAAAACTTTATAACTACGCCTGATGATGCAATCAATTGGACTTCAAAATGTAGTGGTTTGTGCAAATAAAACATCAGTAACTTAAAAATGAATATGCTTGATTGTCTAAAATGAGAAGGTGATGGTATATGAGAAAGATACTCAATATTATTAAATTACACAGGATTGCAAAATTGTGGAAAAATACATGTGAAGTTTCTACTATATTAATTGGTGTGCTGTTGTCGGAAATGACATCCATTTCTCTCCCTTTACGGTTAGTGTTTTTTTAAAAATCGATATCAATACAGCATTTAGAATTGCAACCTGAAATCAAATGATACAAAGAACTCCATAAAAAGTCAAAGAAATATTATATTCTTCGATATTTGTAAGAACAGATGAATTAATTAGAGGATTTAGGTGTCAGCTGTTTGCCTAGGTCCTCGTGAATATTGTAGGAACCTACAAATTAAAACAATTCTTTTAACCACTCATTCTTGATTTTGTCTTCGTTTTTAAGGTGTATTACACTGTTTTCGTAACTTTAAATTTCTTCACGAACCCTCTTCGACAGAAGTGTTGCTTTCTTCGTGTTTTTTAATTAGTCTGATTTTCTCATCAAGAGTTAGTTTTCAATTTGCCGCCTGACATTAACGCTTGATTTCCACCTGCAACTCGTCGAATAGAATACTTGTAAACTCTTAGAATTACTGAACACAAAGCACGCATCATATCAACTGTGGAGGGATCACTCTTCATGTCCCCTTCCTTCACACGGGATTGTGAAGGTCAGTGCTATTACAAATAAATGGTTGCTTTCGCACGAGTAGCATGGGAAATACGATGTTCAAACACGGTGAACTGAGAAAGCTAACGGACAAGCACAGCTCTGAGTGTCTGGAGGTGCGATGTTACCCCACTTGCGAGTGAATATTTTTAAAATAATATTTCAATCTTATTTAGAAATTTGCTTTCAGTTCTAAAAAATTCTGTTCGTTTCAATGTTAGGCAGGCTAGGTCTTATCCAGTGTACGTTGCATTGGGAAATAGTCCGTTCTGATATTTTTGGGGGGTGAAGGCAGGTTTCCGCCGTATCTAGCTTCCGCGTTAGGTTTTATTGTATTTTAATATCTGTATTTTTTAATAATATTGATTTAATGATAATACTATTATTTCTAGAGTCTTAATTGGATTACCTTCAGACATCAAATATCCGCGTTAGTGAGAAAGGTATGCAATGCTGTGCGAAAAAAACGTCGAATTTTCGGCAGAAAACTGTTATTGCAGGCCCCTGGCAAAGAAAATGTGGGTAAGACCAGATGCCAAATTTGGAAAAAATTCTGTAGCGTGGTGTAGCCAGAATCCATGTTTTGTGGGTCCTTCCTAACGAAAATTCGATTGACAACAAAACGACTGTCCAACCGGCTGTCTATGAACAACGCTAGTGGGTAAGCCGTTCAGCTGATTTTCCCCAATCGATCTGGCCGAGATCGCTGCCCCCTGAATTTGAAACCGATATTTTAATTTAGGGGGTACTTTACATGAAGCTTCCGACGAGGTGGGTCAGTCCACGTCCTGACGGGGGGATGCAGGGAGAGCTCTCAACTATTCCCTTCTTTCACCAGTCATCCTGATCTTTCCCACCGTTCATTGTCATTCTTTGATAACATCCTGTCTCTTTTCTTCTACCCCTTCTACTTCACTGCCTCCCTCTTTGCACAACGCCCACCCATGTGTTTGCTGTGCATGGCGACCGGTGTCGAAGGGAGTGTGTGTCCTGGCAGTTGAGGGGGCCAACTATGCCTCGTGGTACTTTCTGCGGTGCACATAGGGATACATTGTTTACGTATTTTGGGGAACATTCCTTGTAGGTTTCCAACACGGTTGCTTTGGCCTTGGACTCTTCTGGACGGGCAGTCTGGAGCTAGCGCACTGCCGATCAATCGGCTCGGTATTGTTCTGAACTACAGGATGAGGGGGGGGGATTCACAGCGGGGCAGCGCTGTCACCATATCTCTGTGGCAATCCTGGCACTCCGATGGAGTGCACCCTTGTTGGGCACCGTGCTGGGTGGGGACCACGGGGATGAATCGCATCCATCTCCTTGGTTACTAAACCTCTCCCGCCCTCCTCCGCAAGGAAGAGGATTCTGGAACGAACTATTGATAAAATAGTTTTTTATTTTTTTTGCAAAAGACCCACCGGAAAAGCCTCGTTTCCTCCCCATGGCATACGCCGAAGAAGAAAAACACGTTTAAAAACGTAAGTGCTGTCCTTCTGGCACGAGCCATTGAGGAACCACATGGGAAGCGGTCGTGCGTGAGGGGAATGGAACGATTCTGTTTAGAGCACAGAGAAATTACTAAAATCCAAGCAGGTTGCCGGCCTCCAGGTAGTTGTGATAACGCACCCAACTTGTAACCTGTACAAAGTCATCATAATCCTCGACGACTTTGCTTCAAAAAATGAGCTAATTTCATTTTTCAAGAGTCCGGGTGTGGCTGAAGTTCATAGGATTAAAAGGAAAGAGCAGGGGAAAGTGATCCCTATTTTAGCCCTGAAACGTACCTTTGCACGTCCGTCCCTCCCGGAAACGATCAGTTGTGGTTTCTACAACCTCCATGTGCAACACTATGTACCAAATCCTTTGCGCTGTTTCGAGTGTCAAAGGTTTGGGCACACCTGGCAACGATGTAAGCCGAGTGTGCGGTAAGTGCGGTGTATCAGTGCAGGATCCACAACCGTGCGCAACACCACACTGTGTCAATTGTGAAGGTGACCACCCTGCCAACTACAACCAGTGCCCTACCTTTCTCCTGGTAAGAGATTGAGAAGATAAGTCACCGAAAAGGTTTCCTTCCCTCAGGCCAAAGGTGTCAAACACAACGTGCTCCTGCTTTAGTAGTGCACTGCAGTTGTCAGGTGTCGCGTATGGACTTCCCTGATGATACGGCGTGCATCCAAGGTGAAAAGGTAATCATACCAATAAAATTCCAAAAAATAAGCCAAAAACTTCACTAGACACACATCACTTCTACTGAGCCCCTTAAGGAGAGAGAGATTCAAGGTCAGATATCGCTTCCGAACAAAAATTCTTTACCGAAGTCACGGCCTCCTACTACTTTCGTGACTTGCATTGAGCGATCTTCCAACCCTTGTAGATCTCGGTCGCCTGTGTTATTGTAATTATAATTATTGTTGACAATTGCTTATATTCTAATTACTGTATAGACATAATTAGCCTAGCAAATGTTTTGACAACGTTGCGCTGGCAAAAATGCATTGCTCTCTTCTTGATTGAATTGGATGTTTTAAAATAATGGCAGAAGTGTTAGTATCGCATTAAATGCAATATTTCAATATTACGTAGCCGTTTCTAATAGTGCGAGAAAGTATGTGCTGTTGCAATGCCACTTGTTCAATTCATCAGTTAATTTGAATTTTTTCTTGTTTCTCCAATAATAATAAAGTTGTTCAGAGTGTCAAAAATCTGTAAAACTCTTTTAAATGGAAAGAACTTCATATCAGCTATCAACACTTGGGCAGTACCTGTCGCTGTCTATTCATTTGGTGTTCTTCACTGGACAACAACTGCACTGCAGGAGCCTAGTCGAAAAGTTAGGACCACTCTTACCAAGTATCGAATGCACCATCCCAACAGTTCAATGGCAAGACTATACTTACCTCGGAGCGAAGGAGGTAGAGGTCTTCTGGATTTTGAGTACTTTTGTGCGAAGAAAATCAACAATCTTCGCAAATACTTCCTTCAGAAAACGACGGGCATGCATGAAGCAATTTGTGCCACGGACAAGAATTTTTCTCCACTGAACCTGAATCAAGCGGATTCTAAAAAGACCAGGTATCACGAAAGAAGATAGACTGAGTAAATGGGCCCAGAAACGTTTGCACGGTAGGTATCCTGCTGAACTCAAAGGAAATGCCGTGAATATGGGATCGTCAGTCTCCTGGCTAACAAAATCTTGCATCTTTGCTGAGACAGAAGGCTAAGTCATTTCTATTCAAGACGAAGTAACCTCCACTCGCAATTACCAAAGGTATGTAATTGGGGATATGAGTGTAGAGGACCGCTGCCGCCTTTGCAATCAACCCGGCGAAACCCTCCAACACATCATGGGTGGGACTGCTGCTTTGGCGCAAACGGAATACCTGAGTCGGCACAACGATGTTGCTGCGGTTGTCCATCAGGCCCTGGCTGCAAACTCGAAGATGATACAGAAAGAGGTCTCATACTACAAGTTCAAGCCGGATTCAGTTTTGGAGTCGAAACGGTGGAAGCTCTTTTGGAATGTAGCAGTCACCACTAATCGCAGAGTCGAAGCCAACAGACCTGACATAATATGGATTACAAGGCTTCACGGAAAGGGATTATAGTCGACATAGCTATCCCTTTAGACCGAAATATAGTTGCCCCTGTTGCCGAGAAGAAGCGAAAATATGAGGCCTTGGCTATTGAATTGGGCGACATGTGGCGCTTAGTATCAGTTGAAGTCCCTGTGGTCATCTCTGCCAATGGACCGATCTCCGAAGAACTAATTTCATCGTCTGCAAGTCTTGGCCTTACGAACTGGCACATTCAAACAATGCAAAAGGCTGTTCTCCTGAGTACTGCACGCATCGTTAGGAAGTTTCTATTGATATAACTGAACGCCCGAGTTTGCAAGCGAAGCAGGCACCTTGGTTCTACAAATGTCCCGGTGTCTGCTATAGGCACCTCGCTAAGCGAGAGACTTGAAGAAATAATAACAACAACAATGATAATAATAATAATGTCATCACAATATAATGATATAGCTATTCCATTCTAGTTTCACTTAATTTACGGAAGGATCCACTTTTGTTCTCTTCAAACCTATTTTCTATAATATACTTAAAAACCTATTTCGTATATATTTCCCTCTTGTATGTTTAATACTTCTAGTACTTTCACTTAAACATCTTTATTTAAATTGCCTTTATATATACTTGGTGCCTAGTATGGGCAGTATAATTGTTTTGTTTAGATAAGATAAGCAGTCTATCATAAATTTTAATAAACTAATCATCTCTTTTATCGTGTGCATTTTTGTTATTAATATAATGCATTTTCGAATGAATAGTAACAAATGCATGCCAGTGCTAATTTATATTTTTTGGCAGTGATGTCTTAACATAACATATACACGCTCATTAGAATTTAAATGGATTGAAGAAAAAAATGCCTCATCAGTACTGGTTGCATTAAAACAGCTTGTTAGATATCATCAGATAATAAAAACATAAATACCGTTTACATTGCTGTTCATGTTTATTATTTTGAAATATCACAAAATGTTTTAAAGGTGCTGGTGTCGCAAGTAATGATATTGAGATGAGATGCTAATCTTTCTCTCTGTTCTCCTGTATTGCTCTTTATAGAAGCTGTTTCGTGAGGAAACTGGAAAGGATCCGTTTGTCATCTTCTTGGATGCAACATTTGATACACTCAAAGCAGTGATTGATTTTGTGTATCGAGGAGAGGTGAAAATTCCAGAAGGCAACTTGAAACCATTTCTCTCTCTTGCTCAATCCCTACAGATCAAGGGTCTAAATTTTCTTACTCAGGGTTGTGTATGTCCAAAGCAACAGTACATTTTCAATTATTTTCATTTTAGTGTTCAAAAACTTAGAGAATGCGTGTTTTGTTTATTTCAGAAAAACAAGAACCCATCTAGTAATACTACTGAAAATGTCTCCGAGAAGAATCAAATCACATGTGAAATTCAAGGTAGCAATGCTAGCCAGGTGGACATCCTTCAAAATAATTCTGTTGGTTACACAGGTACTGTGCACACAAACGTTTCTGTTTCCGTAAATGTAGGGTTGCCAACTATGTTCGTGTAAAACGGCGATAACTCTAATTACGGCGTTTATCCGTAAAATATTTCGAAACATTATTTAAGTGACTTTCTATCACTTCTTCAGAATGTACTGCTCTAACCCCAAAAGATGGCGTTTAAAAAGTTTTTGAAATATTGAAATGCGCTCTTTTTTTGTAACATCGTTGCCTTGCGATCTTGCATCATTTCGTCTCCCGGTGTTTAGAACATCGACGAGATGGCTGTGAAAAGAGAATATGTGAATTTGTCCCGTTGATCTGATTTTTCATCGGATTATAGTGAGTTTAAGCTTCCAGATAGTAGTGATACACCTTGAGTAGCATATTTACGAAGCGTTAAAGATTAAGGACGTAAAAAGAAAACTATTCCGAAAATCAGATACCAAAGAATATTAATTAATCTGGATGAAAATGCTTATTATTCTGTTTTTCTGAAATTAAAACATGCATACTTTCATAGAAGTAAATATCTATTTCAAAATTAACTTGTTCTATGAAATAAGGGCACAATACATTTCCAAATTGATGTAAGCACATTTCGAAAGCATCAGATATTTGAACTAAAATGGGTATTGCAGCACTCCCTTAAGCGTTTTTACGCCATCCGAGGTCACAATTTAATAAAAAAATGCTTTTGAGATTTTTAAAAAACATTGCCCATATTTCAAGCAACATTTCGTTAAGAATATTTTTTCTTCAAATTGTCGTTGTAGGATGGCAGAAAAATGTTTAAATTTTTCCAATTTTCGAAATATCAGGGTTTTTAACAAAAATTACGCAGCAACAACCCCCTCCTTCTTATATTTATCATTTACTTATTTCTTCCTCCAAAGTTGGGAGCACTATATTGTGACCTGCAGAGGTTGTTGAACCTCGGGGGAACCCGACTCACCTGTTCATTAGCGGCTCCGCAGTCGTCGGGCGAGAAAGTACGCTGTTTTAGCTTCGCTTGTTTCTTTCGTCATCCAGCTATAGAAACACGATTTTGAATTAGGAAGCTACACCGTCAGTTTTGCTCTGAATCGAAACCGGAGGCACCTCACAGGAAGCTAGCGTGCTGTCTTTGAGTCACACCTAAGTGCCGAGTTTATCCGTTTTTATGATCATAAATTTTATTCTTTTTTCACAAGTTAACAAGTGCTCGTACTCGCCTGCAGTTAATTAAAGCTATAACTGAAACAAAAACAGATATTGCGCAATAAACAAAACAAACGCAGATAAAAGTTTTACAAGTTTGTGGTAACCTAACATGCATGCAGAAAATTATATAAAATATGTGTTCTTGAATTAGTATACTGGCAGATATTGCTAACTTCTCTCAAAAATCTCCAAAAGAAAGTATAATAGTGTACTTGCGTCTGGTTCTGCCACTTTTAACTCTCTCACTACCGCTTACGCTATAGAGAGAAAGTTATGAAACACTGCGCGAAAAAACTGCGAATTTTCGGCAGAAAAACTATTTTATTACTGGGCTCTGTTAATGTGCTACAGGGCTTGTTAATGCTAGAAGAAGAAATTCTCTTAGCACGTGGCGTAGCCAGAATCCGATTTGTGGGCCCTTGATACCGTAAAATCGAATGACGGCGAAACATCGATCGGTCCATTTTCTCCAAAATTGATATTCCTCAATCAATGACTGATGTCGCTGCCTCTTGAATTTGAAACTGATATTTCAACTTTCGGGAGTATTTTACACGATGCCCCTGAGACATTTTCCAAAATAAAAAAGACTCCATCGTTTTTTATTATTTTTTTGTTGGATAGTGTGAAGGACGTTTAAGAGGATTGTGCAGAACTTATGTTGGTTAAAAACCCTACTTTTTTGAAAATTCAAAACATTCGACTTCTTCGTACAACTTACACGAAGGTTGCCTTTTATGTTTCGGGATTTGGCAACCCTGGTATTGCAATCTGGCAACTGACAGCTCTATGGTAAAGTTGGTTGTTTTGAGGTTAAACGTACTCAGAACTTTTTGACATACGAGTGCTATTTGTGTTGTTTACAGGAACTTAAAAGATTCGTCTTGGCCCAAAAATGGAATTAAATCGTAAACATTTTCGTGCGATTATTTTTTACAACTTTCGACGTAGATTAACTCAGCAACAGCGCATGAATGAACTTAATTCAATTTTTGGTGATGAAGCTCCAAGTACCAGTGTTTATCGATGGTATGGTGTATTCAATCCTGGTCGTAGTTCACTCCAAGACGAATTTCGCGAAGGTCGTCCAAAATCAGTTGTTGTTCCGAAAACCATTGATGCTGTGCGTGAACTGATATTGCACGATTGTCATGTGACCTATCGTGAGATTGAGACCTTAGGCATTAGTGGGGCCAGCATACATTCAATATTGTATGGACATTTGATTGTAAAAATATTTGCGTTTCATCCCACACAATTTGTCAATCGCTCAATAAAAGGCTAGTGTCCATTGGTCGAAAGAAATGCTCAAGAAATACGATTGCGGTGCTTCGAAACACGTCAATGACATCGTGGCAGGTGATGCATCGTGGATTTACGCGTATGAGCCCGAAAGTAAACAGCAGTCGACTGTTTGGGTTTTTCAAGATGAGCAAAATCCAACAAAAGTTGTTCGCCCACGAAGCACTTCCAAACAGATGGTCGCC
>BOPP01000003.1:23472761-23519253 GCA_017312745.1 Gryllus bimaculatus
GTGATTTTCGATGATTAATATTTGTTTTTGTTCTCTAATCCTGAAATATAAAAGGCAACCCTCGTATGGATAGAAATTAGAATGTAGAACAAGTTTTGTATTTTTGCAAGATTCGAAAAATCAGGGTTTTCAACGAAAATAAGACCCGCACCATTAACATAAATGGCTTTCATTTTATCGTACAATCATTTTTCAATAAAAAACAACAATTTTTTGTTTTGAAAATTCCTCAGGGGCTTCATGTACGAGCAAAAGGAATAGCTAAAATTTAAAATAATTAAACATTGATTTTTATTATTTATTACAAAATTGTATTACATAAGTATAATTAAGGGCGAGAAAGTATGTACTATTTTAGCATCACTAGTTTTGTATAACAGCCTTATAAATTTGTAAGAGAATCAAACTTAATTTTGCGAAACTTTCTTGTGACGTCTGGGGTATTTGACATCTGTGTGAGAAAACGGTAGTCGGCTGTTCCGTTTACCTCTACCTCCCCACGATTCTCTCGCTGCGATTGGCTGAATGTATGGTGACGCAATCATTCGTCCCGTAAAATGCTAAAACGTCATTTGTGCCATAGAATGCCCGATATGAACGATTTCTTGCAACAGAAAATATAGTTTGTAATGCTTGTTCACAAAAATATTTTTTAATTCTTTACCACGTTATGAAGAAACGTCGGCCATTATTTGACATAGAAAGTAAAACGTTTTAACATTAAATACAAATATTGATGCGAAGAAATCGATATTTTTTACATAAGACATTGCTTTTGTTGAAATGAATACACGTCCATTATTTCTTACATAATGTAATAATATATCAAAATCGTCAAAAACCTTAAGTGCTGCTCTTCTAAGGCTCCTTAATACACGTGACATTTTCATACCTTGGATTTTGCGAGTGTTAGAAAGCGCTCCTTCCCTCGTCATGTGCAAGATCTTTTTTTGGAGTTGAGAAAAGGGTTGAGGGTCCTCCAAAGGTGTATAGTCGCCCATCTTTGCCACAGAGGGGCTCTAATATGTACTGGGGCTGTGAAGCAAAATGTTGCTAAGAGGAATTGCATGTGTGTTTAGGAGGAGCCAGTCTCCCGCCAGTGGGGCCCCAGGCAACCCAGCAGCGGAGTGGATTAAAGGAGAGCACGGCGCCACTGCAGCTGCCCGAGGGTCAGGGCGAAGAGCCAGTCCCAAGCGCCACGTCGTCCAGCAGCCTCACCAGTCGCAGCCACCCGAAAGACCGGCCGTTCATCTGCGACGATTGCGGAGCTTCCTTCACAATGCGCAGCAGTCTTCTCATACACATCCGCTCGCACAAGAGGGACCGGCCGCTGACCTGCGACGTTTGCGGAGTTTCCTTTACTGAGCGATGCAATCTCGTCGCTCACAAGCGCACGCACCCGGAGGAACGTCCGTTCAGCTGCGGCAGTTGCGGTGCTACCTTCGCGAAGCGCAGCCAACTCGTGACTCACAGTCGCTCGCACACGGGAGAGCGGCCGTTCAGCTGCGGCTTTTGCGGCGCATCCTTCACCCGGCGCCACCATCTCGTCTCTCACAGACGCTCGCACGCGGGAGAGCGCCCGTACCCCTGCGACGTGTGCGGGAAGACTTTCGTTCTGGCCCACCACCTCTCCCGGCACAAGCGACTGCACACGGGAGACCGGCCGTATGGGTGCGAATTTTGCGATAAAACATTCGTCGAGAAGCATGACCTTAGACTTCACAGGTGTATACACACGGGTGAGCGACCGCATCTCTGCCAGTATTGCGGCAAGAGTTTCATTCAGAAGCAAGAACTCAATAGCCACTTGCGCACGCACACGGGGGAGTGACTGTGCCATTGCGACGAGTCACGAACCATAGCGTAAAAATTCGTCAAGCCTATATTAATTTATACACAATTAAAACATTATCTATTAAAAGGATGGAACAAAATTGAAAATAATTTAATCCGCACCCAAATGACACGCATGTTCATTTTGAAAGTTATGCAAATTAGACAAAAATATTACGCGGTATTTGATAAACCTCATTAGCTTTTTACGTTAGTCCAAAATAAAACACTAATGAGTACATTACATTCGTTGAGCTCCTGAACTCAAAGAGAAGTGGAGCAGGCGTTAGCAGCTCCTAATTCTGTTAGACAGAAAAGTCTAGACATTACAAAAACATTTTTTGAATTATTGTTGGAATATTATCACCACAAAGAGTAGATGGGTTTAACTTACACCAACTAGATGTAATCTAGATGGTGTTGGTTTAAAGGAATACTAGGGTACATGTGCGAGAACTCTCGCATGCTAATCTTCACCCTTTCCTTATCTTTTCCATTAAGAAAGTTGTTAATGAGACGTTTATTTGTTAAAAAATGTAACTATACTTACACAATATCAAACAAAAATAAAAACAATGCAATTGACGTAACAAACAAATTTTCAATAAATATTTATTTAATTGGATTTTTAAGAGGAATAATAAAAAACAATAAAATAATATTTTCACCTTTGATTAACAAATACCATTTGTTACCATTATAAACAAATTTGTACGCTTGTACTTCACTTTGGTACATAAGAATGTTGATCAAACAATGTTTCCATAGTGTATATCTTAGCGAACCGACACCTCAAGTTAATATGAAACGGTGTATTATTTACAATATGCGTTCACAACTGGGCATTGCTGTACTGACTTCCAGATAACACCAACCTTTAAATCGTGTCTTGATCGTAATGTTGACAGTTGTCAAATTACTTGGGCTGTTGTTTCTAAAATTTTAAATTCATTCACGTAATATTGTAGGCTAGCGTGTTTTGATTTTTTTTGCTCATTTATTTCAAGCTGTTTTACTTACATTAATTTAAAAAGATTGTTCTGTGTTGTGCCATAGTACAAGTTTATCCCTCCCCAGGTAGCCGTGCGTGTTAAACCTCACTTCTATTTCCATTCAAAGAGGGGAAAGTTGTTAATGAAACGTATTTTTGTTTAAAAATGTATAAAAGTAACTTCTATTGTACTAACAAAATATCAAATAAAAATAAATAATGTAATTGATGTGTGAAAGAAATGTTCACTAAAAATTTATTCAGTATTATCAAGAGCTTTTTGAAACAATTCACAACACTCCTTTAAAAATATCAAGCAACTATTAATAGTGCTTTTAGTTGCCGCGAGAGCGAATCTTGAATTAATAATTATGCAAATAAACCTCGTCAGTCTGCGGAAACCACAGTGTACACAGAAAGCATAAATAGTATAGATAGAGAAATATAAGGCTTCTAAGAATGACGTCACAAAGATGGCCACCATCACAAAGGATTGAAATCTAGGTGGCAGTGATAAGTGCCGAACCAGCAAATATTAAACTCTTCAGCGCGGTGCCGAGGGTGAACGTGGCAGCATTGCAACCATAGAGGAGAGATATCTCTACTTTATGATTGCAAGGCGGGTTTGAGTGAAAGATGTGGTCAGTGGCACCGCGGGGGCAGGTAGCCGGCCGAGAGCATCCGCCGAAACCTGCTGCGGGAGCATCCGAGCTCAGGCGGCGTTGTGCTCCCCCATTCTGAAAATTGCTCTTTTCTGAGAATGCATCACTTCCCATCAATAATAACTCATAATATCAAAATTAAAAATGGAAAATTAAAATAACTGACAGGTTTTATTCATTTACATCTATGTTTATTAATAGTAGAGTACACTTAAAAACTAGTGGTGCTACAGAATAATAGCTAATAAGTTTTCTATTTTCTTTGGCCTTAGCTAGCTATTCTGTCTTGCTACATACTCTTGAAAATTGCCATCTATCGACGCCCAAAGTACACTTTTATTAAATTCTCCCAATATTTCGGTATCTTATTAATATTTATTTTAAGAATATTAAAAAACAGTAACCCTCGTCCTAAATGGCAATTTTCATTGAAACATTTGGTGCATTTTTTTAGAAAATAGCGTTTAAGAGCTATTGGAAATACGAAGTTTGAAGCTCTTTTTCACAGAAACCTTTAGAGTTTTTAAAAAACCTCATTTGAAGACATTTAATGCATAAATGCAATTGTGTTAACAAATCGCTGAAAGTGTGTTTATTAACAGCGTGAAAGATCTTTCCAAAAAATTACATTTGTCTAATTTTTGGAACACAAATTCCCCGAAATTAACTTAACTCGTATTAAAAAGTGCAATTGGGACTATCCCTTTGAAAAATTTGGTGCCGTTTTTGAGAAAGTGGCGTTGGAGCGTTTCTGAAAATGTAAACTTTTGGCCTAGTTTTGACAGAAAGGGTTGAATTTTCGAGAAGTTTTACATGACAAAATAACCCGTCTCAATCCTCAACTACTCCTTGACTTACCCACCCCCTGTCCTTCCGAGGAACAGGAGGCCAAACTTCGAAGAAAGAAAATCCAGGACACAGATCCAGGCCGTCCTCACGAAATCCATCTCCGCGGAGTATTGATCTTTCAGATCTACCCCTCTCATAGATTTATTATAATCAAGAATACACGCGGGTTTTTAAATTTCTTTTCTCTTTGTAATAACTGTTTTGAATTCATCCTTGTGGTTAGTGCTTAAAATACAGACGGACTTTTTATGCATCCATTCCAACACTAAAACGGGGGCCGAGATTTAGGCAATGTACTCATCTCACTTTAATTTTTTTTCCGCAATATTTTCGGAACACTTTTTCTGTTCAAATGTAATGTTCCTACACAAATAGTTCTCAATTTTTAACATCGCAGTTAGTGATGCGGAGTTGTAATTGCCCATCTATCCCCTTATTTAGCAATGACTGTATTACGTTAAAGGCGATTTCTGTCGTTTTATTCATAGTATATCTGACAGTCGCAATAATTTAATATGATAAGTAGTACATAGAAGACGTAGTGTAAATTAATTGTTTCTGTAAAAAATATCCACAAAGGAATAAAAACTTTCAATTCATATTTAAATATTTGTATCAAAAACCACACAAATTGAAACCGACAACTCGCCGTAACACACTGCTTGGCTGTGCCCGGCACCATCAGGAGACAAGCGTCTGTAGACGGCCCACCGCAAATGAGAGGAAAGACAGGTAAAGGTCCCTTCCGTCCTCAGACGGCTTTCCGCGAATGGAAAGGAAAATCCAACCCGTCCAGGTACGGC
The DNA here is from genome assembly GCA_017312745.1 of Gryllus bimaculatus. NCBI lineage: Eukaryota > Metazoa > Arthropoda > Insecta > Orthoptera > Gryllidae > Gryllus > Gryllus bimaculatus. Next base: position 23,477,900 of record BOPP01000003.1, read on the forward strand.
ATCCCGCGTTTAGAAGAAAAAAGAAATTGCCGTGTACAGACGGCATACCACGCTGAAGGGTTAATAGAATGTCCAAGAATATCTCATCCTGTAGATTGCGGTATAAGGAACATTTCTTTGGGGCCTCAGAGTTTGAGATTTTAAAGCCCAAGTCGTGGCATTCATTCTAAGAGTTATTTGACGAAATATCTTACTGAGTGCTGCGGATTGCATTTGACATGAATATTTGGATGCGATTTTAAACAAATCCATATTTTTAAAGTCAAAGTGCAATTCTCTTTCTTGAGAGACCTCATTTATTAAGACTGGTTGTGTGTGAGAGCCACAAAAAGTATGTATATAACTGAAATAATACAGACTATTTGTAAACTACGGTAGTAAAACTATTTAGTTATTCTCGTTTCATTATGTGTCAACATTCTATTACCTAGCCACTCTTAGAATGCCAAGACGTTATTTGTTTTCAGATAGTAGCTGTAGCTTATCATGAGGCCTAAATACAATTTATACACGATATTAATAAATTATAGTTTAATGGAAACGGCAATGAAATTATTGAAGAACAATAATATTATGTTATTACTGTCTGTGATGAGCTCTCGTCATTTTAGATTCTACTAGAGGTGAAAAATAACATACATTTTATGCACAATGTTTTACAGTGCAGCGAGCACTATAATGCAACCTCATTTTCAATACTTGTTACAACTTCTATATTTAATCAACCACACAATCAAACAACAATCACACAAAACAAATTAAAGTAATGCACTAGAAAAATTTTGAAACAATCAAGTTGTTTCAGAAGGGGGGGGTTATTTGCCAAGATTTTAAATAAATTGAAAATGACCCTGGGGCACGTAAAAATGTATTTTTACAAATCGATGCAACATCACTTCCCTGCTAATCTCTGCATAAAAGTACAATGGTATACAATTTGCAATTAAAGAATAAATATTAGGCTCCAGCGTCAAGCATATTCTATAAAAAACAAAATTAATTAAAAAGAAGTAGGATTCGAAATGAAATATTCTTTAAACTAAAACTATTAAATTATAACTCTTTTAAGCAATTGCCCTTGCCCTTGATGCCACCATCTCTTCCTCGCCTTTTGTGGCAGATCAGCAGCAGGAGCTATTACACAGTGAGAATAAAATTAATTTATACTTTTTTAAATTATTCAAAATATGAATTTCACTTCAAACAAGGTTATCTGATAATTGTGGGGATAATGTAATAGATTCCATTGCTGTACCCAATCTTAGAGAACCTTCTGTTAAATAAATTTACATTTTAGTTTTTTCTCAGTGAAAGAGTTCAAACCAAATGCATTTGATCCAAATATACGAATATAATTGAAAGGGTCTGGGCACATTATAACTGTATTTTTTTTATTTCGAAATATGTGATTTTTTGTATTTTTAAAAGATAACATGGAAATATACTCACGTAAACACGCAACTGCACCACAGCACAATTTTCTTTGGGCAATTAAATTCCCATCCCTGAAATGCGGACTGCATTCATCCCTGTCTCGAATTCTTTCACGTCCTGGGATTCCTCATTTGCAGAATGAATGGTCTTGCCTTTGACGAAGGAAATCTGAGGTAAAGGACTCCTTCCCCACGGCTCGCCGTGGATCGGGAGCACACATGGCATAATAAACGACACTTGTTCGCTTTTCCATCATGCAACTATGTCTTTGGGAAATGGCAAGGGCAGGATCTTCAGGCAGAACCATCAACCCCAAGCTCTCAGTCTGACAAGGCAACAACCAAAGCTATGAAGTTTATTCTAAAAATTCCCAACCTGAAGCAGTGACATTCTTGTTTTTCTTTCATACATTACAACCATTCTTCCAGATGAGGGAAGTAATTGTGTGCGTGTTCCAAACCAAAGCAAATTGTTATTCGGAGTTGACTTTGATTTTTTTTTTTTTTTTTTTGAAATTGAAGGTCATACTCCAAAACTTTGTGAGGAACTTCAAAATTCACATTTTTAATTGTTTAGCTGTAAATAGCATTACTCTTCGACTTCCGCGGGGATTTCGATGTCTTCAGCAGAACTCGTATGTGCTTGGTCTCATCCGTGACCTTCTAATGTTCCTTCTCTGTCTAATATTAGCTTTCTCTTTCTAACACTGCGACACCAACGCCTCCAGGCAAGCGGAGATCGTATGCCCTCCCAGCCCTATTAAGCTAGAACCCCCGGGTGACAACATTGTCAAGAAAGCAAATTTTGTCTCATTCGTAATAAGGACATCATTAATGTACAAATGGGTTAACTTTTGTACTTAACTCAAGTAGAAACAGTTGAAATTTTAACCGTCCCCATCGTCTCTCTCAAATCGTCTCCTATATTATTTCAGTAGTATACTTACATTTTGCGGCTCTCACACACAACCGATCTTTATAAATGGGGTATCTAAAGAAAGAAAATTTCACGGAGACGTGACAAATTGCAATTTGACTAAAAAATATGTAGAATTTGTTTAAAAAATGGTATTAAATATCAATGTCAAATGCAATCCGCAGCTGTCAGCTATATCGTTAAATAACTCCTAAACGAAGCGAACTAGGGCCTTAAAAATTCAATTTGAGGGCCAAAGACCTCAAACAAATTTTTCTAATACCATTATCTACAGGATGAGATATTCTTGAGCATTCTATTAAATTTTTGCTGATTCGGCACTTATCGATACTAGAAATGCCACCCTTATTTTAACCGTTGGTGATGGTGGCCATCTTTGTGACGTCACGCTTAGAAAGCTTAGATTCCTCTTGTATTATTTATCTTATTACCTCTTACACTATTTACGCATTCTGTGTACACCGTGGTTTGTGCAGACTGACGAGGTTTGCATAATTATTAATTCAAGATTTCTAGTTCCATTAACAGTTCCTTGATTCCGATGAAGATTGTTTGTGTTGTGAAAACAATCAATTACCTTTTTTGCTGATATTACTCGCGCAACTTTTCTTGAACGATGACCTTGCTTCCCCCTCTCTGGCACAATAAACAGATGAAGACAAAAGCTCGCAGTGAGCATTGATGACATTTCAAACACGTCTTCACTGATGCGAAGTAGAAACTATTTTCTGTTGAAAACTTCTGTCCGTGATTTTCTCCAAAAAAACTAAAGAAATGATCGAAGCACGTGAAGATCCATCACAGGAGATGCCTCGAACTATTGAGAAAGTTAGAACGCAAATTATTGAAAAAGTTGTGAAGACGACTGATTCTCCAGAAATTGGCATTGCTTCATAAAGTCTAGAGGCTGATTATGTAACTAATGCTTCCACTCTTCCCGCATTTCTTCAATCCATCGTTCAAGGAAAGTTGCGCTGTAATAATACCTAATTGTGGAGGGATGTTGGTGTATAGGGAAGAGTGAAGGCGTGTCTTGTTAGATTTGTTTGTGTTTTACCTGCATCAGTATTTTCGTTATCAGCAGTGGTTCGGTGAAACTTTTAAGTCAGCGGTTTCAGTAACGTAGCTTTCTCAAGAGTAAAAAGCTTTTTTTATATTTTTGTGACTATAATGAAAAGATAATTGCCAAAGAATGTAGAATAATTACTTAAAATATTTTTATGGAACGGTTGTGAATTGATCCAAGAAATCTCTCTATAATACCAAATAAATCTTTATTAAAATTTAGTATTTAACATCAATCGCATTGTTTTTTATTTTTATTTGATATTGTGTTAGTACAATGAATGTTTCCTTGTAGATTTTTAAACAAGTAAATACATTTCGTTAACAACTTTCCCTCTTAGAATGGAAATAAAAGGATAGGGAAGAACGAGTTGTGAGAACTCTCGAACAGGTATGCGGAGGTAGTAGGGGAAAACTTGTGTTACGGCACAACACAAAGAACAAACTTTTTAAATTAACTAAAGTATATTAGTTTGAAAGAAATGAACAACAAAAATCAAAACACACTAACCTACAATACTACGTGAATTACTTTTAAAAAGGTAACCAAATTTAAAATTAAAGAACGAATAGCGCAAGTCACATGACAATGCCAACAATTACAATCTAGACACACGATTTAAATGTTGACGGTATCTGAAGTCTGTACATCAATGTCCAGCAACATTACCATGTACGGAAGTGAAGTCTACTGAATTGTTGTTCTTTTAGTATACAATTTTTTTTTTTCAATTTTCGCACCCCAGCAAGCTGACGCCCTGCCCCTCCAAAACTGTTTCTCATAGCAAATCCAGGAAAAATAAATAATGTTGCAAAGAGTAGGGTTGTACTTGCTGATCCTGTATTTTCGCATAGAAAACTTGAGTTTGTCAAGAGTAAAGGCCTTTCCCAATATTTTTGTAACTATCAAAGAAAGCAAAGAGCTGAGTGTCAAGGAAGATTGAATAACTATAAATGTTGTTTTTAAGGAAGTGTTTGAAGGAATATTGTTTGCAACTTCAATGGCATTATTTTTTTTGATATTTGAAGTAAGGTAAGAATGAAGTTATATTTATATAATTGTTAACAAATGAACACGTTTTATTAAGTACTGCCCTTCTTAATGGAAAGAATAGGGAAATGGATTGGGAAAGGATGGATATTAACATGCGAGAGAGCTCGCATGGGGATGCTAGTTTTCAAAATTCGCTTGAATGTCACTATTGGGTTCTTGAGCACGAATATCATCAATTCACTAAACAATGAAAATTGGAAATTAGTGCAAAATTCAAACAGACATTTCAATTATAGAATAAATTAATAAGAAAAGTTGTATAAAAAAACTGAAAATGATAAATTGAAAGAAAGAATTGAACAGACTAATTCATGAAATGAAGTAGGTACTTTCATTTAAAATGGAATCACTTTAGGTATTAATCTATTGCATTTTGTTTAAAACAATGAAGCTTCTGGCAGAAAAAAAATGCTTCATATGAAAATATTATTTATTTTTCAAATTTATAGTATATTCAAAGTTTTTAATTTAATCAACAAAACGAATTTTGAATTATTTGGGGTAAAGAATTGGTTGCTGTACATTGCTTTTCCAGTAAAATATTTTTTGAAGTACGATTATTGTATAAGCATTTCAATGATAGTATTGAAACCATGGCTTAATATAAATGGGTGAAAACCAGAACGGTATAAGTGATTTGTAAATTGTGAGAAATCTGATTATTTAAGTCAATATGACTGTAAAGTCATGATGCTTTTTATTATCATTGAAACCAAGACATTTCAATGATTCATTAAAAATCTTAAACATTTATTACTACTGAAATATAACCTACAATAAACACATATTTTTCAGAATTTATGAAATGTCACTTATACCATTCTGGTTTTCTCTCATTCATATGTAATGTCAAATGCTATTGCTAAGCATTTGACATTACAAATGAATGGGTGTGGAAAAAGGAACTGAATTTTTTTTCTTGGTTGAATTGTTACTGCCAGCAAATGTTTAGTTGAGAGTAATAATTAATAAATGATCTATTATTAATGTGGAAATTAATTTTGGTCATGTTCATCTAATTATATTGTAATTTCATGAGTAATGTATTTGCAGTGCATGAAAGTTCAATACGGTTAAATATAATATGTCTGTCAATAACAGACATTTTTGATACCTCAGAGCAGTTTTCATTCCCTTCAATTGTATCAAAAAAGTCTGTTATTGACAGACATGTTATATTTAACCGTATTGAACTTTAATATGTAATACAAAATAGGTATTTGATCACTTTAATATTGATAGATGGAAGAAATATTTCTTTCTGAAGGCGTTTATTTATTTATTTACGTCAAAAACAGTTAAAAACTGTGTGTGACCTGCTATGGGGAGAACTTAATTTGAAGTTACATTTATATTCAGAAGCAAAATAAGGGGCCATGTCAGCATTTGTTCGCGAATCAGGGAAACAGGACGAAAACCTGATTGAGATGGGCACTTTGAGATATCAAGTGTTTTCATATTTGATATTAAGATTTTGATTTATTGTTCAGATTCCGTGAAAGTAACTACATGAATATTATGAATGTGTGATGTTTTAATTGTTTTTAAATTCATATTTGTAAAAGTTTATGACATGGAGAATTTTTTATTTATAATTTTAAAAGAAAATAATGTATCATTGTTTTTCGGATTTAATTTTAATAAATCAGACACTTTATTTTATATTGTTTGTCACCCTGAGTCATCTTCATATCAGGGCAAAGAGTATATCAGGGTATCCAACATTTTCTACAGAATCCTAATATAAATTGTAAATTACGCCAGGACTAAACCACAGAACAATAAAGGAACAACTAAACATAAAAAAAATTCGGCGTTTCTGACTGGTGGAGATCTTACGTCATCACCCCTACCACGACTTCCCGTACTCACCACGTACTTTATTATTGTAGCCAACCGTTTGAGTGCAGCACTGACGCTATAGTCGCAAGAATTATACACATACACATTAACTCGTATAGTTCGGCAGCCGTGAGCCGTGCCTATAGAACCGTGTACAGAACATCGTGCGCAAATGTCACCTTAACGTAACGCAAGTGGACAGTAAACGCGATAAGATATGAGTTGAAGTGTTAGTATTAGTAATTAGTGGCGTTATGAATCGAAACTTCCTGGTGACACTCTGTTTCCGTATACCAGAAACGAAACCTTTTTAATTTGTATTTTTCCTACAAAATACAAATGATATTATTTGGTACTTTTTTTTTCACAGTCACAATTTGAAAATTAAGTAAATTTTTTAAATCGTGAAATATTGCATATTTTGCTCTGTAATAGGTGCAACACAATGCGCGGTACGCTACCAAAATGCATTTTTGATCCTGTCGTATTGTCACATTGTTTTTACTTGGATATGGTTTTCTTCTAATTTAAATGTATTGTGAGAGGAGTGATGAAATGTCATAAAACTGAAGGTATCGGTACTGGAAATAATAAATATTTTGAATTTACCATATGACAATGAGGATGATATTATATTAATAATATTCTCTAATTTGTGAAAATGACTGGATGAAGATCTCAAAACTGATGAGCACATTCTTGAAAAATAAAAGGTTTTCTTATTTCTTCAAACTTAGTAATATATTGAAGCCTGATCACCTGATCAAACAGAAAACTTACAAACAGGTAAAATCAACCAAAGCTGAAACTAATTGTTTCCTTCAACTCTGCTATTAAAATCTCTTTAAAATATTAAAATTCTATCTAAGTGATTATAATATATTTTATATAAAAATTAATCTGTTTCTTCCATTATGATATTTTTGATAATTTTTACTATTCTATATATAATCCAGAAACAACATGCAGAGTAGCAGTATCTTATATCCTTACTACAAGGATGGATTATGATCCACACTCAGGAGTAACATAATTTAGTTTTGTGTTTTTCTCAGGCAATAATTACTTCTGAATTTGTTTATTATTTTTCTGTTAATTAAAATAAATGTAATGAAGTTAATTATTGCAAGTATAAATAAAAAATCATGCAGTGAAGGTTTAAGTTTTTGGGAAGAATTCATTTTATTTCTTTCAGGAGGTTATCTGTTATGCATATTAATTTAAATTGCGATATAAACTTGTAACCTGCGAGAACCATGCTTATTAGATATGCTCTGGGAGAATGAAGCCTTAATAAAGTTCAACCAATCATACATGTTCATTCAATTAAACTTTTGTTACTGCATGTAAATCATGTCTATTTATGTATTTTTGTTGCATATCAAAACATCCATATCCATTTTATATCTAGGTGAACTGATTTGTGTAGTTCTAGATTCGAAAAAGTAACACTTGAAGAATTATGGTATATATGTTTTTATTGTTTATTAATACACATGTATTCAACAACAAATTGTAATGAAAAAATTATATTCTCACTTCATATTGTTCTCCATCATATATATTGTAAATACAATTTTATATCCTTAACAGTTTTTGAATGACCTGAGCATAATGCAGATGCTTTCCGAAACAAATTTCATGATCACAGCTGTTTTATGTTTCCTTAAATTCCAATGTAGGCATGTGAAGCCTTTCATAGCATTTTATATATTTTTTTTCCAAATTTTAGATTTTTATTATACCATCCATTTTTACTCTTGTACAATTAATTTTCATTATTTTTCAGACTTAACTGTCTTATAAAAGGTTATAAAGAATTAATTATTTTCCTCGTAATCAGTTCTCTATCTTGTGGATCTACAATGGTGGGTTTCTGGTCTGCCATCAGGGTTAGTTTCAATTATTACTAATCACAAATGTACTTGTCTCTCATAAAAAGCATTTAGAATATTTTAGATATTAGAGTCAATGGCATTAATTAGATCGTAGATCATGTGAATATTTTTGAATATTTCACATATTTTTCCAGCAATGTGGGTACAGGAGTCACTGAAAATTTTTTTATTTAGTTGTAACTGTACACTCTCTTGAAGAGATCTTGTCTTCTATTTACGTATGTTTTTTATTAGTTCATAAAAATTTTGTTTTGAATTGTTTCAGGGCAATTTTAACATGGCTGATTCAGTTTTGTCAATTTGTTGGAATGAACACGCCAGTGAACTTGCAACGGTTTATAAAAGGTTGTTGGAGAGCAATTTTTTGGTTGATTGCACTATATCTGCTGAAGGTCAGAACCTGAAAGCTCATAGGCTGGTTTTATCTGCAAGCAGTCCTTACTTTCATGTAAGTCAGATGGTATTTGAATAAATTTATTCTCTTGTTGGTTGGTTCTTTTTTTTACTACAAATACAGATATTGGGGGCTTCTGATGTGAATCAGCACGAAAATTATCTTCTGGACTACTGATCTTGGTAGAAAGATCAAATATCTCTTCTACTACTCATTACTATATTATATACATGCTGATAACACTTCTTGATCAGAATTATTTTCCATAATTCAAGAATGGGTTTCTGTGATTTTATTCTTATTTACTATTAATGTTTTTGGCATTCACCGGTTACATGTTTTTGAATTGTTTTTCTTTGTGCATGTTTATTTAAATAAGGTTCGTTTATAATTTGTTTTGTTCTTCAGAGCTCAACGACATGATAAATATTTGTTTCCAAGTGGTGGTGCATCTTTGTTAAAACTTTCTTTTCTAACAAGATAATTTTTGTTGAAGCAATTTTATGATTTTATCATGTTATTCTTTGATCTTATAGGAATCAAGTTCTCATTTTCAAGTGATTTTTATGTTTGGATATTTCTTGATCCTATCTGTATTCCTGCATATATTTTAAGTATTTCCATACTTTAAACATGATTTGTGCATAGCGAAATGAGTATTTTTTATTTTTTTTTATTAGTGCTCGCTGGTTACCTCAGTTCCAAGATTAATATTATTTTCCAGTTGAATTTTGCAGCTCTCCCAGTCAGTTGTCTTGTTTATTAATCACAGCTAAGTGTTCGGGGCTCAGATCAATATTTTCTTCAATATCGAAAAGTTTGGTGTCACTTTCGTAGATATAAAGAAGTCTAAAAAATTGGGTGGAAGGCCAATATTTAGGTTTGCCTGTAGAATGAAAAGTGCATCCACTTTCTCATTGCTTCCCTCAGTGCACTGCCTTTCTTGGTGGTCAGCTTAGATCCTAAGTCCACATGTTTGGCCCATCTATAAATTGCTCCCCTATGTGTTCTAGGAATTGTTTGTTTTCCTTTCTCTGAATATTGTGCCTTGGAGGGCAGTAGATTGCACGAATATTCAGATGTGGCTTCACACATTTTATTGTTACTACAGTTAGTAGTAACAATCTTCTTAGGTTCTTGAAGTTGTGAAATTCTCTGTGCATGTAGGATGCAGACATTTTACATTGACTCTTATTGGCCTGTTTTGTTTTTTCTCATAGGTATGCCATTTCATTTTCATTTTGTTTAAATATTCTGTCAGTTTCCTATATTCTGATTCCACGTTGAATTTAATTTTCTTGATTGTTCAGCATAACACCTGAAGGTTTAAGATTTTTAGTCTTCATTTTCTGAAGGATTTTACTATAGTCTTCCACACCGCTCAGTGTTATTGGTGATGGTGTTGTCTTTTTTGGCTTGGAATTCTGTACAACTCTATTTTCTTCCAAGGGTAAGTTTTTTTCCGGTGAACTTGAAGCTTTTATTTTCTTATATTTTCGTAAAAGCCAGTCTGTCTCTCTGGCTACTAAGTTTTCTTCATCGGAGTTCTCTGGACTGTATCTTTCTCTAGGTGATCCTGTTTTGGTACTTTCATGTAATTCTTTATCTTTTTATATGTTATTCTTTATCTAGGTTTTGTATATGTTGAGTTTCATTGTTAAAATATTCACTTTTGTCTGAAGATCAGTTACATTGTATCAGTTATTCAGTGTTTTACTTTCATAATAGTTGATTTATTTGTCAATTTATTCATCAGTTAAATTGTTTCTGCTTCTTTCTCCAATCATAATACTGCCATTAAAATATCCTGTAGTACGAATTTTCCTTTATTGTTTCCTTTTAATACACAAGGATCCAATTTGGTTACCTTCAAACCTGTTTTTTATAATATACTTGAAAACTTGTTACAACAGTTTGCTTCTTAAGAAAGTGTGCACAAACATTTTATGTGAAGTACTTTTCTCTTTTCTGTTTCATCCTTCTGGTACTTTCATGTAAACAACTCGACCAAATTTCTATTCAGAGGGGGCGGCCTCTTCATTCGCAAATTTTACAGTAGTTTTTATACTTGCTATTGTGACCGTCCCATCATGCCTCTATCTTTATTATAATTATTTTTACACGTATTATTGATTTTATCAGATATCCAAAATCTCTGTTTATCTAAATTTTAATACTAATCTTTCCGGCGCGAGCGGCGTTGCCACTGAAAAAATTGTATTGGGGTTGAGGGACTGGATTTCCCCCTGGACAGGGTAGGGAAATTATATTTATGATTATTTTATTGGCGGTGGGTAGGGAATTTACCTTTCTTTAACTAAAAAAAAAAAAAAGTAAAACTCAAATTCAATCATAATTCAATTCAGTATTAAAATTCAAGGTTGATTCGGAGTGCTTAGCTAGTAGTTGGCTTGCGGTAGCTAGTAGTATTAATTATTACTTGATACTGGTGAAGATTGTTTTTTATGCATTTTGTGCAACCGTTGACTTCCCATTTCTGCAAGGGCTGTGTGGACCATTGAAGAAGGAACTACGATATAAGTTATTTAAGAGAAATAATTGTTATACCCTGTGTATTCTACTTCTTTTATTTCTTTGAAGCTGGATGCATTTCATTTTGATAAAAATGAAATTCGCTGCAATTCCTTATGCTATGAAGTAAAGTCACGAAGGGAGCTGCAGTGTACAATGGGATGACCAAGACTCGAGAAAGTAGCCATACGCACGAATTTGCCTGTGTGTTCAGAGAGAACAAAAGAGTATCTTTTGATGTTCTTCGTCAAGAAAGAAGAAAGATACAATATTGGCAAAGAATGGACAATTGAGTACAGTGAAGAGCGAAGACTGTGTCTTGTTAGGATTGGTTTTACCAATGCCAGTATTTTTGTTATCAGCAGTGATTCGGTGAAATTTTCAAGTCCGCGTTTTCAGTTATGAAATTGCGTTGAAAAAGCTGGGAAATAATACCATGCACATTTTTGAAGAAATCTGGATATGTTGCCTCCCCAAAACAACAAACAGTAAGAGCAAGCAGATAATAATATTTTGAGGTGTGCTGAGGAGAAATTCAAAACATTGCTTAGTTTTATTGTTAGATGGAATTGATGTCAAATCTTTGTCTGACAAGATAAGAAATACAGTTGGCACCATGTACGATAGTCCAGAACCTGCTACTTCATCTCATGGTTTATTGTTCATATTATGTAAATTATTGCCCTCTTATATTATTTGAGTATTATAGATGAGTTTCGTGGCTGTCTCATGTTACCAGTTTTTATAAATGAGGTCTCTAAAGAAAGAAAATTTCACAGTGAGGTGACGAACTTTACTTTGATTTTAAAATATGAAGGATTTGTTGAAAACAGACACGTCTAAATATACAAGTCAAATGCAATCCGCAACTCGAGGTAGCATTGTTTAAATTTATTTAGTAAACTCGTAAACAAAGCGTTCTAGGACCTTAAAATCTGAAATTTGGAGGCAGTGATCTCAGACACATTCCTCGCATTGTAAAGCCAACTGTCAAGCAAGGCTGTCTAATTACTTCAAATGTTTTTAAGTAATTAGAAGTAAGTTTGTAAGTATTATGGCTGTGAATTGTTCCAAGAAAATCTGCCAATAACATTGCATATTCCTTACTTTAAAATTGGTTTCAAACGTAAATTTTGTTTCTTTATTTGATTTTCTATAAATTCATTGCAAGTAACCTAATAAATTTTTTAAAGAAATAAATACCTTTTGTTAACCACTTTCCCTGTTAATATGGAAATCCAAGGATAGAGGAGAGGGTGGATTTTAACATGCAAGAGTTATAACTAGTGCTTTTCTGTGAATGTATTAGAATTTTAAGAAGTGTTGGATTATCTTGGATGATGTGTTTTTCTGATCTTTCAGCATTCATATGTTCATTAATTACTATATCAGTTGTCTTGTTATAATTGTATTCTAATTCAAATGTCGGTATTACGTAGAACACTAGGCGTTGTCAGGTGTCCAGTTATGACACTAATCACTCGGGGGTCCTCCTGAGTATAGGTACGCGTTGTGCTTACGATTCTGCGATGGAGCTCAGGCCGCACGCGCTGGTTTTTTACTTCCTCGCCTTACGAAATTCTTCGTAAGATATGAATGAACTCGTGGCTTTGAGAGTTTCAAACGGTTATTTTGATTTTTGAGAGTACTTTTGAAGTCTCCAAAACATTTTCAAAATTTTCTCAAAAACCGCACCAAATTTGTTGATCAAAATTTGTCTTCGTATAGCGAATAGAATTCTTAAGAGAACGGTGATCTCATGTTCGTTGAAATCACATATTTTTTGAAAATTAAAAAAGCTCATTATTTTGGGGGTGTTTTCTTACTAGTATAATGTTGAAGATAGAGATTTTTTCCTCACCGAAATCTGTTCCTTAAGATGGATCTTTAAATATGTTCGTGTTCAATTTTTCATGAAAATATGAGTAGTTCCCGTGTAATTTTGCGCGAAATATTGGTAATATTTTTCTCAAAAACCGCTCTAAATTTTCTCCTCATATTGCAACGGTTTTATAACCGGTATTCGTTATGAGTAATACATAATATTTTTCCTCTTTCACCCCACATGGGGACTGACATCTGTAAGGTAGTAGAATATTTTTGAAACATGTAAGTAATAAATATTTATATTTTCGCAAACACGATGGAATTGCCAACTAAACGTTCTTACTTTTATTATTAGCAAAACAATGATGTTTACTACGTCTTAGAATATATTTTTCTTTCTTTCTTTCTTTCTTTCTTTCTTTCTTTCTTTCTTTCTTTGCCTCCAACGTAATCCACAGATTTACAGACAATTTATTTTGTGCGGGTACGCGAAGCCGTTCCGCACGGGAAAAGGGATGCTATCAATTTTGGAACAAGAGGCGTCGATCTTAGGTATTTAGTCTTCAACTTACAGCTGAAATAAAAGCACGAGATTTCCAAATCATCGCAACATCCGGGCAATCCTCTTTTATTTCCAATCTCAAAATCATTACCTTTTCCGGTGATTTTTAGGTCCACCCCTAGATCGCTATCATATATCCAATTACAATAACAAAATACCAAATGTTTATACCCTTTTGAAACTAGTGGTGTTCCAACCGCACAAATGTTCTCCAAGATTACAATGTTATCATTATGTACGACGGGACGCCCATAATTCTTCATTGATTTCAAACAGAAAGTACGCAAAAACTACCAACTTTTACAAAAAAATGTACATGACCTTTTTTAAATAGCTAATTTTGTACAACGGACTTTGTTTTAGGTAGGTGTCTAGATTAAAATGTTGTTGTTGCAATTTTCGAAGAACTGAGCTATACCAGAAAATGCGACTAACGCCATATTTTTGGACTGACCTTTGTTACAAAAGTGAAGGAAATTTAAACAAAACATTTGGAGCGGTTTTTGAGGAGGGAAAATGAGATAATTTCAAGTGCAATGTACGAAAAACTACTCTTTTCCCCCAAAACTTGTACATGACCCTTTATTAAGGGCTAATTTTATACAACATACTTGTTTGGTCAACATGGTGCATTTTGTAAAGAACTTAACAGTGATTCAGTGCTAGATAGTGTTATCTTGTATTTATTGGCTGAGATATCATTAAAATAAGTTTTAAAAACTCTTTGGGACTTTAATGGATTAAATAAAAAAAATGCTTCATCAGTATTGATAACATTAAAGGAGCTTGTTAAATATCAGATAATAAAAAAAGGGGGATCCCATGTACATTGCTGTTGATTTTTAATTTCAAATATCCAAAAAAGATTTGAAAGTTATTGGTGGAGCAAGTAAACATTTTAGAGAAGCAATAGTAATCTTTCTCTTCTCCTTCTATATTGTTGTTTATAGGAGCTGTTTGGTAAGGAGATTGGAAAGCATCCATTTGTCATCCTCTTAGATGCATCATTTGAAACACTGAAAGCTGTGATTGATTTTGTGTACCAAGGGGAGACCCAAATTCCAGAAGGCAACTTGAAATCATTTGACTCTTGCTCAGTCCTTACAGATCAAGGGCCTAAATGTTTCTATTCAGGATTATGTATGTAAAGCTACAGTACATTTTGCATTATTTTACTTGTAATGTTCAAAAGCTCCGAGAATGTGTCTTTTGTTTCTTTTAGGAAATTCACTGTTCTAACAGTACTGTGGAAAACGTTGCTGAAGATCCAATTGGGAAGAATCATCTCACGTGTGAAGTTGAAGGCATTAATGCTAGCCAGGAGGACAGCTCTGCAAATAATGCTCTGAAACCTCCCCACCATTCTGGTGGCTACACAGATGCTCTGCACACAAACTGCTCTGTTCCCTTGAAAGAATCTAATGTCTTGTGTGATGAAGTGAGGTCAACGTCAGTGATGACACCTTTGCAGGAACATTGGAGACCTGAAGGGTGTGATGTCTCTACAGCCATGGAAATTACTGTGAAAAATGAACCTGTGTGTTCTGAATTTTCAGAAGAGATAAATGAAAAGTTGGACAATATTAAAAGTGGAAAAACTTGTGTTAGAAGATTTCACAAGTAATCTGGATGGCAGAACAGGTGGGTGCGGTGAAGAGGATTTGAACCTTCTCTCAAGTATGTTTACTAATAATATTTGTAGTATTTACTATTTTTGCAGAGAATTTTATGTACATAGATAAATTGAAATGCAGACGTAAAGGAAAAATTACATTGTATAACCTTTCAAAAAAGAGCTTCAATGTGAAGCTACACACAGTGTCTCGTGAGAACCCGTCTTCAGTAATTTAATGAATTAATTGAGTCAATTAATTGAAAGAAGTGATATGAGATTTCTTTAATGAGATTGTGGTGTTCATTTCGGAATAATTTAGAATATCTCATTTCCACAGTTAATTTTCATGCGAAACTGAACAAATTGAAACTTGTGCATCTGTATTGCATAATGTCAAATACTGAACCAATAAATTTTGTTTTAGTTCCTATAATTAAACATACATACTTTCACATGCTTTTCTTGTTCTCCCTAACTAACTCTTGACTGTGATCAAAAGAAAAACATTTTTTAAATTTATGAGTGTTGGTGCTCAACTGTGGTATAAACTTCTTGATATTACTTGGATACCTTATTGAAAATATAATTTGATTTAAGGGAAACACTTTTAATTTCAACAGCATTGTGTACTATAAATAAGAACATTAAAAAATATGACAATGAAAACAAGTAAAACCCAACAATACAACTAACTTATATTTATACCTACCGTACCAGCAGTGTATAATCAACTTTGACAGTCCAATGTACGGTTGCCACACATTACTATGAACATGGCACCACCTATATCACATAAATTAAATCTCAAAACATTTACACTTACTGTGGCTATGACTTGTTCATTGATATCATATTCATAACTTTTACCAAAGCTGAACCTTATCAACTCCACAACTTTGTGCGAGCCAGATAAGTGGCAACGCTGAACCCTGACTGTAAGAAAGTTGATTACGTCTGGGCAGGTCAAATGACCTATCACAGCATGTGATGAGAGAACTGTCAAGAGTCACTTACATTACTGTGTTTTGATAAATCCCCTGCTATAATTGACTTTAAACTACCCTTGAGTATTTGCCAGTAAGTCCTCAATCCACTGATGAAAACAACAAACCACCACCTGGACCACCAAATCTCCAGCGAAATACCAAAAAGTATTTACCAGACCTCTATTCATTGTAATTCATAAGAGCTTATATAATTTCGTTATAAAATTAAAGAAATGAAATACATTGATATTTAAATACATAAAGCATATTTTTTCCGGATTTTATCACATGCAAATGCATTGATTATGCAAGCAATCCGATTTATATTCATCATGAATCTATAGCATCATTTTGTATGGCCTTGCAATTGTTAAGTTTGAGAACATGGTGTTGTATAATTTTTTTTCTTTCATTTATTACTTATGGGTTAAGAACATGCCACCAAAAAAGGGTTTTTTGGAGACAATGTTCCCGTTACCAATAAACAGTTAATAACTGATCAGGTGGCTATGAAATAACATAATTTTTTGGTGCTATTGGATCATCTCTCACTACAATTTGGTAGATTTCCCAGAGTGATTCTTTGGTATTCTGATTATGTATGCTGTTTATTATGCTAGGGGGTCAATGGAGCAAACATTTTTTTAAAACAGGTGGATGAAAGAAAATGATTCGGAACCCCTCCTGAATAGGAATGAAGTACAAAGTTTAGTCAGTCTTTGGATCATGGAGATGTGTTTAGTATTTACTACTGACTACTATGAATTATTTGTTTTAAACTACTGCTCCAAGGTTAGCACCAACAATTTTAGAAGCAGCTACAAACTACCTCATGATTAATCTCAAATGAATCACAAATTTGATTACACTTGTTAAAAATCAATTTTTCAGTAGAAAGAATGTGATATGTATGGAAAACGTTTGTGTTGTATTTGTCTAAAAATAAATGCCTTATTTTTCTTTTGAAATATGGCATTCTTTCTCAAAAAAAGACTAGGGGAATAGCTTACTTTTAATTTATCAATTATTTGAAGGTTACAGTGAAACATGTTATGATAATATGGAACTATCAAAGTTGCCATTTTCACAGCAGCAGCGTATGCAATTGAGAGAACTATGTCTTCAGGTCGAGATGTTGCTGAGGAAAGTGGATCTTTGCTGCCTGTGGTTTGGTGCCAAAAGATGAACAATTGAGTGATGAAGAGAGTGAAGAACCTATTGATTATCCTGATGAGTCAGGGAATGGTACAAACGAAAGAATGGAAGAAAAAGGACCTGCATGTGGTGAACAAAGTCTTGGCCAATGCTTAAGTAAGTATTCTATCAAATGCCTTAGAAAAATCAGTGATTCAATACATCAGTCATCAGATTGAGTCAATAATTTTCATATATCAAGAGATTAGCTCTAGTTCATTTACCAGTTTGAATACCATGTTGCCAGTCATTAATGTACTATTTTAGTTCGGAAGATAAAGTCCAATCGGATCTGGCTGATTTGTTGATATTGATTTCGTTAATGTTCAGAAGTATTTCTGATTTTTGTATTTCAAAAAAAGAAATTTTAAGATCATTGTTATATAGGTAATTAAAATATTACTATTTGAAACATTGTGATTATCAATTAAATATGTTTTCTGAAAAATTTATTTGAAGAACTGTACTATTTGTTGCTTGTCATTTGCTATGTCATCACATTCGACATTGCTTCAAATTTCTTTTTGAAATTAACATAATTAAAAAAAAGTCTTTATATTTTCACAAATATGTTTCAATCCCTTTTAAATATTTGCGTTAGTCACAGTCGATAATCATTTTCGACTGGGATCGTGGCAAGTTAACTGTGCTTCCTGAAACCACTCTGAAAAGGTGTAAATAGGCCCACACAAGGAGACAAGGGGCGGGCTAGTGAGATAACATATCTTCCAAGTTCCTCTTGCGACACGACTTGGCCAGGCGGGATATAGTGCGGAAGTTCACAGGAACGCAAGAAGTCTGAAGAGTGGTTCGTACGTCTGGATGAAGTCGTAGGCTTCCGCAACCAGAGTCATGTGGGTGATCTGGGCTGTCCGGGTGACGCCGCGTCGAAGGCTGAGTTGCCGACGTTTCGACCATCCTGTCGTGGTCTTCCTCAGGGCTGGTATGCGCCGTGATGGTCAGCGCTCGTGTTTATATTAGTCTAGGCCGTGTGCTATTGGCTGAAGCAGCGGCCAATCGGAGGCCGCCAGTTAGCAGCGCGGGGGGTCAAATCGGGTGGCGCGTGATCGGCGTGGAGCGTCACCCGGCCCAGATCACCCACAGCCCAGATCACCCACATGGTTCGTACGTCTGTTTCTTTGACACCATGGAGTCAGTGACAAATGTAACGACTCCGCCATGTAGGTTTTCAACACACTTGTTTTGGCCTCGGACTCTTCTAGGCGGGCGGGCGGGAGCTAACCCACTCGATTAATTGCTCGGACTAGGAATTGAGTGATGAAGAGAGTGAAGAACCTATTGAATCTCCCCCTCCAGGATGGGGGGGGGGAATTCACGGCGGGGCAGCGCAGTGACATCTCCCCACTATATCTTGGTGTCAAGCCTGGTACCCCAGTGAGGTGTCCCCTTGTTGGACTCCCATGGTAGGCGGGGAGCACCGAGACGAATCCGTATCAATTCGAAGTATAAAATAAACCACTTGCCCTCTTCCGGAAGGAAGATGCGATGTTTTGAGAGAACGGTGGATTTGAGTAGTTTCTTCTGTAGGGAAGAAAATATACCCAGGAAGCCACGTTTCCTTTTGATGGCGTGCATGAAAGAAGGGAAAACATTCCAATGTATTAGTGCGGTTCGTCTCGCGCGAGCCATTGAGGACAGTTTCAGTAAACTCCTAGCCGTGGTGCGTCAGAGGAATGGTACCATTCAGAGGTCAGAGGACGGCTCCCTTCGTTTCTAGTAGATTTTGTTTCGCCGAGATTTTTCTGCGTCCGCCTTGGTGACACGTTATCCTCAAATGATTAGTAAAGAAACTGTGTTCCCCAGGGATCAATTCCGTCACTCTGTTTGCCATTGCTATCAATAGTATCGCATCAGTAATTCGAAAGCCTGTGAAAGCATAGCTCTTTGTTGATGACTTTGCCATATTTTGCTCCTCAAAGAGCATTTAAGTTATTGAGAGGCAGTTACAGCGTGTCCTCAACGAACTGCGAGAATTGGGCGATAAATCCTGGATTCAAGTTTTCCACCTCAAAATCCAGTTGCATGCACTTCTGTAGAATATATCATCTCCTTGATCATACTGATCTTTTTTAGGGGGTCATTATCTTACCTTCGTCGAATTTGGCACTTTCCTTGGCCTGACATTCGACAAGAGCTTAACATGGTGAAAACAAATTCAAAACTTGAAGAACCGATGTGTGCCACCATTGAACCTACTCCTAACCCTTACTGGGAGATTACGGGGCGGTGTATTGTTTATGGGTCAACGTCTCCATCGACCCTCCGCTCATTGAATACCGAACACAATGTTGGAATATACTGGTAAATCAGCACGAGTCGCATTGAATGCCTCTCGCCTGAGGCTGGTGAACCATCCCTGAGCCGAAGACGACATATTGTCATTGCTCCTATGGTGCGAAAGTATCAGTCTTAAATATTCCTTCGCGCCGAGCAGGTCTTCACCCGCGTCACAGGATACCGTACGCCCTCAGTCCGTCGTTGCCCCATCTTCCGGGTATGCGTCTCTACACGCTCTTGCAGAAACTAGTTATAAAATTTTCCCAGTGTTCGTGAACCCCCCTCCCGATGTCTTGTTCCCTCTTGGAAGCTTCTTCGGCCTAATGTGGACCTGAGATTATCACACTTCTCCAAATCCTCAGCTCCCCCAAGTATATTTCTGGTGGAATTCCAGGGGGACGAAAACCATGTATCTCGGCTACAACTTCATATTCACTAATGGTTCCTTTCAGAATGGTAATGTAGGGTGTGCCTTCTACTGGCACATTGCTACGCGGAGTCTTCGATTAGACTCTTCGTGCAGCGCTTATACTTCAGAAAAATATGCGCTCTTGGAGTCACTTAAGTTCGCCAAATCGATGACCTTAAAAGAAGCTGTGATCTGCAGTGATTCAAAAAAATCGCTCCTGCTTCTCTTCTTGTGACCCTCTGACAATAATCATTAATACCAAATCCATAATTCACTGGTTCGTCGTTATAATTTGGTTTTTGGTTGGATCCCTAGTAACGCTGAGATAATGGGGAAATAAATTGATGACCAAGTAGCAAAGCTCGCCACAAAGAAAACTGCGGTAGTCATCCTCAGTCCCAACAAACGATACCAAGGTGTTTATCTAACGTATTCTCAGTGCATGGCAGAGTGGCAGAACTCACTGTCATTTCTCTCACGGACGTCTCCGAGGTGGCTCACCCCCTACTTGCGATAGTTGCGACCTAGCGATGTTTTGTACAATTACACATTCCACGCACTAATTCCTATTTTTAACTTGCCAATTTGCCTATTTTTTGTAATGTAATCACTAAAAAAACTGTCATCCTCAGTGGCTAAACAAAATTAGATACTGATCGTTCGGCTGCTCGATATTTGGAATAAGAGAGCCCTATTTGGGCCTATTGGCCGGATCATAGTCCCATTCCATGGTTTTTTAATTTTTCCCTATCTTACGGTCTATGTACGCCAGCTCTATATCCTATGACAGTCTACAAGAGGGTTTGCATGGCCAAACTACATATACCGTACCGTGACCACGCCCTTGCAACACGAATGGCTGTAGTTAACGGAAGCTGTGGCATATAGAAAGCCACCGTCAGTCGCCCTTTTTTTGGCAATTGAATTCGAATTATTGTACGGTTTTGAATGAATTTTTCGTCTACATTTTTCCCTGTTTCATATATTTAAGATTTAACTTAGAACCAGTAGCAATATTTTAAGTTAGAATGGGTGGTTTTCTCTTTTGGAAGAACATTGCATCTCAGTTACAATTTCTGTACATTCCACTATTTTGGTACGATAATAATTTTAACACTATCAATACTCTTAGTTTGGCCAATAGTTATATTAAATTTGAATTTTTTAAACCCTTTTTAATGACATTGGTCCTTTTTGACAAGTCTGAACAGGTCTTTTACTTGACGTAAGTTCCACTTTACTGTGTGAAGAGATGGACTAGAGTAATATGTTCCCCTTTTATTTAATGTGTTGAGGGATAAAAATCAAAATGTATAAATTTTTATCCATTCTATATTTTCGTTTAATAAATAAAGTTACATAAGCAATGACAATGGTTTCGAAAAATAAGAATAGCAATTTTGGGGCAGAAACAGTAGAGACCTACTGTTGGATTGTGTGAAACAGTCATTTGAACGCTTGTCAAATATGTCGTCATATCATAAAAACAAAACATGAATTTAGAATATTTCTTAATACTTATGACAATCGAAATCCTTGATGCTTGATATTGATCCTTGCATTTGATCCGTGTGTTTTCTGCGTAAAGTCATTCAATTGTAGATCTTTAAATGATGACTTGCAGTTTTTTAACATCTGAGTAATTGAGTAATAACTCTGAGGAAATGTTTACTTGAGCCGCACGTTTCCGCTAGTTTTATGAATAAAATAATTTTGCCCGAATCTCCTCGGCACATTTCGTCGAGCTAGTGACCGTAATGGCAATAGCACTTTCGTCTTTAATGATTACTTCAATGTTAATTTGTAAACCGAACTTCGAAAATGAATTTTCTGACACTGTAAAAACGTTTAATACAAGTCTTTCTAAAACTTCCATTCTTTGAGAGTTGGTACGGTTAAATGATTGGCGAATGGGAAACGTGGATAGTGTGAGAATGTAGTAACAACGCTACAAGTACATAATGAAAACGGCCAAACCTCTCGCAGGATCCGAACCCACATCCATTGGCGGTGGACGCCTAGACGTTGCACTTAGCCTCTGCGCCATCGATGCAGTTCCATCACAAATCGCACCTTAATACGCGCCTCTCTCTCTCTTCTGAGCTCTTGTTTCAGAGATTAGCTCTGGTTAGCCAAGACCGCCCGAAGATCCCAGAATTTCTCCTGTTGGTCTTCTCTGTCGCAGACAGATCCAAAAGAGTACCGAGACTTAACTGACACTGAGCAATGTTGGTAAGCAACAATGCATATCTGTTTAGGAGCTGAAGGGCTCCCGCTGGAGAACGACCTGGCAACGCCGCAGCGGAGTGGAGTGCGGCTGTGGGGTCGTGTGGCGCGGGAGAGCACGGCGCCACTGCAGCTGCCCGAGGGTCGGGGCGAAGAGCCCCTCCCGAGCGCCAAGGGCCGCAAGGCGCTTGCGTCGTCCAACAGCCTCGCCCGCCTCGAGCCCTCTCACCACAGAAAGCACAGCTGCGACGTTTTGCGGAGCTTCCTTCATCCAGCGCTGCCATCTTGTAGCTCACAGTCGCACGCACACGGGAGAGCGCCCTTACAGATGCAACGTGTGTGGTAAACTATTCGTTCAATCGGGGACCCTCTCCAAGCACTATCGCACGCACATGGGAGAGCGGCCGTTTCATTGCGACGTGTGTGGTAAAAGATTCGCCGAATCGGGTACCCTCAGCATACACTACCGGACGCACACGGGAGAGCGACCGTTCACATGCGACGTTTGCGGAGTTTCCTTCGCTCACCGCTCTAGGCTCGTCACTCACATTCGCAAGCACACGGGAGAGCGACTGTTTCGTTGTGACGTCTGTGGTAAACGATTCGCCAATTCAGGTACCCTCTCTAATCACTATCGCACGCACACAGAACGGCTGTTCTCTTGCGAAGTTTGCGGAGTGTCCTTCACTCGGCGCGCCCTTCTCGTCGCTCACAAACGCACCCATACGGGAGGACGACCGTAAGGCTGACATTTGCGGAAAGGTTTCACTAGTTCCAATGGATATCACAAGCAGGGACGTGAGGAAAAGGTCAGGTGATGGCTGCAACAGCTGGTAACCAAAGCAAGTAGTATTATTAAAGAAGGAATTCAGAATTGTAGTTAAAAAGGGTCATTGTTTGTGAATATCTATTAATTTAAGCTGTGACTTCGTAGTCCAAAACCATTTATGAACGCGATGTTCGCGTTCGTTCCTGTGCTTATACCTTGTTCAAATATGTTATTGTTTATTGAAGAATATATTTTTGTCCCACATTTCAACAACTTGAATTCATTGTTGTGCGATTGTGCGTAGTACCCTGAAATGAACTCGACCGGCCTGAAAACGGATCGCCAGTGTAGACGCCGAGCGTTGGAGGTAACACCCGCACTGAAGGAATTTCACTGTGGGGTAACGGCGCCAGGTGACTACACGAGTTGCGTGGAGCCGCATACGTCGCCGGCTCAGGCGCGCAATAGCCCGGCGACGTAGGCAACGGCGGCCGAGGGCTCCCCGATGTGACGCGGCGTGGAGACGGAGTGGTCGAGCGCAAGCGCCCCGCCTTTCCGGCGCACGCACATCGTGGTGACGTATGCTGTGACGTCAATATTCGCGCGTGTGTGTGTGTGT
Organism: Gryllus bimaculatus; assembly: GCA_017312745.1. Taxonomy (NCBI): domain Eukaryota; kingdom Metazoa; phylum Arthropoda; class Insecta; order Orthoptera; family Gryllidae; genus Gryllus; species Gryllus bimaculatus. The sequence continues at coordinate 23,501,560 of BOPP01000003.1, forward strand.
GTGTGTGTGTTTACTCTACGTATACTATAGTGGTTAGGCGGAAGAGCAGGCCCTATGGCCTGAGCCTCGCCATTAATAAAGACATTATTATTATTATTATTATTATTATTATTATTATTATTATTATTATTATTATTATTATTATTATTATTAATATTAATATTAATATTATTACTAATAACCCATCTTATTGATTAGCTAATTAATTCAAATGAAGATCGTATTTCCAACTTCCAGTACAAATGCATGCCAAGTAAAGCGAGTTACTTTTTTGTTAGCAATGCAGAAAAATGTACTTGCAATTCGTTTACCGATGCAAATGAGTTTTGTATAATTCGGAAGCGAAAGTGTTAATATTTTTCAAATATTGCATATCTCGCGATTTTTTAAAATTTATTTTTATTTATTTATTTATTTATTTTAAGTTTTTACTTATCTTGGGGAAGGGAATGACGGGAAGGAATTCTGGAACTCAAGAAAACGTGCGCAGATAATCTTCTCCCCAATGCGTCACAGTTTTTACTGGTTTCTTTAAAAATTTTTTTTACTAAATAAATCTAAATCTAAAGCCCTATAGGCAACCAAGTTGGGTAAGATAAAGTTTTCTATAACACCAGTTTAACACAACCTTACAGTTCTGGTGAAGATTGTGTAAATAATAAAGGTAATAAAAATTTGTGTATAATGCCATAGGGTAATTCATATTGCATATAGGATTTAGGGTAAAAGATTGGGTACCGTTATGCAGTATTTATTTCAGATATTCAAATAATCAAGGGTTACATAACCTGAAATAATATTCACAATGCCAATTACATACACATTTAGATGCTATAGTCAACTACCTATGACAAAACCATGTGCACTTCATGAATAATTTAGATATCGTTTTGCAAGAATTAAAAATAAAAGAATATAAGATGCCCTCTCAATGGGAGATATGTTTTATGGTAGTGACAAAAGAGCGTCGGAAACGTCATTGACGTCCGTTGGTTGGCAGGTCACACGAGCACGATTACCGTCTCGCAACTTACAAAAGAAAAGTGAAGATGGATTCAAGCCATTAATAGCGAGCGCTTTTTGAAGGGAACATTTTACTCGCATTCAGAATTTATGCAACCGTAGTTAGGCATTTCTTTCCGAATGTGAGAGCCGTCTCTCACAAATATACTCTCGAAATTTCATGATCTTATTTAATAGCAAAATACCACTGTGAAATGTACTATACTACCATAAAAAAAGTTTGTATGCGCACTTCATAAATTGATTTTTCAATGAATCTGAAAGGAATTGAGTGCCGGCGAGGCTATTGAGTGAGGGCCGGTGAAAATCAGTCCAGTACTCCCTTCCACCCTGGTGGCACAGACAATCCAATAAAAAAGTTTAATAGTAAAAAGTCAATGATACACTTACATATGACTTCAAAATTTAAACATTAGTATGATTTATTATAGTGATAAACAATTTTTATGGATATTAAGTAAGCTAATTTTCTTTTTTTTTCTCTACTACACCCTTTAGTATGTGCAACGGTGAATATCAAAATAAACATTATATGGCAATCATTGTACGGTTTCTTTGCTGAATACGCTTCACTAATAACTAATCATACATGAATTGCAATTATATTTCAAAAGCAATGAACATTCCACACAAATTAACTCATTGGTGTTTGAAGGAATAGTTTCCTGATGGAAATAATTTTTAACGGTACCATAAAACTAGCTCAGTGCGAAATACATAGTTGGTAATATACGTATGCTGTGCTTGAGAGTTCAAACATGAATAAAACAATAATTATGCGTATCATAAAGATAATATTTCTAACTCCCTGGTGGTTGCCAGCTGGTCAGTCGATGTCAGAGGAGTGAAGTTGAATGGCGTGTTCCAATACAAACCAACGACCAGACACGTATGATATAAATGTGACTACTGTTTTCAGAGTTGTACGTGGTGCAATGTGACTTTCGCTGTGCCACGTTCGTTACGTTGAGTTAGTAGTTGAGACATGTTACACGCTATCGTTGCAGTTTTCGAACACAGTTGATGTACTACTGAGCACGTAGTGAGTTTCAAAGTTTGAATCGCAGCAACATGATTGAGATTGCACCTCCGGCTGAGGTGAAAATTTTACAATTCAGATCAACGTATGTAAAACTCTGCGCATCATGAATTCAAAATTCACAGTTTGAACTGCAGCAAATAATTGAAAACGTACTGTATACTGACTGCGTGAATTTGGTTGCTGATTTGGCGCTGTTGCTACAGGAATTAGGTATAAGGTACCGCAAAATTCTATTGTAACATTTAGGTTATAAGTACCACTATAAATTCTTTTGACTTCGACCAATGGCCAAGACATTGTACGAGGTTATGGAAAGTCTTTTGTCTTTCTTTTTTAATTTAAAATGAAACAGGCGCGCAAACGCGCCCACCTTTTTCCAAAAATTATTCAACTTTGGAATATACTGGCAGCTTGACTTTATGCATAAGATAATTTGGTATTAAACATCTTGTGCAGCATTTTTTTTTTAAATTACCAACCCAGCTTTTTTTACGACTCACGCTTTTTTACCATTCAATTATATGACGGAATTGGGCATATTTTTGTCCCTCACACGGCGGATTTTTCCAGTAGAGATCTGGCATTCCTGCTGCAGCCCGAGCGTGAGCTTCAGCAGGGTTGCTAGATTTGAGAATTTTGTACCCAAAATAGGGGTTTCTCGTAGTGGGGAAAGAATGGATGTGTATTAATGGACGGGAAATGTTTGGGGGGAATTATTTTCATCCGGAGTCGAATTAGCGTTTTATCAATATTCTGATTAAAAAAATAGAAGTTTTCTCTCATTTTTATGAACCAAAAAGAGAAAAATGAGTGTTAGGCATAGAGAAAGAAAAACGTGAGAAAATCGAAAATAGTTTAGGGCTTGGAACAGCTCAAAGGAAGGTTGATTTGAATTATTTGAATTTATGTAGAGAGTCAAGGACAGCGCATGTTGTTGGTCCATAATTTGAAGAATATTTTTCGTTTAAAGTTGGGGATGTTTTTTCATTGAATTTTTTGGGGGAGATTTCGTTGTAGTGGAGATCTTGCATCACATCTGGCGACCCTTGCGCAGCAGGCGACATGCAAGGGGGGCTCTGCATCAGAACCGGCTCTACCTGTAAGCAGAAAAATCAGACGTGTACACTCTGATCATGATGCAATGACATGGGTGAGCCGTTGCGCAGCCTCTTCGGCTTCTGCCCAAGAACCTCATGCATCAGTTTGTGTCGCAATATTAGCGGGAATTTTAAATCCAGCCAGACAGCAACGGTAGGTGTCTGGCTGGAAGCGAGGGAGGGAGATCTTGTAGGAAGGAATAAACAGCTATACGTAGCGTCATTTGAGCCAGTATATGCGTTATTGCTATCGATCCACTCGATCATTTTGGAGATGGTTATCGTCGATATTTGTTATTATATTGAATATTATTTATGCACTGAGACATTATTCTATACAATATTGTCAAAATAATTATATTCTTCGAAAGTAAATAAATATTTAAATCAATATTACCCATTAAAGGAAGGTAAACAACTCTGGGCCTTGGGGGGGGGGTGTCCAATGCCCCTCTTGATCCACCAGTGTCGATATCGTTTTCAAAACATTCAATAACCCGATCCTTCTTCTTCAGAGAGCTCTGTGCTAGTTAGTACGTAATCTTTATTGAGAAGTAATGACCTTTGTAATGAATAGAAATGAAAATGAAACAAATGCATATTCTTTAATGTTCCTCTCTAAATGAATCTTAAATAAAATTACTATTGATACGGAAATGTTTATTCGCATTTGGTATGAAACATTCCATCAAGCTTGCCGTGATGTATGGATCCGTGGAGTAACCTAAACTACACCACTACACTGTCTTAAATAGTTACATCTAGTAGTTAAAACTGGTTTAGCCACAAATGTTGCCAACATGTCTTCAACAAGTCTTGGTAATATGACATAATTTCTTAAATCCTTGATCGTCGTGCGTTTCCACCGGGTTTTGTATGTCACGTAAATATCGTTTAGTGCTACGTAGATGATACAACCGTAAAAATCCTCATGATTTCTTTCAAATTACGACTATTTTCAACGCACCAATAGTGGGTTCACGTACAACTATGAGGTCGTCCATACATTATGTAATGGTTACAAGAGGTTGATGCAGCGTTATGCTGCATTACATAGGAGTATTAGTTTATGACGTAACATTATTTAGTTTTTTTTTTACATTATTCAACTTTTGCTGAAATAATTTATTTCTTGTTCTTCCTGTCACATTTGAGGTCAGAAGGCCTGATCCGCCTTCACTCATCGTTGCGTTGATCGACCACGATCTCCTTTCCGGCTGGTCGAAAATGGTAGGCCACTTTTGAGAGCATATCATCTTCCATCCTTTGTAGGCGTGTCCACGCTGTACGATTCTCCTTTATTTTGTCTAATGTGGAGAAAATGTTGAGGTCTTTTCGAATGCTTTCGTTTCTAAACTGGTCTACGAGACTACAGCATTTAACTGCTCTTAGAGATCTGTTTTCATAATCTTCAAGATTACTACTTTTCTTTCTCGTCAATACCCATTACTTGCTCCCGTACAGTAAAAGTGGTACTGCCATTACTTTGTACATTTTTAGTTGCGACACATTTCCTTTCTTCGAGAGCGTCTTAACCTTTAGAGCTAAGCGCTCTTATTGTGCAGCACGTTTGTTGGAACTGATGGAGTCTGATATCAATGTTGTTGGCACATTGACCGCCAAATTGATTCAAATTTGGCGTCACGTTTCGAACACGCCTTCAATATCTCAAAAACTACTCAAAAAAGTCGCGGGAATTCCGTCCCAATTGACCAAATACTCATTTATTTCGTATAAAGGTCTTTGACTTCGATTGTCAACTTCTTCCTGTTCGGAGCGTCACCAAAATATCGCATCAGGTACTGGGCGGCCGCGACGAAATGTGTGTTATTGACAGATTTCTCGGAATCCACCTCTTTCGACTTAACACGCAGCGAATTCGCAGTCATGAAAGTCAGTTGAGCCACGAGCAGTTTATAGTGCACAGAAGCTAAGTCGGGGCGCTGATAGACGCCTCAGCACCTTTCTTCAGTCTAATGTGCAGTAAAACGTTTGATTTTGACTGGACAGGGGTAACCATGACAATCTCTTCAATACTCATTGATTCTTTCTGCAAAGTAACAAACTTTGTCAATTATGTGTCGTTTCTTCAGAACACTCTCGTCTTACGATAATTTTCGATAGAAAAGGCGGAGTTCGTTGCAGTTTCTGCTAATACTCTCCCAATTTATCTAAGCAATATTTCGCGGCCTCAACAAATGTAGTTTCCGTTATAGTAGTTTGTCGCAGCCAAGGTAGTTAAAATGTCTTACTTGTTCCAACAGTGAATTGTATATACAGATTTTTGATCTGACGGAAAATTCCCTTTGGAAAGACATTACTTTTTTGACAGAGATTTTCAGGTTGTAATCTTCTAAGTTATCACTCAGTACACGAGTATTTTTCTGAAGTTCATTTTCATTTTTAGCATTAAAACCTGGTCATTTGCAATTATCAGAGTATTTAAATAATTCCCTTTTCCCAAATAGATTATATCTGAACATTCACACTCTATGAGCATCGTCTAAATATATAATAAAAGTGTTGGAACAAACTGTACGTACTCCTTCATTTACTAAAAATGTTTTGTAATCCATATTTATAACAATCTACATTCCATTTTAAAATGAATTTATACTACCCATTATTTGTTTGGGATATCCTCGGTCTCTAACATTTGTCGTCGCTTTCTTCTTACAACTCTATCGAAAGCCTTCCGAATGACTATGAAGAGAAGATGGATTTCCAAATTATAATCTCTTCTCTTTTGAATTATCTCTTTCAGAATAAAGATAATATCAAATGGCAAGCGGTCTCGTCGGAATCCGCGTTTTTCATTTAATACGTGTCCTTCACTAATGGATTTTAATCTATTGCTTAAAATCCTGACATATACTTTTAACCGGTATTGAGAAAATTCATTTCTCAATATTTTCCAGGTTCACTCCAGTTTTCTCCCTTAAAAAGGGGGGTTGTAGAATAGTCATCCATAATAGGGCGATGCTTCCATTTTTTCAGCACACGTTAAGAAAATGTAATGTCCTAAGTTTAAAGAAAAATTACTATACTTTAATAGTTCTGCGTCCAACACCTCCATTCCTTGCGCTTTTTTATTCGTTTTGGTGGTGGGGTGTGAATCCACATTAGGTTTTACATTCCTACTTCCTCTCTTCCATGGAGTAATTTGGAAAACTTTAAAGACAAGTAAAAAATTATCCGAACGGATGTCACATCCCTTGTAGACATGTACATCATTAATTAATGGAGATATCTATTTAAAACAATGTAGTCAATAATAAATCTCCCACCTCTACTTGACCATGTGACTTTATTCTTGTCTTTCGTTCGGAAAAATGTGTTACATGTTTTCAAATTGTAATAGGTCCAAAATGTCTCAGCGAATTTCCATTATCGTTTATGTGATACTAGCAGAAGCCGGTATGTAGACGTTCTGCCTTTTATCTTCCTCTCTCTCCACTCCCTCCCCCACATCTAGTGAAGTTGCAATTAATTTAACAGCACATAAACCTTATGGATGAAAAACCATGTGCCAACTTTTACTGTGCTATTTCTTTTGACTTCTTACATTTACAAGGGGGGTTGCATTACGTAATTATTTAGGGGGTTCACGCGCGTGTTGCAGGATATTACCGTTTCGTAATTTACGGATGGCCCCAAATTGAAGGCTGGACCTTACAGCTATAAGAAGTTGCTGGAATTTCAAAAACGTTGCTGTTCCAAAGCGCAGCACGTAAATAATAAATATTTAACGGCAGGCAGGCTGTTCTTTAGAGCCTTTCTGTTGCTTGGCGGCAGCTGTGTCGCAAACAGTGACATCCTGAGTATTCAGAATAGTAGTAGTATAAAGAATAGACGGATGTTTTCCATTGAATGTTTCACAGTGAATGTTTTCCATTATTCAATCAAAATCACAAACCAATGGTCCATTGTTTTGTGGATTTTCCCGAGTTTCTTGGTACTTAACGACACCATAAAACCTTTTACATGACGGAAGATTCAATTGTTTTCTTTGAATTTCTGCGGGAATTGGAAATTAGTAATACAGATTACAGTATAAATATATAAATAGACTTTTACTTTCTTGTCAAAAAATACATACAAGTATTTTTAATAGCTTCTATCACACATAGTTTTTCTAGTCTTGAATGCAGAAAACTAAATTATATTTTGTACTTTTTCTCGGAGCGCCTCCTCCCGTTTTCGAATGGGGCCCAAAGCATCAATCCAATCTTCTTTGTGCTTGAAGTTTAAATGTCTTGTGATGACACCGATAGTGGCTTCCTAGTGTCACGTAATCGCATTTGCTTTTCCGATGATGCGGAATCTACAATTGTCGCAGCGAAATGGCAAGGGCGGACCCACGTGTGGGGGGCATTGGAAGCCATGCCCCCCTCCCTGGGTTAGTTTTTGTTGTAGGGATTTTAAATAGATTATAAAGATTCACGAAGTCAAAAATTCGAAGTTGTAACGTAATCATTAAACTATTGTATTGAAATAATTTCCCTCCCTTCCTATAAGGAATGAAGGATTATAATTTGTTTTCGCCCTGCCTCTCGAACACATCGTGGGGTGCGGGAAGGAAGTGATATTACATGCATGCATTGAGAACAAAAATATTCATTTGGTGAAACGAACTTCTTTGTTTCCTAATTTTCCTAATTACTTGAGATTTGCATGTTCACGAAGTGTGTAGTATCGGCTTCTAGGACTCCAATGTACGACAATGTTGCGAAAAAAGTGCAGTGCGCGACCTTGTAACGTAGGCGGTGTTGGCTGCCCCGTCCAATATGGGACACTTGGTCACGTTCCAGAGTAGAGCCCCGACGCAAGTAGCCGAGTCAGGCCCTGCGCCGCCCCCACAGCACCTCCGCCGCGAAGACGCCCGCCGCCAGGACCTCGCCCGCCGCCAGCAGCACGGCCGGCTCCACCAGCGCGCGCGCGCCCAGCGCCTGCGCCGGTTGGTGCACCCTGGCGGCGCGGCGGCGGGTCAGCAGCTTGTAGAAGGCGTAGTCGCTGAAACACAGCGAGCGAAACACCTGCCGGGATTCTCTCCAACAAATTAAATGGCTGGCGGCTTGTTTAGGGATTCCGGGCGCGCCAACGGTTATTTTTCGTTAGTCCCGAAAATGTAGTGCATGTTTCCTTGAGAGGTGGTGGTGGCGGCGGCGGTGATTTGCCCCCTGTGGATGGTTAGATCTGGCGCTGACCTTTCCGTCGGCTGACGGAGTTCCCTCGACCAGGAATCTCCCGTCAGCGGGGCACCGCCCCAGCCGGGACAAGCTGCAAATCCCCGACCGGCCTTCCGTGATGTGTGGTAATGAAGCTAAGTGTGTGTGTGTGTAAATGAGGGATGAAGATAAGACAATGAATGGGAAGGAAAGATCGCGCTCGGTCCCTGGCCCGTTTGTTAGCGTCCTATTCCGGCATTCGTTTGTTGTTGATCGGAGAAACCTCTAAAAACCTCATATCACAGTAGCCTGGCGGTAGAATTCTCCTCCAGACAGCGACTGAATTCGACGTCGCTAACAAGCTAGTGTTGAAAATACCGCCAGCGTCGGGACTCGATCTTAGGACACTGCAGTGACATCAATTGATGGTCTGAGCTGCCTCTCCCGGTTTTCCCTGACGCGTCAACCAAGAGCAGGGAGAGAAAGGAGTGAGATTAATTCCGAGAACTATACCCAAGCAAAACAGCATGCTGTTAGAAATAATTTACCATTAACTCATTAATGTGTAATGTCCGCATTAATTTAGGAACTCACCGAAAGTGTGAACTATTTAAAACAATATTACCAATTGAATGTATTGCAATGAAATATCAAGTGTTGCGCAAATTGGTCTCGTTTTCTTTCATTTATCGTAACATTTTCGTGCGATAATCGTAAATCGTACAACAGAGATGGAAATTCGAATCCATTTTTTGCAAAATGACAGGTCCTCAAACGAACCGCTGAAAATTAGAATTCGCAATTAAGAAATACTGTAAAATTATGCTTTACTACTAAAATCGGTCAAAAATCCTGAGCGCTGCACGTTGTAATGCGTATTCTAAAAAATAGTAGTCCAAATGCCCGATCCCTAGCATATACTACACTTGTTCGTCCAATTTTAGAATATGGAGCGGCATGCTGGGACCCGTACAGAAAAGGGCAAATCGAAGCGTTAGATGAAATTCAAAAACGGGCCGCAAAGTTTGTAAATCACGGGTGCGTTGGTGACGAACGAGAAGAATGGGACTCCTTATCTAAGAGAAGGGAACGGGCGCGTTTATGCATAATGTACAAGACATACAGAGGGGACACAGCATGGGCAGATACCGGTAAAATATTACAGAAATCAGATTATAAAAGCAGAGGAGACCATCCTTGGAAAATACGATGTAGAGAGCAAAGAACTGATGTAGACATGTTCCTTTGTGAATTGCGCTATAGTAGAGTAGAACAAACTACCTGCAGAAGCACTAGAGGCTCTTCCTTCTAATGTAGCCAAATTTAAAAATATGCTTCATTCCATCTAGATCATCTCAAATAATGCTGACATACTGACTGAGACATTTTATCTTTATTATTATTTTTTTATTATTATATTATTACAGACAAATGTATCATTATTGTTATAATTGCTATCGTCATGTCCCTTATACAGTGAAGTGTAGTGTAGTGTAGCGTAGCGTAGTGTTATGTAAACTAGAAGTGAACTTAGAATTAGCTAGAAATAAATTGGAACTATGATATCGACCCCTAATTCTAATGGCAAACCTAATTGTAAATGTTGAATATGTTTTGTAATTCTAATTCTAATTGTTATCGTCTTTGCCACCGAGCATTAGCTCAAAGCGAACTTTAATAAATCTATCTATCTAAAATCGTACACTATCAATACATCTTTTAAAGAATGTACTAGCCCTTTTTAATGAATACTTTTTTGAATAATTTTCATTTAGCAAAAGGTTTCAATCATAATTATTGTATTTTTGCAATGCTAATTTCTTGTTTGTAATTTTCGAAAATACGGAGTTTGTTGAAAATCGGACCGGCACAACGTTATTTTACCGGTTGCTAAGAACGACAAAAATTTTAAAGAAAACAAGTGGTGCTACGACATCACACACTTTCTCTCTATTGGTACAGTAATATCACATACTTACTCTCTTTATTGAAACGGTAATATTGAAGTATTGCAATATCTGCGCTACTAACACCTCTTCTATCACTTGAGAATGTCCCATTCAACCGATTCAAACAAAACGGTTGAGGTGGATATTCGCATTCATTTCGATAGTCGGTAGCAGCAATCATTTCTAACCTTTACAAATAAAACAATGGGCAATTCGTTTAGCATATATACTTGGCCCATGTTTTCTTCTCAATTTTGTCTTATTGGCTGTCCGGGTGTCGCAGCGTTGTTCGCCGTTTTTTTGCGCCACCCGGACAGTCAAGAAGACACGGACTGAACCGCGGACAATTACGTTCACATTTCTCAATTCTTGACAAAATCGCTCATTTCCATCTGCATTCAGAAATAATCTTGTTTGTGGGTAGGGATCCTAGAATTTAAGAAATCGGTGCATGTGTCGAACCGTGAATCAGTAAGAAATGATTAAATTTGCATAGAGATTTCGTTGAAGTTGGTCTAGCAGGGCCCTCCTTTGTGTGACAGGTCAGGTCAGGGTTACGTCACACTCTGTGTAGAGACGTTAATGTCATGTATTCGCGCAAGCAAGAAATGGAATTTTTCCTCGACGCCTAAAGGCGCAATATCATCATCCAAGTGAGTTTGAACGGGGCATAATGATCGGTCTCCAGGAAGCGGGTTTGTCGCACCGTGTCATTACGGTTCGAGCAGGTCACACTGCAAGGACAGTGATGCGTGTATGGAACCAGTGGATAGAGGAGGATAGTACTCAGCGACGACCGGGTATTGGAACACACAACGCGACCACAAAACGTTACTACCGTCATCTCCACATGACCGTAAGCGACAGAACTGCGTCGTCAATGTAGGGTCGACATTGGAGCACTGAAACAGGTGTGGTCATGCCTGGGTTGACGGTTCGACGCTGCCTGTTGAGGCCTGGACTGGGGTCACGCGTCGAATACATTAGACTACACTTAGACCTGAAATCCTCAACGCCTCAGCAGCGATGGGCACGTGAACGTATTCACTGGTGTTGCTGAGTGGCAAAACATAGAGTTTTCGAGCCACGCTAAGTTTGTGCTGCAGCGATGGCTACCTACGTGTTCGACGGCTCCGTGCGATCGCAATTGCAGCCTGCATTCTGCTACGCCATAGCGGACGATCGCACGTGTGATGGTTTAGTGCGCCATTGGCTACAGTGTGCGGTCTCGCTTTATACGTATGGAGGATAATCTGAATATACCACTACATGGACGTTTTATAGCACGAGGTACTGCTCCTCCTGCAAGCAGGCTCCACATGCGATATCTGAGTAAGGCAATGCCCGTCGCTGTGAGGCGAGGGAATGTGCAGGCTTTCTGCGAAGAACGACGGGTTCATCTGTGTCCCTGGCCTGCACTTTTGCCTGACATGTCGTCCTTCGACACGTCTGGGATATGATCGTTCGGCAACTGTTCGTTCTGCTCCTCCTGTACTGTCGATGCTTTATGGTCTCGCATAGAAACCAAGTGGAGGTGTTGTCCCCAGCAGCATATCCAGGCTCTCGTTAAACCCATGCCACGACTTCTAGAGACTCTGATGCCAGCTCGTAGCGGCTTCACACCGCACATAAATAATGTTCAAAATGCAGGCAAAACTTTGTAATGTCATCATTTCTAATCATAAGCTTTGTGTTTTATTACGGTTAACACTGTTTTTCTTTACACTCATCAGGATTATTCGGGAAATCCAACTCTCGATCCATCTTTCCTGCACTCCACAGAATCTCTCGCAATCTGATTAGTCTTTTGCTGACCGACCTGGGAACGTGCTCTTTCCATTCTTTTTTCTTGTTCAGTGAAAGTGTACTATGTCTGTAAATCACCTTCATTTCTTATATTCTAATTTTTCAATCTGTCCCATGTCACAGTCAATATTGATCTTAATGTTCTCATCTCTGATGTTCTAAATAGTCTTAGTTCTTCTACTATCGGCCTTGTTTCTGCTTCATATATTATTACTGGTCTTACCATACTTTTGTATATTTTTACTTTGATTTCTACATTAAGGTATTTGTTTTTTCTATAACATTTTCACAAAATTCGGCTCCATTCATTACTTGCTATTTAATTTCATTATTCGTATTCCGTGTGATGAAATGTCAACTCCTAGGTTAGTGAATTTCATTCGTTGCTTCTATTATTTCGTTCTTTATTATCAGTTTACTTCGTATAGCTGTTTTGAAACCACCATTTAATATTTTTAGAAGAACAAAATACATAAAACGTGAATATAGTTATGATTTGACAATAAATTATAAGAAATATTACTAATAATTTACAATTTTTAGAAATATATTTAACATTATAAGGACTAAAAGAAGAAAAAGAAGGTTTAAATCATTTAAATCTACAAGAAAATGAATGAAATTGAATTACAAACATGTTCACTTTGAAACAGAAACACATGGAAAGAATTGTAATAATAGTATTTGGGGTATTGACTCATATACGTAATTATTTCATTGTAAATGCCAACGAAACTCACCACAATATCGTATGAATGACCATGTTATAATATTCTGCACTTTTGAAAATTCTGTAAGAGTTTTTTCAAGTTGTATTTGAAACTTCCAATAACACTGCACCATCCGCATAACACAATATAGATATTCGCTCACTACCCATTCTATATCCATGACATTTCTTTTACAACTGTCAACATGCCTGTCCATAAATAAATGAAAGGTATAAGGCTTATAGAATAGCTTGTCTAATACCATGGCTCATATAATTTCTTCATTTACGTATTTCATCATTCTTATAACATTTCTCTCGTTACAATTCTGTATCCCCATATAAATTAGCAAATTATGTTTCAACGCTTGCTTGTCTATATTATCATTAATTTTTATGGTTTCAGATATTCTGCTTTCTGTTTCTCACATAATCATCCCAACCTTTCTTTATCCATAAGAATCTATTTCGAAATCTTTCGATAATTTCCCCCAGATTGTTTCTTTCAACTTTCTTGTTTGATTTGACTATATTTCTTCTTGTTTATAACGTATGTTGACTTCTGTGCTTTGGGAAGATTTGTATTGTAAATGAGATTTTGTTTTGTTTTCACTATTTCCATTTACGTTTTCTGTGAACCATAGTATTCTATATTTACATGATGAACACATTAAACTTTCATTTATCTAACGATTCTTCTGCAGCTAATTAAATAATACCATTTAATTTGTTCAGTGCGTTTTCCACTTGTTATTGGTCTTTATAGGTGCATATCGAATAGATTATTAATTCTAGCGATGTACAGTGTTTTTGTACTTTAATTTCCTAGAGATTCTATGTTGAGCTTTTCATTCATGTTTGCTCCTTTTTATATGATGTCAGCCTTATTTACATAATAGAAGTGAAAATGGCTTCGTATATTAGCTGAGTAAAACGTTCTTACTTCTAAACTTTTTGACGGTGTAAACTGTGATTAGTTTCACGTAATCCTTTATGATTGTTTCCATTGATCATTTGGAAAATTATATTTTATTTAAGTCATGTTCAAAAAATGTATTGTTAATCGTAAATAATTCTTTGCTCATATGTCTATCATATTGTCACCCACGTCATTAGTGATATGTTATGAAAGCGTTGTTTACTCGTTTAATAGTTGATTCCCAATCTTTAATTAAGAATATTCCGTTATTAGGATTTATGATGTGATGGTATTATGTCGATGAGTTTTTGAAGTTATTTTTTAAAACAGCTTCTTTCTCCCTACTTTTTGTGATATCTGGGGTAATAAACGGTAATTACATGGGATATTTGTTGTCAATCTCAATGTAGTCGTCAATAACCTTTTATTTATTCAATATGCTTTAAACAGTTTATCTGTGGAGCATCCAACCCCAGCCTTTGACACTTTTGTCTTTTGGGGTGCCACTGTTTACTTAGTACATGAATATTTATTCTACATGTACCTTTACCCTTTTTTAGTTTCGGACATACAAACAATATCATTTGTATACTCTGATATTCCAATTATTGAATATAAATTTCTTGTAATAGTGTCTCCTGGTGTTGCAATTTCCACAAACACCAGTGTATTTTATTCGCTAAAGCATTCTGCCTTTCTCATATTTGTTTTCGTCAAGAACTGCTTCGAAAGAGTTTGCACTGCCAAAAAAAAATAGTGATGATAATAGTGATAACTCGTTTGCCATCTTTTCGTGTGTCATTCGATAACATGACCGTTCTTGACGAGTTGTTCTCTATTTCCTGAAGGCTAAATTTCTTTACGTTTCTATCACCATACTCAGATATCGAGGAGGCCTGTACCCAATCAGTTTAAAATAGACGTAAATGCATTGCGAAAGCGATTAAATCTATGAAAAATGGAAAGTCCCGGGCAGGGTAGGGAAACTTGGCGGTCAAAACGTAATGATTTTTCGCCATCTACAACAGTTCCGACAGTAGCCGAACTAAAACGTGTTGACGTCATGCAATTCAAAAAGCTGGCAATGTAGGCGGTGTTTGTTTTTCGTTACGTGCAGGCGCAAGCCAGGTAGGTGCTCATTTTTATCGAATTTTTTCAGCGTTTTGTTAGTATGTAGAAATGTCGTTGCATTGTAAGTAAAGTGAATTATGTCGCGATATTTATTGCATGTCTTAAACTTTGTTTTCAGTATTTTGGCAGATGATAGTAAGAAACTGGTGCTGAGACAAGTACATTGCTAGGATTTTCACCCTACCACAGTGGCAGGTATTTTATAATTCATTTTGGATTCTTGTTGCATAATTGTAATTGATTATTTAATTTGTGAACATTTACACCTTGCAAATAGTCTTAAAAATCCGTAAATCCATGTAGTATTAACCTAACTGTACATTTCATTTATTCTGTTCTATTTGTTTAAACGTATTGGTAGTTATATTATTTCGTGATGGTATTGTGACACGTTGTAATATGTTCATTGTATATCCATATATTCATGTTTGCAATACCCTGTCAAAAAATCAGTCAAAAAGTCTAATTTTCAAATATTCATAATTCATTATTGTGCATTTCTAGAATAGGACACTCTCATTAATGTATGATAAATGTAATTAATTTTATTTGTAGGTGTACGAGTGTACGTTTCCATTCTGGATGATCTTAGAGTTGCAGTATATGATTACTGGCAAATTACAAAACGAATTCGACTTCACTAAACATTAGAAGATGATTGTATCAACAGTGTTCCTACAAGCTCAGGCCCTGTTTCTTCTCAAAGAACATTTCAGGAAATTATTACAAAGTGTGCCAGTGAAATCTTTTTTTCCCCTTGAATGTGCAAGTTGCTTTTACTTCCAAATTATACGACAATATATATTATCAGAAATAATTTCAATAATAATTTGCCTTGTTTACAAAAACTTTCCTAACAAGCACTGGAAATAATTAATAAATAATCAAAACAATTTTGAATGTGAACAATTAAAAAACTTTCATTTTCGACTGTGTAATAAAAAAACTGTGTTATAATAAATATACCCTAAATATCTAACGTTTATTTTAAAAATTTTAAGATAGGTATAATACTTTTTTGGATATTTCACATACTTCCAGTGCTAAGAAAGGTTAATATATTATAGATGATTTTTAATTAAATGTAGCCAAAATTTGAATTGTAAATGAAACATCTGAACAATAAATCTGTAATAATATTATTGATAATTTAAAGTAAAAATCTAATCCAATTTTTCTACTTATGCCTCAAAATTCTGTCATTCGTAACAACAGTATTTTTCTGCCCATGTGTAGTTTCAAATGAGGATAGATTTGTGTGTGACTTCGTGGAACATATTGTCATGATGTGACAGTAACAATCAGGTAGCTACAGAAAAAAAAAAAATCTTGTATTGCTGCCTAAAAAGAAGAAATCGTGCCAGTTATTTATTTTAAAGTTAAGATTGCCTAAACTAGAGAAACTGGCAAATTAAAATTTATATCTTCCACAAATTTTCATTTCAATAAGATTTTTTGAAAACAATTGCAAATTCCCTCTTTATCCCGAGAACACTAAGCATATTTACCAGTATGTAATTACTAACTACAAGACGAATCCAACTTGCCAAACAAAAACTAGTATAATTTATAAATTTGTTTCATTTCCTGGTTTGAAAGACTTACCCAAAATAAACAATGATTGATATTGTATCAAAATACAATTCTATTTTCGGCTATAAAGTCACCAAAAATTAAGGCTGGTATATATTCAATCATGATTTATAACAAATGATAAATTTTTAAAAAATCATTGATTTAAGTTATTTTTTCAAATATTACAAATATTAATTATAGAGATGAAGACTTAAATCAATTACATAGTTAATACAACGAATATCATATTTCTTTAAACTTTTTCACATAATTGAAGAATTTCGAGAAAAAAATACAATGAATATACATTTAAAATGAGCATGCTTATGAAATGAACAATAAACACTTTGTAGTCTTATTTATTAATGGACTTGGATGATATATTAGTTTTTATCTAGCATTTCATTGTCTGTAGATAATAGCAAATTTAGGAACAATTCACACACACGAGCTTTTTTCAGGAAAAAACACAATAAATCTTCTAGCATATTTGTTAATTTCTAATTGTGAGTAAAATGTTTGCTAATGCCAACAAAGTATAAATCTTAGAGAAGATAAGCATTAATAAAAATGGAATTTATTGATAGTCACTAAGAAAAAAAATTAATATTAGTAATAAAGCTAATAAAAACGGAATTAATAATCTTACTAATTTTAATAATGTTAACCTTTTTCCTTGTGTATATTGGTAAAATACATTTAAGTGGGAAGAACAGGACAAACTATTAAATAGAATTATAATTTCAAAAACTGTCTAATATTGTTGTAGTTTTTTTGTGAAATAAGTTGTTTTTAACAGTAAGAGATTTTTATGGATAAAGAAGTCTTTTTTCTGACCCATGCTGACACTGTTGCTACAAGCTTATTCCATAACATGAACACATGAGAAGTGATGAGACTATAAGGTACTCATATTTAAAGATTTTGTGGGTAAGGGCAGTATTGCACCAGACCCCTCAAATGTATAGTATCTATGTGAAAAAAAACAACTAAAACAAACAATAAGGAAATGATCAATTTAAGAACTTCATTTTTCACCTTTTTTCTGCTTTTAAAAGTAATTAAGGATAAGAAATCACTTTACAATTTGGTTTATAGTATAAACATCTAATACAATATTTAAAAATATTATTTAAATCAAGTTAATCTGAAATCATAAGAGAAAGCAGCATTATACTCTGAATAATCTCTAACACCGCACAATTAATTCGCACAACCTTACTTTGAAATTGCGCGCCCAAAACGGCAACAGCCTCGCTATCATGCACAGTCCGG
>BOPP01000003.1:23519278-23547161 GCA_017312745.1 Gryllus bimaculatus
CTTATACGTATGGAGGATAATAAATCTGAGACTACCACTACCATGGACGTTTTATAGCAGAGTACTGCTCCTCCTGCAAGCAGCTCCACATGCGATATCTGAGTAAGGCAATGCCGTCGTGTGAGGCGAGGGAATGTGCAGGCTTTCTGCGAAGAACGACGGTTCATCTGTGTCCCTGGCTGCACTTCGCCTGACAATGTCGTCCTTTCGAACACGTCTGGGATATATGATCGTTCGGCAACTGTTCGTTCTGCTCCTCCTGTACTGTCGCATGCTTTATGGTCTCGCATAGAAAAACAGATGGAGGTGTGTCCCCAGCCAGCATATCCAGGCTCTCGTTTAAACCCATGCCACGACTTCTAGAGACTCTGATGCCAGCTCGTTAGCGCTTCACACCGCACTAAATAATGTTCAAAATGCAGCAAACTTTTGTAATGGTCATCATTTCTAATCATAAGCTTTGTTTTTATTACGGTTAACACTGTTTTTCTTTACACTTCATCAGGATATATCGGGAAATCCAACTCTCGATCCATCTTTCCTGCACTCCACAGAATCTCTCGCAATCTTGATAGTCTTTTGCTGACCGACCTGGGAACGTCTCTTTCCATTCTCTTTTCTTGTTCATGTAAAGTGTACTATGTCTGTAAATCACCTTCATTTCTTATATTCTAATTTTTTTCAATCTGTCCCATGTCACAGTCAATATTGATCTTAATGTTCTCATCTCTGATGTTCTAAATAGTCTTAGTTCTTCTACTATCGGCCCTTGTTTCTGCTTCATATATTATTACTGGTCTTACCATACTTTTGTATATTTTTACTTTGATTTCTACATAAGTATTTTGTTTTTCATAATATTTTCAAAAATTCTGGCTCCATTCATTACTTGCTATTTAATTTCATTATTCGTATTCCGTGTGGATTGAAATGTCAACTCCTAGGTTAGTGAATTTCATTCGTTGCTCTATTATTTTCGTTCTTTATTATCAGTTTTTTACTCGTATAGGCTGTTTTGAAACCACCATTTTATATTTTAGAAGAACAAAATACATTAAAACGTGAATATAGTTATGATTTGACAATAAATTATATGAAATATTACTAATAATTTACAATTTTTAGAAATATATTTTACATTATAAGGACTAAAAGGAAGAAAAGAAGTGTTAAATCATTTAAATCTACAAGAAAATGAATGAAATTGAATTACAACATGTTCACTTTGAAACAGAAAACACATGGAAAGAATTGTAATAATAGTATTGTTGGTGGTATTGACTCATATACGTAATTATTTCATTGTAAATGCCAACGAAAACTCACCACAATATCGTTGAGAATGACCATGTTATAATATTCTGCACTTTTTGAAAATTCTGTAAGAGTTTTTTCAATGTGTATTTGAAACTGCCAATAACACTGCACCATCCGCATAACACAATATAGATATTCGCTCACTACCCATTCTATATCCTGACATTTCTTTTACACTGTCAACATGCCTGTCCATAATTAAATGAAAGGTATAAGGCTTATAGAATAGCTTGTCTAATACCATGGCTCATATAATTATTTCTCATTTACCGTATTTCTATCATCTTATATACATTTCTCTCGGTTACTCTGTATCCCCATATAAATTACAAATTATGTTTTCAACGCTTGCTTGTCTATATTATCATTAATTTTTATGGTTTCAGTGATTTCTGCTTTCTGTTTCTCAATAATCATCCCACACCTTTCTTTGTTATCCATATAGAATCTATTTCGAAATCTTTCGATAATTTCCCCCAGATTGTTCTTTCAACTTTCTTTTTTTGATTGAGCTATATTTCTTCTTTTGTTTATACGTATGTTGACTTCTGTGCTTTGGGAAGATTGTATTGTAAATGAGATTTTGTTTTGTTTTTCACTATTTCCATTTACGTTTTCTGTGAACCATAGTAATTCTATATTTACATGATGAACACATTTAACTCTTTCATTATTCTAACGATTCTTCTGCAGCAATTAAATAATACCATTTAATTTGTTCAGTGCGTTTTCCACTTGTTATTGGTCTTTTATGGGCATTATCGAATAGATTATTTAATTCTAGCGATGTACAGTGTTTTTGTACTTTAATTTCCTAGAGATTCTATGTTGAGCTTTTCATTCATTTTGCCTCCTTTTTATATGGATGTTCAGCCTTATTTTACATAATAGAAGTGAAAGTGGCTCGTATATTAGCTGAGTAAAACTTCTTACTTCTAAACTTTTTAGGGTGTGAAACTGTTGATTAGTTTCACGTAATCCTTTTAGATTGTTTGTCCATTGATCATTTGGAAATTTTATATTATATTTTTAAGTCATGTTCAAAAATGTTATTGTTAACCGTAAATAATTCTTTTGCTCATATGTCTATCATATTGTACACGACGTCATTAGTGATATGTTATATAAGCGTTGTTTACTCCGTTTAATAGTTGATTCCCAATTCTTGAATTAAATATTCCTTATTATTGATTTATGATGTGATGGTATTATGTCGATGAGTTTTGAAGTTATTTTTTAAAACAGCTTCCTCTCCCTACTTTTTGTGATATCTGGGGTATATAAACGGTAATTACATGGGTATTTGTTGTCAATCTACAATGTAGTCGTTAATAACCTTTTATTTATTCAATATGCTTTAAACAGTTTATCTGTGGAGCATCCAACCCCAGCCTTACACTTTTGTCTTTGGGGTGCCACTGTTTACTAGTACATGATATTATATTCTACATGTACCTTTACCCTTTTTTTTAGTTTCGGACATACAACGATATATTTGTGTATACTCTGAATATTCCTAATATTTGAATAAATTTCATTGTAATAGTGTCTCCTTGCGTGTTGCCAATTTCCACAACACCAGTGTATTTTATCGCTAAAAGCATATCTTGCCTTCTATATTTGTTTTCGTCAAGAACTGCTTCGAAAGAGTTTGCACTTGCCAAAAAAAATAGTGATGATAATAGTGATAATCGTTTGGCCATCTTCTTCGTGTTGTCATTCGCAAACAATGACCGTTCTTGACGATTTTTTCTCTATTTCCTGAAGGCTAAATTTCTTTACGTCTTCTATCACCATACTCAGATATCGAGAGGCTGATACCCAATCAGTTTTAAAATAGACGTAAATGCATTGCGAAAGCGAATTAAATCTATGAAAAAAATGGAAAGTCCCGGGCAGGGTAGGGAAACTTTGGCGGTCAAAACGTAAATGATTTTTGCGCCATCTACAACAGTTCCGACGATGAGCCGAACTAAAACGTTGACGTCATGCAATTCAAAAAGCTGCCAATGTAGGCGGTGTTGTTGTTTTTCGTTACGTGCAGGCTGCAAGCAGGTAGGTGCTCATTTTTTATCGATTTTTTCAGCGTTTTGTTAGTATGTAGAATGTCGTTGCATTGTAAGTAAAGTGAATTATGTCGCGATATTTATTTGCATGTCTTAAACTTTGTTTTCAGTATTTTGGCAGAATGATAGTAGAAAACTGGTGCTGAACAAGTACATTGCTAGGATTTTCACCCTACCAGCAGTGGAGGTATTTTATAATTCATTTTGGTATCTTGTTGCATAATTGTAATTGATTTTTAATTTGTGAACATTTACACCTTGCAAATAGTCTTAAAAAATCCGTAAATCCATGTAGTATAACCTAACCTGTACAATGTCATTTATTCTGTTCTATTTGTTTAAACGTATTGTAGTTATATTATTTCGTATGGTATTGGACACGTGTTGTAATATGTTCATTGTTATATCCATATATTCATTGTTTGCAATACCCTGGTGCTCAAAAATCAGTAAAAATGTCTAATTTTCAAATATTCATAATTCATTATTGTTTGCATTTCTAAGAATAGGTACACTCTCATTAATGTATGATGAAAATGTAATTAATTTTATTTGCTTAGTGTACGAGTTACGTTTTTCCATTCTGGAGTGTTATCTAGAAGTTGCAGTATATATTACTGGCAAATTACAAAACGAATTCGATCTTCACTAAACATTAGAAGATGAATTGTTATCAACAGTGTTTCCTACAAGCTCAGCCCTGTTGTCTTCCAAAGAACATTTCAGAGAAATCTATTACAAAGTGTGCCAGTGAAATCTTTTTTTCCCCTTGATGCTGCAAGTGCTGCTAGTCCGATATTATAGACAAATAATATATTCAGCAATATATATTTCGAATAATAAATTTGCCTTGTTTACCAAAAACTTTCCTAACAAGCACTGGAAATATATTAATAAATAATCAAAACAATTTTGAATGTGAACAATTAAAAAACTTTCATTTTCGACTGTGTAATAAAAAAAACTGTGTGTATAAAATAATATACCCTAAATATCTAACGTTTATTTTTAAAATTATAAGATAGGTATAATACTTTTTTGGATATTTCACATACTTCAGTCTAAGAAAGGTTAATATATTATAGATGATTTTTTAATAAATGTAGCCAAATTTGAAATTGCTAAATGAAACATCTGAACAATAAATCTGTAATAATATTATTGATAATTAAAGTAAAAATTTAATCCAATTTTTCTACTTATGCCGTCAAAATTCTGTCATTCGTAACAATTCAAGTATTTTCTGCCCATGTGTAGTTTCAATGAGAGATTTGTGTGTGGACTTCGTGGAAAATATTGTCATGATGTGCAGTAACAATCAGTAGCTACAGAAAAATAAAAAAATCTTGTATTTGCTGCCTAAACAGAAGAAAAGAAATTGCCAGTTTTTATTTTTAAAGTTAAGATTGCCTAAAACTAGAGAAACTGGCAAATTAAAATTGTATATACTTCCACAATTTTCATTTCATAAGATTTTTTGTAAACAATGCAAATTCCCTCTTTAATCCCAGGAACACTAAGCATATTTACCAGTTGTATTTTACTAACTACAAGACGAATCAACTTGCCAAACAATAAAAACTAGTATAATTTATAAATTTGTTTCATTTTCCTTGGTTTTGAAAGACTTACCCAAAATAACAATGATTGATATTGTATCAAAATTTACAATTCTATTTTCGGCTATAAAGTCACCAAAAATTAAGGCTGTATATTTCAATCATGATTTATAACAAATGATAACTTTTAAAAATCATTGATTTAAGTTATTTTTTCAAATATTACAAATATTAATATATAGAGATGAAGACTTAAATCAATTACATAGTTAATACAACGAATATCATATCTTTAAACTTTTTCACATAATTGAAGAATTTCGAGAAAAAAATACAATGAATATACATTAAAATGAGCATGCTTATGAAATGAACAATAAACACTTTGTAGATCTTATTTATTAATGGACTTGGATGATATATTAGTTTTTATCTAGCATTTCATTGTCTGTAGATAATAGCAAATTTAGGAACAATTCACACACCGAGCTTTTTTTCAGGAAAAAACACAATAAATCTTCTAGCATATTTGTTAATTCTTAGATTTGGAGTAAAATGTTTGCTAATGCCAACAAAGTATAACTCTTAGAGAAGATAAGCATTAATAAAAATGGAATTTTATTGATAGTCACTTAAGAAAAAAAATTTAATTGTAAAAAGCCAATAAAAACGGAATTTAATCTTACTAATTTTAATAATTAACCTTTTTCCTGTGTATATTGGTAAAATACATTTAAGTGGGAAGGAACAGGACAACTATTAAATAGAATTTAATATTTCAAAAACTGTCTAATATTGTTGTAAGTTTTTTGTGAAATAAGTTGTTTTTAACAGTAAGGAGATTTTTATGGCATAAAGAAGTCTTTTTTCTGACCCATGCTGACAGTGTTGCTACAAGCTTATTCCATAACATGAACACATGAGAATGATGAGACTATAAGTACTTCATATTTAAAGATTTTGTGGGTTAGGGCAGTATTGCACCAGACCCCTCAAATGTATAGTATCTATGTGAAAAAAACAACTAAAACAAACAATAAGGAATGATCAATTTAAACTTCATGTTTTACACTTTTTTCTGCTTTTAAAGTAATTAAGGATAAGTAAATCCATTTACAATTTGGTTTTTTAAGTATAAAATTAATACAATATTTAAAAATATTATTTAAATCAAGTTAATCTGAAACATAAGAAAGCAGCAGATATACTCTGAATAATCTATACACAGCGCCCACAATTAATTCGCACAACCTTACTTTGAAAATTGCGCGCCAAACGCAACAGCTGCCGCTCATATGCAACCAGTCGGTGGTGATGAGAAACAAACTTAGTCTCCCCCCCTTTTTAACATTGAGTGAAACCGGCTCTGGTCCCGGGGTCCAGATGCCATTTCAATGGACATAATTAAATACAGTGAGAGAGGCAATAATTACCGTATCTAACAGAATTATTTCATGTTTCGATCAACAATTCAAGTCCAAAAGATTGGACGCTAGCTAATATTTTCAATTTTTAAGAATGGTACAGAACTTTTTTAGCAAATTATAGACCGGTAAGTATTACGTCAGTTGTTGTAAGCTAATGAACATTTGATAACTAGCATATATTATAGACAGTATGTGGAAAAAAAGAATGGCTATTTCACGGACAGCATGGTTTTAGAATGGTTTCTCTTGCGAGAGTTAGATAGTATCATTCTTTCAGGATATAGCAGATGAAGTGGATGATAATGGGAGGGTGGATGCCATAATAATAATTCGCGAAGCATTTGATGTCCCACACGAGATAAACTTGTTCATTATAATTAATGCATTCGGGTATTGACACCTGATTTGTGCCGTGGATTGATGAGTTCTTCGAAGTAGGAAACAGAAAAGTCCGAGTTGGACAACAATTTTCAAGACCTGGCAGAGGTTACTTTCAGGGATCCTCAAGGAAGCGTTATTGACCACTCCTGTTTCTCGCGTTTTTAAACGACCTGCCAGACAATTTATGTCCAAGGTAAACTATTGCAGGATAGGCTGATATAATCATATGAGTTATTCAATCAAAGTAAGACGAGGAGATATATTGCAGGATGATCTAGATAGATTACATTTCTGGCAGAAAAAAATAGCATTATAGTAAATATGTTCAAAAAGCAAAACATCACGTTTGTAGGAACGCAAAACATCGTGAAAGTCAATACCGTTTAGAGCAACGAAAAGATTCCAAGTGTCATTGGCTTGTAAGTACGTGGGAATAATATTTGATAGCAAATTAAACTGGGAAAATCAGGTTAACTTTGTCGTAGGGAAAGCCTGAGGTCTTTGCATTTTACCATGCGAGTACTAAAAAAGATACTGCGAAAGCGAGAGAATTAGCTTACCTATCTTTTAGTTGTCCATTAATGGAAAAACGGGCAATTTGTTGGGACCTTTTAGAAATTCACAAAGGAATATTGAAATAGAGTACAGAGAGAGCGTGTAAAACTTACGTTCCGCAAGTAATAGGAAAGAAAGTGTAATGGGAGTTCTGACTCAGGAGGCTAAGACAAGACTCTGGGCCATGTACAAAGCGTATGCCGGTATTCCAGCTTTGAAAGATATTTTTCATTCGACTCCATAGACCCACTTACTTAGTAGAGTGGATCACAGCACAAAAATTCAGTTCAGAAACACAGAGAACAGATATGTTGGAAAATTTTCATTCACAAAATAGAACAATAACGGACTGGAATAAGTTACCTGCGACAAGCCATGGAAACCCTTTCCTCTAGGTGTTACAAAGTTTCAAAAGTAGAATAACTAAGGACATTGATATAAGTTAGGCTATTTAAAATATTATTCTTTTAGTTATAATTTTATTATAATTGTTATTTTTTAATATTTAGTATTGTGATAATCACTAATTAAATACATTGTTTGTTTAAATATACAATTATATTTTAAGTA
Organism: Gryllus bimaculatus; assembly: GCA_017312745.1. Taxonomy (NCBI): domain Eukaryota; kingdom Metazoa; phylum Arthropoda; class Insecta; order Orthoptera; family Gryllidae; genus Gryllus; species Gryllus bimaculatus. The sequence goes on from BOPP01000003.1 coordinate 23,527,154, forward strand.
GTAGTTGAATTGGAGTCTGTCAAGTGATGTGTTGTGAAGTGTAGTACAAATAGAGAAGTCAAGTGCAAGTGAAGTGTAGTGAAGTTGCAAATGAAGTGTAGTGAAGTTATAGGTAATGCTGTTAGTTTTATTGTTATACTGTTATTAATGCCTTAAAATGCTTTTAAAATTACCAGTCCATACTATTCTTAGTTGTATATATGTAAAATGTAGTGTTCTGCCACCAGGATCTATGCCTACCGCGAGAAAATAATAAATCTATCTATCTATTGTTAGGTCACAATGATTCCGAATGGGCAGCTCTTTCGCGCCCTCAAATTAAAAAAATCTACACTGATATATATCGTCACAATATGTGAATATTTTTTAACAGTTTGGTATTAAAGTAATAGTGGATAGATGGAATTAAATTATTAGATGTTAATAAATATCAAAGCCAGTGGAAAAGGAAGTTACTGTGTAATACTATCTTGTGAGAAAAGTGCGCATTTTTATAGACTCTCGTGTACATCGTGAACTGGCTTTAGCTGTTCTCTATACTTCTTGGCTTGTTGGTAGTGTCTAGATGCACAACTTGAATTTGATAACAATGTTAAATTCCGACATGCTTAACTTACCTTTCTAGCTTTTTGTATATTCCCTGCTTCCACGGACGTTGTATAAATTGGTCGAATAGTCCATGCAAGTCCCATCCGAATTTGGTTGGAAACGAAGAGTAAGCACTGGGAAGAAGACACTCGTCGATGATATGAAAACACCGTCACTTCTTTCGGTCAAGAGCCTGGCACGTCCACCTTGTTGGATTCCAACCTTGCTCGCGAATAAAGAATTCCTTCATTACATATTTGAAGTGAACATTTGATAATCTGTGTATGTTAGAACTTTGTTCATTAGTTTTTTTCACTACATTCTCACTCGTTCCTCTCTATGACTTCGAAACATGCGATAACCCTCTTGTATCCCGACTAATCGTATTAATTTGGGAAGGAGATTTGCTTTCTAAAGTGTTTATTTGAGGCTGGCGTCGCGGGGGATTAGCAAGAAACTCATGAAAACGCCGATTGAAGTCGGTTCACCATAATGATCCGAGGGACATGTGACGATCAGCTAGCAGGAGAAGCGGAAGACATTGGCTGATGTCCTTCGTCTCGAACCCTTGACCTTATAAACGCGGAATCGATCATAACCGGATTCGGATTCCCCAAAGGAGCGAACACAGGCCACAAAACGCTAGCTGTCTTAAAGATATACCCAGCCCATCCATACGTCGTCCTTGAAAACGAGCTTTGAAGTGTAATGCTCATTGGAATTCCTTATCCGGCCTCCTCACTACGATGTGCAAATCGGCATCCAGTATGTGTGAGGGTAATGACCGCCTTTCGTGGTGGTGTGGATAAGTTTGCGTAAAGGTCCCACTCGAGAAGGTACGTTTGGTCACTCACGTCTCTCGCCGGCACCTATAATCAAAACGCATCGGAGTCCTCCGTAGGTTAGGATGGTAAGGCATGTCCGCCCTCACCTGCTGTCAAAGCGATCGACAATGGTTTGAGGAAGAGGAATCAGGGTGGTGGGGATCCAGTCAGGGCTGCAGAGGGACAGGGACAACCAGATACCACGGGATCTTGCGTCCCCCGTCTTCTCGCACGGCGGTCGGAGGCGCAAAAAGCGCGTATTGACCTGCGAAGCGGGGACGTTTCAACTGAGGGCGCGCTCTTGTCATGCAAAGATGTGCGCTCTTTCGGTGATAATCCATTAACAATAGTCACTTACTATCGACTATCGTGACAGCAAATATTAGAATTAATTCAATTGATTCGTTGTACCGACCGCCATTTCGACAGGCCTTGTGTCTTTCATTTTGTTATTGCATTCGTGCATTGTCGGAACTGTATTTTACTGTTAGTTGACTGTTAGAAAAGACTTTGTAAGGTTTCCACAATGGAGTAGGTAATTTTTTTACCACTCCGGTAGTCCATAATTTGCATTGAGAGCTTCTGCGAAGCATTTCTGAAGATCCCTTTTTGTTTTTCCGGACGCAGAAGAAGAGGTGTAACCATACCGCAGGGGAGAACAAACCATATTATGTATGATATCTAGACACAAAAAACTCTTGTGGCTTGGGGTGTTGCTTGTATACCATTTTTAGTTTTTATCTTTTAAGAATCCTTTGTCGAGCAGTTATTATCAATAAGTTGTGTTTACCTACGATTTTTGTTATTGAATGAATTATAATGATAAAACCAGTTTATTATGTCTACTCTTCTTGCAATAATCTACTTCCTCTTTCTTCACGCACAAAAAGAAAAAATAAAAACAGTTTTTAAATTGAAGTAAAATCTGTCCATTGCCAGTGCGGCGTAGTTAGATAGTAGTATATAAATAAAGTTAAAAGGATGCCTTTACAAATGTTTTACCACTCGAAACTGTTTTTATAGAAACCTTGAAAATTATTAATCCGGTATTAAATATATGGAAACTATATAACATTAATAATGCTAAACGTCGGTAAAACTTGGTTAGTAAAACTCTACATGCACATCGCAAGAAAAAGTTCTGTTTTTTTTTTTTAAATAGTCACCGTAAAGCCAGCCCTACCGCATTTGGAATAATGAATAATATTATAACTTTACTATTCCTCAGTATTTTCCCATGAATATAGAGACCGTTTAAAAACCTGTTGACGATTCGTGTAGTAAAAAAAATGCATGGTATAATATAGAATGGAATTATTTAGTTTGGTATGGGATTGTAAAGGGGAAGAAAAAGCTTAGCGTTCCATGCATCGCGACCTGGAAATAAGTATCGGTTTGCAACGACAGGATAACTTTAAAAATTGATAACAATAAAGGAGAAAATTCATGGTAACGACGTTTATCCCACCCACTTAATAATAAATGTTGGACTTTTGTATGAAAAATTCAAGATGTTAAATCTTGCTGAGAGGTTCTTTTTTATTTTGGCAGTTTTAAATTGATATTTAAATGGCCTGAGTCTCCACTAGTTTGCATTTTAAATGCTTTTCGACGACGACTAACCTAAAAGATTATTTTGTAAAAACTAGGTGAAGATATAGTTTTATTAAAGTATAATTTGTAACATTTTAATAATAATAATAATATAATAATAGATAATATAATGGTCTCCCCAAAGCCCAGCACTTACGTCCGACAATTGAGTAGAAACTTAGCCACTCGGGACTGGCAACGTCAGAAAATTTGGCGGCAAAACAGGTGCGATGGCACACCCATAGAGAAAAATGGAGGAACACGCATATCGCGTTTCGTAAGGCCTACGGAAAGCAGCTGCCCGCTGGCCTGCGGGACTGGGGAGCGCCGGGGCACCTTCGGAGCCACCGCTGGAGGTGACAGCATGCGAGCCGGTGGTGATCGGGAGCTGAAGAGGCAGGCTCTGATCGGGGATAACCCCGAATATACTACAGACGAACATAGCAGCACCCATCCATCTCCACTTACAGCTGCACCTGCCGCAAGTGCTTCCCTGAGAAGCAATCTATTGCATCCAGAGACCACTGCCGCAGGCAGGCAACGCAAAAGGATGAAGTGGACTACAGAAATAAATACCTTCATCATGCGTGAATACTACACCATTACCAAAATGGAGACACACTACGGCCTACCGACAAAAGTTACATCAAATATTTCTTCACCGTTTCCCTGATTCTGAATTTAGTGAGCAAAGAATAGCGGACCAGCGTCGAGCAATTGTGCAGAAAAAATTTCCCTCTGCACCAGTTTTGGAAGCAATCAAGGAAGAAGTGAGAAAAATGTTTAACTCCTCAGAACCTAGTAATCTGAGGGCAGTGGAGATATCAGCTGTGCAAACTCAAGATGACAATGGGGCAAATATGTCAGAAAGTGTGGATTTTAAGAGTAGTGAAGAGGTGCAAATTCGCAATGAATTTGCAGTCGCACTTGCTGAATTGTAAGGAACTGACCCACTGAAACGCTATCTCATTCGCAGACAAAATTGCTCGAAGAAATTAGCAAGAACAATCAGCGTCTTGAATGAGAAAGTACTGCCACAACATCTACAACAAAGACCATCTTTCGAATAAGTACACACAGCAATTTATTGTGCTGCGGCTGTGGCTTCAAGATGTAACGGTACCAAGCTTTTCAGCCGCGTAGCAATTGCCCACAATAATCGAAGTGAAAAAAGAATGCCACCTTGGGAAAGACGGCTGGTGAATCGTATAGAAAGCACTAGGAGGGATATTGGGAGACTCACACAATTTAAAAAAGGAAATACCCCAGAAAAACTGAGAAGAAAGGTGAATAACATCCTTATCAATACAAAATACATACGAAGCACGAGTCCTTGAATTCAACAATAACAGAACATCTTGACACCCTACGACAAAAGCTTTTGGCGTTAACAAAACGCCTTCGACGCTACAGGAAGTGCTCTACGAGGAAGCAACAGAATTCTATTTTAACAGAAACCAGGAAGCATTCTACAGGAATATTTCAAAGGGCTTGTAAATGATATGAAAGAGTCAAAGCTTTCCTCAAAGGCACAAATAGAGAACTTTTGGAAGCCTATCTGGTCATCTGCTGTTTCCCACAACCCATATATGACGTGGATTGAAAGGGAATATGACAGACACCGAGATATCCCTCTAGTGGGTGAACCAATCATCACCTTGGAAATTGTCCAAGCAGCTTTGAACAAAGCACATAACTGGAAGGCACCAGGCAGTGGTGGCCTGCACAATTATTGGCTCAAAAAATCTACCAGCACTCACCATCACATGGCTAATATAATTCAATATTTTCATCACAATCCAGAAAATATACCTTACTTCCTCACTGAAGGTAGAACATTCTTGTTACCAAAGGAGGGTGATACTAAAGACCCCTCGAAGTACCGGCCTATTACCTGCATTCAAACTTTCTACAAACTCATAACATCTTGTTTCACAAATGATGATGATCTTTCGAAATGTTTCACAAATGATGATGATACACATTGGGGAACAGAACATCTTAGCAAATGAACAGAAAGGATGTAGACCTGGATCTCAGGGATGCAAGGAGCAACTCATTATAGACTCTGTAATTATGGGGCAAGTGCTTGAAAAACAAAGTAACTTGTACGCATGCTACATAGATTAAGCTAAAGCATTCGACACCGTGCCTCATTCTTAGCTCCTCCAATGTTTGGATGTATACAAGGTCCATCCGTTTCTCCAAAACTTCCTGAAAAGCGCGATGAGTCGATGAAATACAAAACTGTATCTCTCTAATGGTAAACAATCCGTCCACACAGATATTATACACATCCGCCGAGGGATTTTCCAGGGTGACTCTTTAAGCCCTTTATTGTACTGCTTAGCCTTAAATCGCCTGTCTACTCTACTTAATTCATCTAATTATGGAACCGCTCTTAAAAAGGGGAACTCAACTCTTCTTCGTGTCTCACATCATCTTTACATGCATGACCTGAAGCTCTATGCAGACACTGAGAGTTATGTGCGGCAACTAATAAACGTGACGGAGAAGTTCACTGACGACATTAAGATGAAATTGGTTTTGGATGGGTGCAGGAGAGCTAATATCATTCGGGGTCGTATGCAACTTGTAAAAGGGGTAGCAGGATAAGAATGAAGTGACGGCCCTCGGGGAAGCCGGGGTAACCACTGTATCAGACCGTCTCTAGGTGATAAAAAACTTGATTGAGCGCTTTTTCAAGGTCATTTATGCACCGTTATAAGTCATATTTTTAAAAAAACTGATTTTTTTTCACATTTTTATGGAAACCATTTTTTTAACTAACTTAAATAACTTAAACTTAAATTCTCGTACTATAACGCGTTTCTATATATGCATTCAGAAATAATCTTGTTTGTGGGTAGCGATCCTGGATATTAATAAATCGGTGCATGTGTCGAACCGTGAATCAGTAAGAAATGATTAAATTTGCATGGAGATTTCGTTGAAGTTGGTCTAGCAGTGCCCTCCTTTGTGTGACAGGTCAGGTCAGTGTTGCGCCACACTCTGTGTAGAGACATTAATGTCATATTCGTGCAAGCAAGAAATGGAATTTTTCCTCGACGCTTAAAAACGCAATATCATCATCCAAGTGAGTTTGAACGGGGCATAATGATCGGTCTCCAGGAAGCGGGTTTGTCGCACCGTGTCATTACGGTTCGAGCAGGTCACACTGCAAGGACAGTGATGCGTGTATGGAACCAGTGGATAGAGGAAGATAGTACTCAGCGACTAGCGGGTATTGGAACACACAACGCGACCACAACACGATACTACCGTCATCTCCACATGACCGAAGGCGACAGAACTGCGTCGTCAATGTAGGGTCGACATTGGAGCACTGAAACAGGTGTGGTCATTCCTGGGTTGACGGTTCGACGCTGCCTGTTGAGGCCTGGACTGGGGTCACGCGTCGAATACATTAGACCTTTCTCATCACCATACTCAGATTCGAGGGAGGGCTTGCCTACCCAATCAGTTTAAAATAGACGTAAAATGCATGCGAATAAGCGAATATTAATCTTAATGAAAAAATGGAAAGTCCCCGGGCAGGGTACGGAAAACTTGGCCGAGTCAAAACGTAAATGATTTTTGCGCCATCTACAACAGTTCCGAGCATGGAAGCCGAAACCTAAAACGTTGGACGTCAATGCAATCAAAAAGCTGGCAATGCTAGGCGCGTTGTTCTGTTTTTCGTTACGTTGCAGGCATGCAGCAGGTAGGGTGCTCATTTTATCGATTTTTTCACTGTTATTGTTAGTATGTAGAATGTGTTGTCATGTAAGGTATAAATGAATTATGTCGCGATATTTATTGTGCATGTCTTAGAACTTTGGTTTTCAGTTATTTGGCAGATTCGATAGTAGAAAACTGGTGCTAGACGACAAGTACATGCTAGAGATTTTCCACCCTACCAGCAGTGGAGGTACTTTATAATTCAATTTTGGAATCTTTGTTGACATAATTTGTATTAGTATTTAATTGTGTGGAACATTTACAACCTTGCAACAATGAGTGTCTTAAAAAATCCGTAAATCCATGTAGTATATAACCTAACCTGTACAATGTCATTTATTCTGTTCTATTTGTTTAACGTATTGTAGATTATATTATTTTCGTGTATGTGTATTGGACCACGTTTGTAATTGTTCATTTGTATATATCATATTCATTGTTTGCAATACCTGGTGCTAAAAATCAGTCAAAAAATGTCTTAATTTTCAAAAACTATTCATAATTCATTATTGTATTGCATTTCTAGGGAAGAATAGTTACACTTCTCATTAATGTATATGAAAATGTAATTTAATTTTATTTGGCTTAGAGTGGTACGAGTGTAGCCTTTTCCATTCTGGAGGTGATCTTAGAGTTGCAGTATGTATTACTGGCAAGATTACAAAACCGAATTCGGACTCTTCACTTAACATTTAGAAGATGGAATTGTGATCAACAGTGTTTTCCTACAAGCTCCAGGCCCTGTTGTCTTTCTCCAAAGAACTTCAAAGATAATCGTATTAACAAAGTTGTGCACAGTTGAAATTCTTTTTTCCCCTTGATCGTGCAAGTGCCTGCTAGTCTCGAATATTATAGACAAAGTAAATATATTACAGCAATTATATATTTTCGATAAATTAATGTGCCTTGTTACACAAGAAACTTTCCTAACAAGCACTGGAAATATATTAATAAATAATCAAGAACAATTTTGAATAGTGAACAATTAAAAACTTCATTTTCGACTGTTTGATGTCAGTAATAAAAAAACTGTGTGTATAAATAATTATACCCTCCTAATATCTAACGTTTATTTTAAATATTAAGATAGTATATACTTTTTTGGATGATTTCAATACTTCCAGGCTAAGAATAGTAATATATTATAGATGATTTTTTTTTAATTAAATGTAGCCAATTGAAAATTGCTAAATAAACATCTGAACAATAAATCCTGTAATAATATTAATTGATAAAGTTAAAAGTAAAAATCTAATCCAGAGTTTTTCTACTTTGCCGTCAAATTCTAGTTCCATTCGTAACAAGTTCAAGTATTTTCTGCCCCATGTTGGTTTCAATTGAAGATGAGTTTGTCTGTGGACTTCCGTGGACAATATTTGTCATTGATGATGGTGGGCCAGTTAACAAAAATCAGGGTAGCTACAGAAGAATAAAAAAATCTTGTGACTTGCTGGCCATAAAACTAGTACTAGAAATTGATTAAAGCAATTGTGACGGCAGTAATTCTCTCGACGGCTTTGCTTAAAGTTCACGACTTAGCCGTACCAAACTAGGAGAAACTGGCCAAATTAAAATTGATATACTTCCCACAATTTTCATTGCATAGAATTTTTTTTTTCGTTGTAAACACAATGCAAATTCCCTCTTTAATCCCAGGAACACTAAGCTATATCTGTACCAGTGATATGTGGATTTTACTACTACAAGACGAATCAACTTGCCACAACATTTAAAACTAGATTATTTATAAATTTGTTTCATTTTCCTTGGTTTTGAAAGACTTACGCCAAAAAACAATGATTGATATATGTATCAAATTACCAATTTCGTATTTCGGCTATAGAAGTCACCAGATAGCTTGGATATTAAACAAGTGGGAATTATAAGTAGGCGGATTTTTACTTAATCTTGTGATTTATCAACTGTGATAACTATTTAAAAAATCATTTGTTTAAGTATTTATTTCTATATTAATATTAATAAGTATTAGGAGATGGAATGACTTTAACTTCATTACATATGTTAACAACGAATATCATATTTCTTATAAACTTTTTCACATAATTGAAAGAATTTCAGAAAAAATATACAATGAATTACATTATAACCATATGAGCATTCTACTCGCAAAAACTGTAATCAAGTGCAACACTTTGTAGTGTTATTTATTAATGGACTTGGCATGAATATATTAGCTTTTTATCTCAGCAATTTCATTGTCTGTAGAATAGCAAATTTCAGGAACTAATTCACACACGAGCTTTTTTATCAGGATAATCAACAAATAAATTGCATTCTAAGCATATTTGTTAATTCTTAATTTGGAGTAAAATGTTGCTAATGCCAACAAAAGTATAACCTTCTTAGAAGAAGATGCATTAATAAAAATGGAATTTTATTGATAGTCACTTAAGAAAAAATTTAATTGTAAAAGCCGAATAAAACGGAATTAATCTTACTAATTTTAATAATTAACCTTTTTCCTAGGATTATTTGGTAAAATACATTTAAGTGGGAGGAACAGACAACTATTAAATAGAATTTAAATTTCAACAAACTGTTCTAACTATTGCTTGTACAGTTTGTTTGCTTTGAAATAAGTTGTTTTAACAGTTAAGGAGCAATGTTTTGTTATGCGCATAAAGAATGTTCTTTTTTCTGACCCATGACTGACAGTGTTGCCTACAAGCTTATTCCATAACATGAACACCATGAGAAATGATGAACTATAAGACTCAATTTAAAACGATTTTGGGGTTAGGGCAGTATGCACGCAGACCCCTCAAATGTATAGTATCTATGTGAAAAAAAAAAACAACTAAAACAACACAATAAGGACATGATCAAATTTAACTTCATGTTTTCCACCCACCTTTTTTCTGCTATTTTAAAAGTAATTAAAAAGGATAAGTGTAAAATCCACTTTACAACATTTTTTTGTTTTTTAAGTATAAATATCCTAATACAATATTAAAAATATTATTAAATCAAGTCGTTCAATGCGAAAGCATAAGAAAAGCAGCAGATAATACCTCTGAAATAATTATACACAGCGCCACAATAATTCGCACAACCTTATTTGAAAATTGCAGCGCCCAAAACGGCAACAGCTGCCAGCTCATATGCAACCAGTCCGGTGGTGATGTAGCAAACAAACTTTCAGTCTCCCACCCTCTTTTTAACATTGAGTGAAACCGGCTCTGGTCCCGGGTGTCCAGATGCCATTTCATAATGGACAATTAAATCAGTGGAGCAGAGGCAATAATTACCGTAATCTAACAGCAATTATCTTCATGTTATCGATTCAAAACAAGTTCAAGTCCAAAAGATTGGACGCTAGCTAATATTTTCAATTTTTTAAAGAAATGGTACAGCAACTTTTTTAGCAAATTATAGGACCGGTAAGTATTACGTCAGTTCTGTATAGTAAGCTAATGAAAACTATTTGTTTGATAAACTAGCATAATATCTATAGACAGTATGTGGAACAAAAAGAATTGGCTATTTCCGGACAGCATGGTTTTTAGACATGGTTTCTCTTGCGAGAGTTAGAATAGGTAATTTCATTTCCCTTTCAGAAATTATAGCAGAATGAAGTGGATGATAATGGGGGAGTGGATGCCATAATAATAATTTCGCAGGAAAGCATTTGATGTTCCCACACGAGATAAAAACTTTGATTCATTAAATAATTAATGCGATTCGGGGTATTGACACCTGATTTGTGCCGTGGATTGATGAGTTCTTCGAAGTAGGAAAACAGAAAAGTCCGAGTTGGACAACAATTTTCAAACCTGGCAAGAGGTTACCTTTCAGGGATCCTCAAAGGAAGCGTTATTGGACCACTCCTGTTCTCGCCGTTTTTAAACGAACCTGCCAGTACAATTTATGTCCAAAGGTTAAACTAGTTGCAGGTAAATCCCAGAGACTGATATAATATATGGTTATTCAATCAAAAGTAGACGAGGAGATATATTGCAGGATGATCTAGATAGATTAGCATTTCTGCGCCAGAAAAAAAAATAGCATTTATAGTTAAATATGCTTCAAAAAGCAAAAGCATCACTTTGTCAGAGAACGCAAAACAGTTGCTGTGAAAGTCAAAGTACCGTTTAGAGCAAACGAAAAAGATTCCAAGTTCATTGGCTTGTAAGTACGTGGGGGAATAATATTGATAGCAAAATTAAACTGGGAAAATCAGGTTAACTTTCTTTGTCGATAGGGAAAAGCCTGAGGTCTTTGCATCGTTTACCTGCGATACTAAAAAAGATTACTGCGAAAGCGAGAGAAACTTTAGCTTATCCTATCTTTAGATTGTCCATTAAGTGGAAAAACGGATGCAATTTGTTGGGGACCTTTTAGAAATTCACAAAGGAAATATTGAAATAGAGCTACAGAGGCAGAGCGTCGTAAAACGATTTACGGTTCCGCAAGTAATAGAAGAAGAGAAAGTGATAATGGGAGTTCTGACTCAGGAGGCTAAGACAAGACTCTGGGCCAGTACCAAAGCGATATGCCGGTATTCCAGCTATTGAAAGACTATTTTCATTTCGACTCCATAGACCCACTATTACCTTAGATAGAGTGTGATCACAGCACAAAAATTCCAGTCAGAAACACAGAGAACAGATATGTTGGAAAATTTTCATTCACAAAATAGAACAGATAACGGCTGGAATTAAGTTAACCTGCGACAAGCCATGGAAACCCTTTCCTCTAGGTGTTACAAAGTTTCAAAAGTAGAATGAACATAAGGACATTGATATTTGATATAAGTTAGGCTATTTTAAAATATTATTCATTTTTAGTTATAATTTTTATTATAATTGTTATTTTTTAATATTAGTATTTTGTTCGATACATTCACTAATTAAAAATACATTGTTTTGTTTAAATATACAATTATATTTTAAGTAGTAGTTGGAATTGGAGTCTGTCAAGTGATGTGTTGTGAAGTTGTAGTACCGAAATAAGAGAAGTTCAAGTGCAAAAGTGAAAGCTGTAGTGAGTTGCAAATGAGTGTTAGTGAAGTTATAGCGTAATGCATGTATAGTTTTATTGTTATTACTGTTATTAATGCCTTAAAATGCTTATAATAAAATCTACAGTCCAATACTATTCTAGTTGTAAATATATGTAAAATGCTTAGTGTTCTGCCACCAGGATCTAATTGCCCTACCGCGAGAAAAATAATAAAATCTATCTATCTATTGTTAGGTCCACAATGAATTCCGAAATGGGCAGCTCTCTTTACGCGCCTCCTCAAATTAAAAAAATCTACACCTGAATATATCGTCATCAATATGTGGAATTATTTTTTAACAGTTTGCGTTCATTTAAAGTAATAGTTGGATAGATGGGAATTAAATTATTAGATGTTAATAAAATATCAAAAGCCATGTGGAAAAGGAAAGTTTACTGTGTAATACATATCTTGTGAGAAAAGTGCGCATTTTTAAATAGACTCTCGTTTGTACATTCGTAACTGGCTTTACGCTGTTCTCGTATACTTTTGGCTTGTGGTCAGTGTCTAGATGCACAACTGAATGGGAAATTTGATAACAATGTTTTTTAAATTCCACATGCTTAACTTAACCTTCTACGCTTATTCTGTATAATATTCCCTGCTTCCACGGACGTTGTATAAATTGCGCTCGAATAGTCATGCAAGTCCCATCCGAATTTGGTTGGAAACGAAGGAGTAAGCACTTGGGAGAAGACACTCGTTTCGAGATATGAAAACACCGTCACTTCTTTCGGTCAAGAGTCCTGGCACGTCCACCCTTGTCTGGATTCCAACCTTGCTCGCGAATAAAGAATTCCTTCATTACATATTTGAAGTGAACATTTGATAATCTGTGTATGTTAGAACTTTGTTCATTAGTTTTTTTCACTACATTCTCACTCGTTCCTCTCTATGACTTCGAAACATGCGATAACCCTCTTGTATCCCGACTAATCGTATTAATTTGGGAAGGAGATTTGCTTTCTAAAGTGTTTATTTGAGGCTGGCGTCGCGGGGGATTAGCAAGAAACTCATGAAAACGCCGATTGAAGTCGGTTCACCATAATGATCCGAGGGACATGTGACGATCAGCTAGCAGGAGAAGCGGAAGACATTGGCTGATGTCCTTCGTCTCGAACCCTTGACCTTATAAACGCGGAATCGATCATAACCGGATTCGGATTCCCCAAAGGAGCGAACACAGGCCACAAAACGCTAGCTGTCTTAAAGATATACCCAGCCCATCCATACGTCGTCCTTGAAAACGAGCTTTGAAGTGTAATGCTCATTGGAATTCCTTATCCGGCCTCCTCACTACGATGTGCAAATCGGCATCCAGTATGTGTGAGGGTAATGACCGCCTTTCGTGGTGGTGTGGATAAGTTTGCGTAAAGGTCCCACTCGAGAAGGTACGTTTGGTCACTCACGTCTCTCGCCGGCACCTATAATCAAAACGCATCGGAGTCCTCCGTAGGTTAGGATGGTAAGGCATGTCCGCCCTCACCTGCTGTCAAAGCGATCGACAATGGTTTGAGGAAGAGGAATCAGGGTGGTGGGGATCCAGTCAGGGCTGCAGAGGGACAGGGACAACCAGATACCACGGGATCTTGCGTCCCCCGTCTTCTCGCACGGCGGTCGGAGGCGCAAAAAGCGCGTATTGACCTGCGAAGCGGGGACGTTTCAACTGAGGGCGCGCTCTTGTCATGCAAAGATGTGCGCTCTTTCGGTGATAATCCATTAACAATAGTCACTTACTATCGACTATCGTGACAGCAAATATTAGAATTAATTCAATTGATTCGTTGTACCGACCGCCATTTCGACAGGCCTTGTGTCTTTCATTTTGTTATTGCATTCGTGCATTGTCGGAACTGTATTTTACTGTTAGTTGACTGTTAGAAAAGACTTTGTAAGGTTTCCACAATGGAGTAGGTAATTTTTTTACCACTCCGGTAGTCCATAATTTGCATTGAGAGCTTCTGCGAAGCATTTCTGAAGATCCCTTTTTGTTTTTCCGGACGCAGAAGAAGAGGTGTAACCATACCGCAGGGGAGAACAAACCATATTATGTATGATATCTAGACACAAAAAACTCTTGTGGCTTGGGGTGTTGCTTGTATACCATTTTTAGTTTTTATCTTTTAAGAATCCTTTGTCGAGCAGTTATTATCAATAAGTTGTGTTTACCTACGATTTTTGTTATTGAATGAATTATAATGATAAAACCAGTTTATTATGTCTACTCTTCTTGCAATAATCTACTTCCTCTTTCTTCACGCACAAAAAGAAAAAATAAAAACAGTTTTTAAATTGAAGTAAAATCTGTCCATTGCCAGTGCGGCGTAGTTAGATAGTAGTATATAAATAAAGTTAAAAGGATGCCTTTACAAATGTTTTACCACTCGAAACTGTTTTTATAGAAACCTTGAAAATTATTAATCCGGTATTAAATATATGGAAACTATATAACATTAATAATGCTAAACGTCGGTAAAACTTGGTTAGTAAAACTCTACATGCACATCGCAAGAAAAAGTTCTGTTTTTTTTTTTTAAATAGTCACCGTAAAGCCAGCCCTACCGCATTTGGAATAATGAATAATATTATAACTTTACTATTCCTCAGTATTTTCCCATGAATATAGAGACCGTTTAAAAACCTGTTGACGATTCGTGTAGTAAAAAAAATGCATGGTATAATATAGAATGGAATTATTTAGTTTGGTATGGGATTGTAAAGGGGAAGAAAAAGCTTAGCGTTCCATGCATCGCGACCTGGAAATAAGTATCGGTTTGCAACGACAGGATAACTTTAAAAATTGATAACAATAAAGGAGAAAATTCATGGTAACGACGTTTATCCCACCCACTTAATAATAAATGTTGGACTTTTGTATGAAAAATTCAAGATGTTAAATCTTGCTGAGAGGTTCTTTTTTATTTTGGCAGTTTTAAATTGATATTTAAATGGCCTGAGTCTCCACTAGTTTGCATTTTAAATGCTTTTCGACGACGACTAACCTAAAAGATTATTTTGTAAAAACTAGGTGAAGATATAGTTTTATTAAAGTATAATTTGTAACATTTTAATAATAATAATAATATAATAATAGATAATATAATGGTCTCCCCAAAGCCCAGCACTTACGTCCGACAATTGAGTAGAAACTTAGCCACTCGGGACTGGCAACGTCAGAAAATTTGGCGGCAAAACAGGTGCGATGGCACACCCATAGAGAAAAATGGAGGAACACGCATATCGCGTTTCGTAAGGCCTACGGAAAGCAGCTGCCCGCTGGCCTGCGGGATTACATGATGGAACACATTAAACTTTTCATTTATCTAACGATTCTTCTGCAGCTAATTAAATAATACCGTTTAATTTGTTCAGTGCGTTTTCCACTTGTTATTGGTCTTTTATAGGTGCATTATCGAATAAATTATTAATTCTAGCGATGTACAGTGTTTTTGTACTTTAGTTTTCCTGAGATTCTATGTTAAGCTTATCATTCATATTTGCCTCCTTTTTATATGGGATGTTCAGCCTTATTTTACATAATAGAAGTGAAAGTGGCTTCGTATATTAGCTGAGTAAAACGTTCTTACTTCTAAACTTTGTGACGGTGTAAACTGTGGATTAGTTTTCACGTAATCGTTTTAGATAGTTGTCCTTGATCCTTTGGAAATGTATATTGATATTTAAAGTCATGTTCAAAAATGTATTGTTAATCCGTAAATATTTCTTTGCTCATATGCCTATCATATTGTCACCGACGTCATTAGTGATATGTTTATGAAAGCGTTGTTTTACTCCGTTTAATAGTTGATTCCCAATTCTTGAATTAAGATATTCCGTTATTAGGATGTTATGATGTGATGGTATTATGTCGATGAGTTTTTGAAGTTATTTTTAAAACAGCTTTCTCTTCTCCCTACTTTTTGTGATATCTGGGGTATAAACGATAATTACATGGGAGTATTTGTTGTCAATCTACAATGTAGTCGTCAATAACCTTTTATTTATTCAATATGCTTTAAACAGTTTATCTGTGGGAGCACTCCAACCCCAGCTTAGACACTTTTGTCTTTTGGGGTGCCACTGTTTACTAGTACATGATTATTTATTCTACATGTACCTTTACCCTTTTTTTTAGTTTCGGACATACAACAGATATCATTTGTATATTCTGATATTCCTAATTATTGAATAAATTTCATTGTAATAGTGTCTCCTTGGTGTTGCGATTTCAACAAACACCAGTGTATTTTATTCGCTAAAAGCAATCTTGGCCTTCTCATATTTGTTTTCGTCAAGAACTGCTTCGAAAGAGTTTGCACTTGCCAAAAAAATAGTGATGATAATAGTGATAACTCGTTTTGGCCATCTTTCGTGTGTCATTCGCATAACATGACCGTTCTTGACGATTTGTTTTCTCTATTTCCTGAAGGCTAAATTTATTTACGTCCATTTTCTTTCTTATTTGTTGTTCCTGAGTCTGTCACGTCTGCTATAACAGAAACGTCTACCCTTGTTATTGTCGTCTTTTCCAACTCTGCCATTAAAATCTCCTATAAATATTATTTCTTGAGACTTGGGTATTCTGTCAAGGGTTTCTTTGACAGTCATTTCAAAATCGTCTTTCTTAGCTATTGGGGCATCATCATTCTAAATATATGCTTTCCTAAGAGAGTTACGCATTTTTCTCTGATTTTTAACACTATCTTAATAGGACGTGCGTTTGCAACTTTTTATACATTTACCGAAAGTTTCACCAATAACACCAAAACACCAATAACAATATAAATTCCGGCTTTGTCGTTTTCATGTTTATTTTCACCACTGTAAAAGTGCTCAAAGTTGTTGAGCGTTTCGCTTCCCTTGTCTTTTTTGTTTCAGCCCAGACGGCTATTATCTATGATTCTTCTCTTCATTTCCTGGATTACTTCTCGTTTGTTTGTACTGCTTTGTACATTCCATATACCAATATTCAAAGTCCATTTTCATTTCCGATGTCGTTTCCCTTTTGGAATTTTGGAGTCATTCGAATTTTTAGCTCTGTGATGTTTTACATGAGTAGGGTGCTGGACTACAGCACAACCCCTAAACCTGGAGGTGGGGAGGTTTTAAGGATGTCTCCATCCCTTACGCTGATTGCTGCCACCGAAGCTTAAGGAGTCGTACCTACCCCTGAGCCACTCTTTAAGAATGATTTAATTCCCAAAGTTAGTGAATCGCACCTTCCTTTGTTGAATCATGCACCATTTATATTTGAATGCTTCTGGGGTAAGATCTGTCTACTACCGCCGGTTTAGCCCTCCACCTCACTGAGGCACACAAGCCTCGCCAGCCGCTCCAATAGTGCTTCTTCAAGGCGGCGTCTCAGCGCAGGGAATCAAAAATAATATGAAAAAAAAGGTTTTCAAATGGCTTGCCAGCATGTTGGTATACTAGTTAAAATAAAATCGAAATAATTGTAGGATCGTTACAATCCAAAAATGCACATTTGGAATAAAAAAAATTCAATATAAGATGCTTTCATTCCCATTCGTTTCAAAATTGCACATGACATTAACAGGAAGAGCCCCCTACCGGAGCATAGGAAAGCTATACGGGTCTGCTGTGATAGAGCGTTTTGGGTCAAACCAGTTATAATTAAAAAGAAATGTTATTAGAATATGTTCAACGAAACAAAGGTGATCGGCATTATCTGCGTATTAAGTATATACAAACAACGGAAAATAATGGGAGTGGTTAATAGTTAATAATCGAGACAAAATAATACAAATTATTTAGTGAAGAATTGATTGTGGACACGTGAGGAATATCCGTGGTAGTAATTAAAATTAAAAAAATTACAGGAGCCCTGTTGTCACGTAGTAAACTGTGGCAGGCGCATGTACAAGGTGATACTCCAATCAGCAGAGACGTAGACATTAAACAAGGAAGGGAAAGACGCAAAGGTTACGAAGAAAAAACTGTTTGTGGGACTAATACTGCACATCGAGACACAAGTGAGTGAGCCCAGCCGCGACAGAAGATTTCGAGCTGTGATTGCGGTCGAATGATGCGACACGTGTCAGTTGATCGAGAATCGCTCGAACTCACGTCGCGAGTCGATGCTAGAACGCAGAACGCGGAAAAAGTTTAAAAATTTAATTGGAACATGACGACAGTGCTAACAGCAGTGGCGAAGCTGCAGAGTAGTCCGGGATCCTTGGAATAATCCAATTACTTTTCATCAAAATCTGTTGTTATATGAGCCTAGGCTCCCAGCATGACTGTGCCGCCCAGCACGTCTACGCTCTAGTTTCCAGATCTCCTGTTTTGGAGATAAGAAAAACTGTCTGGATGAATTTGGCAAGAAAGAAGAAATGTCCGCCGATTTACGCAGCTTTTTTGGCAGCAAATTCCTTGACATATAATATACACACAACAAAAACACGGGGGAACTCGTGTGAAGTACAACTTTTACTCTACACGAATATTAATGTTTCAAATATTTAATATAAAATATCAAAAACTTTCAGCCTAGTATTGTAAGCACATAAATATCACAATTATAATAATTTTTATACGCACGGGTATAGTAAAAACCTCCTGGAACACTGTGCATGATTAACACAGTTTCGTTTCTGTGCAAGGAAGTCATTTGTGCTGGAACGGAAGCCACTTGGCAGCGCGGGAGAGAGAAAACAAGAGCAGGTTTGGGCTAACGGTGTCTTGCACCTAAAGGAGATAGAAAATAGATTAAGTACCGTTAAAGTGAATTCTATGCCGAGTTTTCGACTTTCGGTCAGGGTTTGGCGAAAATTGTCCACCGTGTTACGGCGCGTGGGAGGACGCCTCTGAGGATTGAAGAGGACGGCAGGTATCAGGGCATAAGAAAGCGGAGGAACAAACAAGGTGGTGAATAAATGTAAATCATAATATTTTTATGTAGATAGACTAAATATTGTGTGTAGTGATACTTTTATTAAAGCAGTCGAAATATTACCGTAAAATTATAAGTAAATATAAGCAAATCAAGTAACAATGACAAAGTGCAACATTCTGCTTTCAAATGAAAGAAAAGCTCTAGTAATAACAACTTTCTCCGCTTGTTAGCGCTAAACACACGCGCTACGCAGCTTAAAACAAGGTGGAAATAAACATGCAAGTGATATATGTAAAACATAATTATTTACGACATTTTTAAGACCAAGTATTGTCATTAGTCATAAGTTTATTTTAGGTCACATGGTAAGGTGACTTATCTGTGTATGTAAGGGGAAACGGAGGAACGGAGAGTAAATGAGAAAAGCTGAGGGGTATCTATTTGGGTTATTTTTGTTACATTTGTGTTCCTTGAATTTGTTGTTAATCTGAAGCTATTTAAAGAGAAGTTGATTTTTTAATATTTTACTGTTGAACTATTATTTTGTAGAGGTTGCATGAATTTCTATAATGCAACCATTTAAATACGAAGTATTTCTTAGTATTGTTAGGTCACAATGATTCCGAATGGACAGCTCTTTAGACCCTCAAATTAAATAATCTACACTGGATATACCGGTCAAATATGTGGGTAAGTTTTTAATAGTCGGTATTAAAGAATAGAGGGGATATATGGAATTAATTATTAATGTTAATAAATATCAAACCCAGTTGAAAAGGATGTACTGTGTAATACTATCTTGTGAGAAAAGTGCGCATTTTCATAGACTCTCGTGTACTCGTGAACTGGCTTTATCTGTTCTCTATACTTCTTGGTCTTTGTTGGTAGTGTCTAGATGCATTCTGTATTTGATACAATGTTAAATTCCGACATGCTTAACTTACCTTTCTAGCTTATTGTATATCCCTGCTTCCACGAAACGTTGTATAAATTGGTCGAAATAGTCATGCAGGTCCCATCCGAATTTGGTTGGAAACGAAGAGTAAGCACTGGGAAGAAGACACTCGTCGATGATATGGAAAACACCGTCACTTTCGTCAAAAAAGCGTTGCGTGTCCCACACTTGTTGGAGCCAACTTCTCCGATAAAATAATCCTTCATCATATTTTAAAGCGATCGATTTTATGACTTCTTTTTGAGATGCAAACTTTTTCATTAGTTTTTTCACCACATCGTTCTCGTCCTCTATGACTTGGAACATGCGATAAGCCAGTGGCGACCCGACTAATGTCTTAATTTGGGAGTTGGCTTCTTGTAAAGTGTTTATTTGAGGCGGGTCGCGGGGATTAGCGAGAAAACTCATGAAAACGCCGATGAAGGCGT
>BOPP01000003.1:23554619-23567973 GCA_017312745.1 Gryllus bimaculatus
GAGAGGTGGGTACCAGGTGAGTACCGCGTCTGCACGCGCTCGCACGACACGGACGCGCGGTGCGCACACAAGTTGTAAAATAACTTGAAGTTTTGTTTAATGTCCAATCTAATAAATCTAGTAAATAAGCCAATAGCAATCTAATACTAATTTCTCTGCAATCACAATACTGAGTTACTTTGTCCAGTGTACAAAATCAAACAAAAAAAAACATCACCTTAAAAGGTAAGAAGTATTAAATGGAATAAATAGCTGGCTTAATATTTACAAATACATAATTAACATGGTAATATCAACGTGATGAAATAAATAATAATATAATAATAATACTGATAATAATATAATGATAATAATAATATAATGATAATAATAATATAATGATAATAATTATAATAATAATAATGAATTTTAAATTATAAATGTAGATTATGCTCAACGGAGACAAACAATAGAGCTTATAACAAGGGCATGTAAAATTCTTGCTGTCGCGAAATATTTGCGGACTTATAACAACTTTGCAAAAATCATCCACTAAGCCCTGGCCCTTTAAGAACATCTTAACGTAGAAAATTTGCTATACAGTCCGTACCAACCTCCTTCTGTTTGGAAAATAAAACCACGAAGGTGTATTGAGATTGGGAGATAAGGCCAGACCTCGCAGAACTGAATAAAACCAGAGAGGAAGCCGAGTGCGAACGATGATGCGGCATCTAGCGGCACACCCGAGAAAGACGCGAAATGCTATGAGAGATTCCGTCGTGAAAACAGATCCCCACGTGTCAAGAAATGAAAACCCACGTATATTTCCACGGACCTAGAGTCGGCAAAAGCTCGAAGCCATCGTCAGAGATGGACACGGGATGAATTAAAGGAGGCGGCACTTACTACGCAAAAGCGAAAAATTGGGGCTCAGAAATAGAAGATTTTAAGATATGGAGAGAACAGATATAACGTAGAAAATTTGCTATACAGTCGGTACCAATCTCCTTCTGTTTGGAAAATAAAACCACGAAACCACCGCACCTTCGATTCAAAGAAGCTTGCTAGTCAATGCAGGTACATACTCAGCAGAGCCGGACTTAAGTAGTGCGGGGCGCCAAGCACAAAAGTGTGTTGCCCCCCCCCCCCGAAAAAATAGCTCCATCTTTATTAAATAAAAAATGTATTATAGTACAAGTACTTTCTGTACAGATACAAAGGAAAACTGATGATTTTTTATAGAAATTTTTACTTGTGTTTCATTTTTTTACATTAAATACATTTTACATAATTTTTTTCTGCTCTTCACTGCAGAAAATTGGTCGATGATGTCTTCAAAACGAAGATTTCTCAGCTTATCATGCTCCATACTCAGAATACTTAGGTCTACTAAACTTTCTTGAGACACAGTACATTTTGTTACACAGTAGCTACTTGATTAACAATTATTTCACAGAACAAAAAATTTGGTATGCGTATTTTTCCGAAACGCGGGGCCCCTGGTGAATGGGGGCCCCCAAGCATCTGCTTGTTTTGCTTGTAGGTAAATCCGGCCCTGATACTCTGCGATGGAAAATTCACAGCAGAACAACTTGCTGACGTTCACGGAAATGCGGAGTATGTTCTTCGATCTAACTATCCCCATGACGAACCTGTACAACCATCTAATATCCCTGAAAAGGATTATCCTCTCGAAGGCTCATCTCTTCCCAATGAAACATTCGTCAGAGGCAAAAATTCATCTGGCTACCAATCACACGACAAGGGCAAGGATGCGGAACCTTCTTCGACGCAAGATCGAACGAGTTAGTCTACTTCCTTTCGAAACTCGTGCACCGTTGAGAATATATGCGAAAATGCTGAAGCTAAGAGTGATAGAGACAGCAAATTCTGTCTTAACTGAGGTTGTACAGGTAGATATCTAGATATTACTGAATCCAGTCACATTGTGAATGCAACTGGATATCCGGTATCTCAGATAATTTTGGGGCTAGCCAAGAACACCGACGGCCGACAGCCAGCCAGAGTAAATATAGGTGTTGTGATGCGTTATCGTTGGCGTTATCGTGCACCGTTGAGCGTTGGCATTATCGTCACCTCGTCGTAGTTGTTTTTGTGGCTTCCATTCAGCAGACAACTGATGATGATGGCTAAGCCATCGAAAGCTGCTCTTGTAATAAATACTATTATTGGCAATGACAACGTGTATAATTATTCAGCCAGAGTAAAGTTCCTTACCCCCATGGGCGAAAAGAGTTACGAAACGGATCGCGGCGTGAAATATCACTCTTAACTGAGGCATCTTCTAAATAAAGCACATCTCTAAAGTTGAACGAAAAAATACTCAGTGTTGAACAAAAACACCAAATTGAAAATGATGAGACAGCTGGTAGCTGAGAAGCTAAAACAGAAACTCCAAGCATGGGCTCAACGAATTCGACGTTACAAACGTAAGTACGACACTATAGAGACACTCAAGTACCCGATTGAATGAAACTCAACACCTGATACTTGCCTGGGGCAGAGTTGCAAAATTTGCAGTATAACAGTTCTTTGATGGAGTGTTTTTCGGTGTTGTCATCTTGTGTGTACTTTTTTAAGTCTAATAGTGCATCGTGCTTTGATGAGGCATTGTGGTCGGCGTGTGCGAAGGTGCTCGTGTACTTCGGTGTATGCAAAGTTGCCGTAATAACTACCAATATGCGCAAGTTTTCTAGATATTACACAGCGAGGGGTGCGGGGAGAGGAGGACTCTGGCTACATCACGGCTTAAAATGGTGTACCAATTGTGGGCATGAACTTTACTCGCCAAAGCGGATCACGAGAAATGCTACGATTGTTTTAAAAGTACGGGGTGGTTGTTGCCAGCATTGGAAATTGGTACGTGCCGTGCTGAGTCGAATCTACGAATCTCAACGTTCCGTGCTATTTAGCACTGAGTGAGGACTAGGAAGCTCATGTATCAAGAAAACTTGTGCGAGTAATACTCAAATACTTTAATACTCAAATTGCGTGATAATCATCGGTCGAAAATGAATTCTGCGAATGGCCTTCTTGAACAGTCATTTTCTTTGTTGGTGTATGAGGATAAGGTACGAGTAAAGGAACAAGGTAGGCGCCTTCGCTATTTAAAAATATAAGTTGTAGGCAGAAGACGAAGCAAAATGCATACAAAGCGTTTCGGTAAAGACACACTATATGAAATAAACAAGTGGATATGCGGAAGTGATCGATTGGATGCTCTTTTCTGTTTTCCATGCGTTTTTTTGGTGGGGAAAGTGCGTGTTCAAACAGGAGTGAAAGATCTTGCGCACCTTTCCGAAAAAAAAAAAAAAAAAAAAAAAAAAAAAAAAAAAAAAAAAAAAAAAAAACACGAGAATTCGAAGTAACGTTTGAATAATCAAGTTGACTTATCACTTCTTGGGGCAGTAAACGTACAGTCTTAGCAGAATTCTGCATATTGGTCGAATATTCTGAAGCGCAATAAAAATCTCAGCAAATATAGGTCTGTTCTTTCGAAAATAATAAATTTTATTACATTTTGTGGTGTCTGAACTCACCGTGCGTGGCCGTAGTGAGATAGACGATCTATCTAATCCTGGAATATTTCGAGTATTGATAGATTTCAGTGCTGATCTTGATTAAACTTTGAAAGAGCATTTACAGTTCTTCCCTATTTAGAGGAACCGAAAAACAGTTCAAAATGAACTTTTGGATAGTATGCTGGAAGTGACGTGTGAAGAAATTACACAGGAACTGGGACAGACATGTTTTGCCCCTGTAATACCCGACGAAACTACAGACAAGTTATTCGAAATTTCAAATGGGAATAGTGTTGCGTTATGTCAAGGATGGCATTCCGTTGAAAGATTCTATCTCCTAAACACGATTGTGATAGTCTGGCTAATACTATTTTATTTCAAATTGAACCATTCATCTTAACCAAAAAATTGAATGCACAGTGTTACGACGGGGCTGTCGTGATGAGTTGACAGCATGCAGGAATTAAAAGCGAACTTAAATCAAAGTATCCGAAAGCATATTTCTCACCCTGCAATGCTCATCAGTTATAGCTATTAACATACCTAGAAATATTATGAGTGTTATTACTGCCGATTCCAAAAATTAAAAATCGAGGTGGAGCGTAGCGGAGCCGAGATTTATTGGTTACCATAAAATCTCAATTTTTTGAGAAAATTTACATTACTGCGGTATGAAACACATGAATTCTCTTGTTGCGGCACGATAATCGATATTGTTGGGTATTGCTTGCGATATATCTATTTCAACGATACACTTGTATACCGTGTATACTATACAGAGGAAGATGGACGCTGAAAATTCGTCTGTAGCTCAAGAATTTACCAAATATTTATTTTTCGAAATGCACAATTAATAACTTTATAATTAATAATGAACAAACCCCCCAAAATAATGCGTTTCTTTGATTACAATTTGTCTTGTAAATTACCATGTGATTTTTTTCGTAAAAATGACCTGCGTGGGTGGTTGTTTATTTAGGTTACTAAGGATGTTAAAACCCGTTTGCTAAGGATTTTAAATTTCTTAATCTACAGGTAGGTACAAATGCACTTAACAAACTTATAAAGTTGCATGTTAACAAGGGTTAAAGACGCATGTGACCGATAAAATCTAATAATGCAACAGTCTTGTTCTCAGAATAAACAAGTTCGTGTGTTCCTCGCGAATCTTCAAGAAATCGCTGACTTTTTTCTCATTCGCCTCAAAGAAATGTGGTTTTGAACAAAATGATTAATTTGGAAGGAACCCATAGCCTCTCGTATTGAAAATATTGCATGCAATGCTTACTCTTTTAGAATATGGAATATGATCAAGAGGTCCAATTAAAATCCATTGTATTTATGCACATTAGTAGTTTTCTGTAAGTTTTAATAATTACCTGCAGGTCTATGTTAAGCAAAGTTCAAATTAGTCTAGTCAAATAACTTTGGTTGTCCAAAAATAGTGAGTCAGGAAACAATGTAAGTATTTTTAAAGAAGAAATAGTAATTACAAAAGAAAATAGCTTTTATAATTGCGTTAATTGTGACTATTTGTTAACGTCAATCCCAAACTACAATACGTGTTTTCAAATTATGAAGTTTTAATAAAAAAAGCGCAGTATAATTAAATTTTAACACAAGAGGGCTAATCCCCATTTCATCTTTCTGAAATTCAATTATTGTATTGTAAGTCATTGTTGGCGCTGGGACACATGTTCCCTGAAACTGGATAAAATTTCTTATGATTTTTTAAAAATGAAAATTGATGACAAATTCAAAGCCAGCAGTCTTCAAAAATTGTTTGTTTTGAATTTTCTATAATATCTATGATAGAAATAAAATTCTCACCTCCCAGCATGAAGTTTGCATTGTTACATGGGATACCAATTATATACATATAATCCATTGTATGATACGTATGTATATAATCCAATGATTATATACATATTACAAAGTTTGCCAAAATAAAAATTGTTAATCCCTAATAAATTCTGAAAGTATTCTAAAGGTATAAAATAAGAACAATCAAAATTGTACTGTAAATTAAAATTCAAACCTGTAGAATAAAACTCAAATTATCAAAGAAAGGAAACTTCATATTTTCTTAGATGAAGCTCCAATTTTCAAATTCCAACTATGCAGTTCTAAATGAGTTTTTCCGAAGTAAAAACAATTGTGTACTTACATATTCACCCAAATAATCATTTAAAGTATGAACAAATCATCAAAAGAGGTTGTCTTAAAAAAATTAAATTAATAATATAATATTTGTAAAAAAGTGAGAATAATGAGTTTTGTCATATAATGAGGGAACATGATGGTGGTATGAAAATAGTTTTTAGAAGTGGGTCGCTGAGAGCAAATAAATAAAAATATGTAAATAAAATTTTTAATTAAAACTAGGCTCTGAAGTAATGTACACATTCCCAGTCATTTTAATCTGCACATGCCTACCTTAAAACTTAAATTACACATTAACACAACTTTACAGCCCCCAAAAAAACACAATAAGAAAGTTTTTTTAAATATATAATTGAATTGGTTAATTATTTAACAGGTATAATGTTAATTATTTATTTTTAAACTTAAGTAATTTTTATGTTTCTCCTTAATTTATCCAATATTGTAAATACCTATTTGGCTTCTTCTTTGTACGTCTGGCTTTATTCTTATTCTTCTGGCTACTAATATTGTAAATGCACTTTCTGTTACACTGAATGAGAGAAACAGAATCTCTGAAATATTATTAACCTTCATTGAACAAAATTAAGAAATAAATTTAGATTTATTTAAGTATGTTTGTACCATATTAAAAACAGGACTAAAAAATATTAGAAAATATTAATTCAATATTGAAAACCAAAACAAAACTTGTTTCTGGTCCTAAAATTTTGTTAAAATTTTCTGTTCTAAAGAAGTGCAATTACACAGTATTGCCTCATATTTTGAAAAAGATAATTTGTCATCATGTGTTGGGTTCACTTTGTATTTTAACAAGTTTATTCTAAATACATTTTCCTAAAGATGAGAACACAGTGAATGTATTCTGAATCACCTTTGCGTTTTGTAATGTACTCATTCTAAAAAACAACTTTATTCCATAAAAGTTTTACATTTCTGATCATAACCATGAATTCTTAATCTCAGCCTGAACCATGAAACTTTACGCTATGCATTTAATAATAATTTTTACTCAATAATAAATGTTATTTGAGCCAAAAAAATTGAAAAATATACAATAAACAGAACTAAATGCTCCAAATTTCAAGAATACACAAAATATGCATTATAAGCAAAAAGTTTTATATCTCAGACTAATATTTTGCTCTTCAAGTTTGTGAATAGATTTCAGCTCCAAAAAATATGCAATTACATCAACAAAGCTTTACAAAGGATTGAAATATTATGTATGGTTTTATTGAAAAATTTTTCTGCAGTCATTAGCACAATGATACACTGTTTTCTAACAACTATTAAAACTAATTCTTACAGTGAAATTGAAAATAAATTAATAGATTAATTTGGGTGTCAAGTTATACACCTGCAATACTTAAATTAATAATAATTTAAAAATGATGGAGAAGAGATATGACTAAATGCAATTGAATAATTTTTGCCATGCTAGGTGGAACAAGTTTTAGATTAATTATATTCAAAACATGAAATATTACGTTAATAAAGAGAACGAGTTCAAAAAATTATATAAGTACAATACTTTTTAACTACTAACACATGATTAGCAAATAAATAAAATAGAAATAAAATTTAAAAAAACCTAATTTTGCAAGATTGGCACAATTGGATGTGTCGCAGCCTCTGTTCAAATTTTAAAATATAGTGTGCCTCATCGATATTCAATGAGAAATGTTACTATTATCAAATATATGAAATTACTGAATTGATTTTTGACAGCAACGGATCTGAAATTATGATTTGATATAAGTGGCCAGAGAATTAAAGTAAATACTGGAATGTTTGAAAACTAGAAATGAATACCTTCCTATAAAAAGGACTTGAGTAATTGATTGTCGTAACTTATTGTGCATGGAAACAATAGATTGACATAGGATTTCCGTTTAAAGATGAATTTATCAGTATGTGAATTTATTAAATTTGATACAAAGAGATATTAATATTTCATTAATATAAATTAATGAAATTTTTTAAGAGACAAAATAGTTTATTTAGATCACTCACATGCGTACATCTCTTATACTTTTAGTCAATCTTTAGTTTGCCTGATCTTCAAGATTCATAAATATTATTTGCAACCAATAACCAACCATACATTTTTTTAAATAAGTAATGTGTTGAAAATAAGATAAATGTATTTGAAAAGATTTGGAATATATGTATGTATATGTGTGCGTTACTGTTTGAATTTAAGGGTGTGGAAAATATCTTTCATGAAAATATCTTTCAGAAAACATGATTCAATGCGGGAAGAATTGTAATTTAAACCTTGTTTGTAGTGTTGAAATGCGGAACAGAAGGTAAAGTTTAAAAGAAAAATTATTAGTTTGAAGATTGATATTGTTTTTAATTTTGTCTATTTAAAGTTCAAGGTGTATTTGTTTGTTGGAAATAAACCATTAATATTTTAGTAATTTTCTTATAAATTTGTTTTGTAGCAGGCCACGGACCACGCGCGATCTTTTCTTCCTCTTCCTTGTGTTTTCCTCACCCGTTACAAACACACACTTTCTCGCATACTTTTTAGTACATTTGTCGGGAGACCAGTTGGAAGCTTAGCCTGTCTCGCCGGGGACCGTGCCAAACTGGTGGAAGATACCTGATTGGGGAAAACCCCGCAAGCCGATGATAGGTCAACGCCGGATCGCACCATCTATCGATAAAACAACAACAACAACAACAACAACAACAACAACATGCACTTACCTGCGGGACGAATGACCTTGGCAGTTGACACGCCGGCAATCACTAATCAATCAATCTTTTGGTAACGGGCGATCTGTGGTGTAGTTGTCAGACTGCCCCCCTTCCGTCTCTGGGACTGCCTGAGTTTACCTCACAGCCAACATTGCCGCTGTCTCTGCAGCTACTCTGATCGAGAGGTCTTAGGGCTGCAGCACCGTCGGCGGGAGAATTGTCGACACTAGATAGCTAGATTGAGTGCAGCTACTGTCGGGAGGATTAGTCAAGCGGCCGGCTGCTCTGATCGGTACTTTATTTACTGTGATTTCTTTGATCAATAGTTCCCAAACAAACTGGCCACGTATCGCGTGCGTTCTTTCCTTCCACTTCCTGGAACTATTATACCCTTACATACCCTCACACATGCATTACCACAGACGTTGCGAGCTTAGAGCTTGCCCCGTCTGGGGTGGTGTTCCGCTGGGAGGCGTGCCTGGAGAGGGAAACAATGTAAGTCGATATGTAGGTTGACACCGGATTTCACCATCCAGCTACCTTTCGGGATAAAACATCTATTAACCAATGGCTCTAACGACCAAACCAGTTGACGTGCTGGGAAACATCAATCAACTCGTTTCTGAACACGGGGATCGTAAACTGTAGATCCACGTGGTATTTGAGGTGGGCAAAGCAGGTTCGCGGTAGGTTGCGTTGGGGTTCTTCCGTTCCCTCTACCTCACGCTGTAACAAAGAGAAGTGGCTCTGTAGAAGAGCCACGTTGCGGTGGTGGGGGATTGGAAATGACTCGAGGGTGGAGTTTAATGAAATGTCATTTTTTTTACTTTAGAACTACTGCTTTTTAGTATAAACATTCTTTATATGTTATAACAAAATGACTTAAATGACATTTTTGTTTTGCATTTTCATCGGTATCGACCATAAGTCATTTTTTACGTTTTCCCATCATTTTTAAAGCATTTATTGCTGACTTCATCGATTTTTAATACTATTTTAAGGGGACTTGCTTCAAATAATACTTACGACAGGCAACAAATGTTCTCTACAGAAGTTTTGAGTATCCTATGCAATTTCTTCGCTCAGAAATTGTAATGCCAGTCGCCATTATTTATTCTGATTACAGATTCACAGAGGATCCTGAGACACCTATCAGCGACATTGTCAGTTCTGCCGATTTCGAGATAACTAAACACAGAGATTTCCAGGTAAAGAACAGCCCAAACCAACATTTGCAAGCTGAGTTCTCTTGGCTTCTCTATTACACTGATCAGTAACATAATCCAACAGCTTGAGTTGTTCTTCTGGACTGGTTTAGATAAAAAAGTTTACGTCATTTTTCTTTGCTTTTCATTTTATTTCTGTTCATTTAAAAATCATTTTAAGTGCATTTAATAGATACTTTTTGGTGCTGTTTTAGGTCATCAAAATCCGCCCCCTAGAAATGACCGTCCAGCTTTTTAAGTTTCGTGCCGGTATCCTCGTTGTTAACATCAGTGAGCAGAGGAGACGGTGGAACAAACCAAGGATCTGGATAAACCGCATGGGTTCGGATTTGTTGCAACTAATGATGGTTTTACCAGGGGAAAAGAGTAAGTATTCATCTTGATCCTTAGATTTAAGAATTTTGTTCTCTCGTAGTACCTTGGAGTTAGTCGCTACAAGCTATGGAAGCATTTTAACCAGATATATAGGCAGAAAGGTCTGGGAGTTGTGAGAGCCTGGTGGTCGTATTCAGACTTTAATGTGGCTCCAGGGTTATTAATCTTATTGTCAAAATCTGTATGTGCGTACTGATGTGGAATGAGAGTGTTGCGTTGAAAAAATATCAGTGACAATCTCTGGGTGTTTAACCCCGTAATAAAATACACAGTGCACAATGGATGAATAATTGGGAATTGAAAGCTCAATAAATCTCAAGAATTTAAGCACATTATCGAACAATGGACCATGACTACTGATTATTGTGATTCATGGATGTTAATTCTTTCCTTCAGTAAATAATAAGAAAAAAGCTTTTTTTGCTAGCTGAAATCAATGCATTAATATAAAACATTTCGATTTGAAGAAGCAACTAACAAGTACACAACGTCGTCAACCATGGTCGCAATCAGAATTGACTTATTGCCAAGATAGGTATAGAAACAATATTTTATTCGTGAGCGTAAATGTACGAAGTAATATACGTAGTATAGAGAAAGTTGAGCGATGCTGGGGAAAAACTTTTTTGCAGCGTTATTCGTTACGGAATATACGTTTTGGGGTCACTTCAAATCGAAAAGGTATTTTTTTTACATGTCCGTCCGTCTGTGAATAACATTAGCGCATAAACTATTCGTTAGATTTTTCCAAAATGAACATTTCTCGGTCGAGATCTGGCTCGATTCGAAGCCCTGCGATTTTGAAAATCATCATTTCACTTTTGGGAGTTCTTTCCATTAATCCCCAGGGACTTTTTCAAAATTTTCTCAAGAATTACAAGAACTTTTTTCGTTAAATCTTTAAGAATAGAGAGAAATACACTTAAAAAGATGGCATAGGTCCGATTTTCACTGTTAACTTTGAAAAGGAAATGACAAATGTTTGAATTTTTTGCAAGTTCTACAACTACAATATTAAAGATAGATATTTTTCTTCAAATAAAATTTGTTCACCATTATTAGTTTTTTCATTAACGTAATGTACCTTTTGTTGAATGTTTTACTACTCGTAGTTGTCGAGCAATTTTGAGTAAAATATGGGCAATATTTAACTAAATGTAAACAAGAATTTCTCAAAAGCTACTCAAATTTTTTCATTAAACGTTTGGTAGGGGTACTGATAAATGTACTGTATAAGATGACATAAACGTTATTTTGCTTTATTCATTTCTTCTTTTGGTTCTTTTTTCACCTCTCTCCCGTCGTTAATACACTGGTGTTTGTGAAAATCGCAATACCAAGAAGGAGACATATTATTGCAATGCAATTTATTCCACAGATTAGGAATATCACAATATACAAATCATTAGAATTACAAAACTGTCCCTGCATTTCATATTGAGTATTTAATACGGTGTGAAGCCGCCAAGCCTGCCATCAGAGCCTCTAGACGTCGTGGCATGGCTTCAAAGAGAGCCGGGACATGCTGCTGGGGAAAACACTGCCACGCGGTTTGTGTGCGTGACTACAAAGCATTGACAGTGTTGCTGCAGGAGGACCAGAACGAACAAGTTGCCGACCGATTGTATCCCAGACATTTTCGATGAGCGACATGTCAGGCGAACGCGTGGCGGTGATGGTGTAACGGTTTGTTATACCGCTTATCGGATTGTGGGGATGGTGTAACGGTTTGTTATACCGCTTACCGCTGTTCCCCAACCCGATCAAAGCCGTGGATTTTTAAGGACGAGAAAATCCTTCGTACGACTTTCTTCGCAAGGGAAGTAAAGCCGGCTGTCCCATGTTAGTAGATTTTCTTGCAACTAACGAATTAGTACTAAAATAATTGAAATATTTTCATACAGGTATCAATGGCATTATTTGGCCTTCTTCAATGTACACAGGCCGGGATTGGAAAAGTGCTGCCTCAACTTGCATTTAACCTATTTTTACAATTTAAGTGTGAAATATGGCTTATTCGCGAATTAGCCTGTTAATTCGCACACTAGTCAGACGATTTGGATAAATTTGCAAGAATGGTGATAAAAGGATCATATCGAATATCATCCAAGATATTATGTGAACATTAGCACCAGGGTGTTGGTTAAAGTAAGGTGATTACCTTAGCGTGAGGCGTTTCGTGGCTAGCTAGACGTATTTTTGCAAAAAAAAGGTGCTGGAAAGTATTACACAAACTCAAGATTCTTTTATGTAAATTACGCAGGACTAAGCTCCAGTGCCAACTCGGTGATGTACAGCAAAATGTGTTAATTGTTTTCGGGCGCGTCGACTGATACGGTCATTAGCCCGTGCCGACGAGCGTGGTTTTATCGCAAGAGGTGGCGGTGATCATCTCCGCAGGCTTCCAAGACCCGGCGCCCGCATACGTCGGCGTGCGGGACTACGATAACCAGGTTTCTCCCACCAGCGTGGCGCCACCCTAGCCAGAGCCAACTCTAAACTGTGTAGCCAACACCACCTAGATATCTAGTATCTAGGTGGTGTTGGTGTAGCAGTGTAGTGCACGTGAGTGTAAGCGCGGGTAAGTAAGGGGTGGGGATAGGTCAACGAAGAAAATGGAATGGGTACGCGTTGTCCGTGGCCCGTTTGGTAGGGTACTGCTCCGGCTTTGCTGTGGATCGGGGAAACCATGAAAAACCACCGATCAGAGTAGTCGGTTGATACAATTCTCCGCAAGGCAGCGGCAGAAAACAACCTAGTTGTCGAGTTCGTGTCGAAATGTTTGCCACCGTCGGGACTCGTACCCTAGGATCTCCTGATCAGAGGTGACATCATTTAATGCCCTAAGCCACCTAAGCCGTTTTATAACAAAGAATCGACAAGAACTTTACATACAATTATATCAGAAATAACACATCGCATACACTTTATTTGTGCAAATCCAATCGCCCTGGCGTTCGAGGGTTCACGTGGGATGTTCACTTTTCTCGGTATCTAGAGTCGATTCCTTTACGCTGGGGACGAGAAAGGATATAAGCCGACGATTCTGCCAGGATAATACTTATTATTAACATACTGTGTTAAATCTCGCGCAAGGCTCATTTGCCAAACGACGATAAATTCATTGCGAAGACAAAATAGAAATAAAAACAGACCGCACTTGTTCTCGAGCCTCCCCTCTCCTCCCCTTCCACCGCTCGCACACGGAGGGGAAGGAGGAGGGGCGGCCCACGCGGCGGCGGCGGCGACGACGGGATCTAAAAACGTCGTGCCCGTGCTGACCCATTTGCTACCGCGCGCCTTCTAGCCGCCGCCGCCGCCCCCACCTCCACTACCGCCACCGCCACTGCCATCGCCACC